>JAODKL010000040.1:19076319-19101999 GCA_026780765.1 Petrocephalus schoutedeni | reverse complement strand
CTGTCTCATACTGCTCTGGGACTGCCTGTCTCATACTGCTCTGGGACTGTGCCTGTCTCAGACTGCTCTGGGACTGTATGTCTCTCATACTGCTCTGGGACTGTCTGTTTCATACTGCTCTGGGACTGTCTGCTTCTCTCACACTGCTTTGGCAGTCTGTCTCTCTGTCGTATTATATCTGGAATTGTCTGTCTGTCTGTCTCTCCCTGCTCTGGATCTGTCTGCCTCTCACACTGCTCTGAGTCTCTCGCTCTCACTGCCCCTTGGACTGTGTCCCATAGTTCTCTGATCTGGTACAGTCAGTGGCCGCCTCGGATTTTCTGTCCACTCTCTGCCTGTTGGCGTTTGCTTCCCTCCATCGCTGAGGTTCTCAGCGCATGCATCATCGCGCTATTCCCTGCCAGCTGGCCTCACTGCACCACGCTGCCCCTTCTGCTTCAGGACCCTCTTCGGTGATCAGTAACGATGACGACTCCGCCAGTCCCCTCCACCACGTATCCAACGGCAGCAACACCCCCTCTTCCTCGGAGATGGGCCCCGACGCCGTCATCATCGGAATGACCAAGATTCCCGTCATCGAGAATCCGCAGTATTTCCGCACCTCCGGCAACCTGCTAAAGTCCGACACCTGTGAGTAACCGGACAGTAAGTCCCGCCTCTCCTGTGAGTGAAGGGGGACCTATGAATGTGTCTGATGGGGAACTAGCATAGTCCTGTTTGTAATGAAGGAGTCAACTTGGGGGAGTCACAGTAGTGATAATGCCACTTACGTGTTATTACAGTACATTACGTGAGTAGTGTGATGGAGGAGTATAGTATATATATGGGAGAATAACTTGTAAATAGAGGAAGAGTGACATGCATTACAGTAAAGAAGGACCAAAATATACATTTTCAGCACCACTTTACAGTGAAACATTGGATATAATAAATATCTACAGCAATCTTATTTCAAACACAGTTATTTAGCTACAAACTGCTCCCTTTGTTTACTTTCCCGATGACCTAAAGTACCTACCTGCAGCTCTGTAGAGGAGGAATTATCAGTACGCACTCAGAAGCTCTGATGGCCTCAATAGGAGCTGCACCAGGCATTATCTTAACAACGGAGGTTGTTGCCACGTGATAGTTGCCATGGTGACTTTCCTGCCACTGCCATGGTGATGACACAGAATGGCGGCTTTTCCTCTGAGTAAGATAGGACAACCTGATTTTTTTCACCATGTTGAGCTGCACATAGACAGGAGTGGGTGGGGGGAATCTCCCCTTGATTCGCTGTGGTCACTCTGGTCACTGGCCCACCCCCCGCCCCCTCTGGAAAGCGCATGGCAGGGCCTGCGCAGGAAGGCAGGCTGTCTGCACGTCTGCAGGTGTGTCGTCTGCTCATGGCAGAGCGCAGTCTGCACCCTGGGGAAATGGCTCCACTCTAATCCGCTGCTGCCCGCCGACATCCGCAGAGCACCATCTGAAAGCAGAGTGTTGGCAGTCAGGATTTTGGGTATGCTAATCTTCTGTGGCAGGATATGAGTCTTACTTACTGTACTCTCCCAGAAGGTCACCCAGAAATGTCTAGAACAGCACTGTAATTCTGGAAAGAGGATCAAACCGCTACCGAACTGGAGAGCCACAATTTTTATGACAATTTTTATGGCTGGTGAATAAGAGCCGTTGGTACGTGGCACCTGCATGCAGTGTAAATCAGACTGTCACCCGGGCGTAAATTGAGAGATTATTCAGGCTGATTAATGATGATTTTGTAGATTATATTATAGCTCGACTGATTACAGTCTTCTACCTCGCCGCTATGCAAGCACAATACCCACTACATCACATCTAAATGAATTTTGGATGCTTCCTTCTAAATGCTTAATTTTAATTGACGAAGGCTGTCGGTGATCTGGACAGGCATATGGTCTGATCTGGTTACAGGAATCAATGTGTCTCAGAAAGGGGACACTGCGAGGGGCTCATGAAGAACTTTTCCTGGGATGACAGTGGCTCCTAATGTCCATAAACTAATCAACCTGAAGACGCTGTGGCGTGGGGATTAGGGGGGGGGTAGGGGGTTGGAATGGAATCCCAGCTGGGGGAGACAGCTTTCAAGCCCCCTAGCATGGCACTCTACCTTAAGCTGTCCTTGTGGAGATTTCACTGCACTCGGTTCATTATAAAATTAGCAAAATATCCGACATAAGCATTTCATCTGAAGCTGCTATGAATTGCAGTTAAACAATTAGAGCGTAGGAGTGTAATCCAATAGTATTTCCACAAGGGTACCTAGAGCACAAATAGTCCTTAAGCTAATAGTCTGTAAGTTATTGCATGCTGAGTTCGAGCACAACCATCACTGAGACCGCGACGATTAGACAACGGGTGTCGACGGATGGATAGTCGCCAGCCGATTCTGCCAGAGACTCAGAGACTCGGAGGAGCAGTAGCCGCTGTGGAAAGGAGTGGGCATTGCTCTGAGACCCCCTTAAGTGTTGCTGCTTCATCGCAGCCATGGGGGCCTCGCGAAACATCTCAGTCAACCCTGTGAATAAAGGAAGAATCAGTTAAATGTTTCAGGGAAGAGATGTTTTCACCATTTGGTTGCCAGACCATCGCCTTCGCCCGTCTTTGTTGTGTCCGTCAAAAACGGCACTGGTACACTTTTCAAAAGGAATCCCCCCAACCCACTGGTCTCGGGAGAACATGCTGGCTCCCTATCCCATCTCGATTTGCCCGTAAGTCCACCGGAAGAGGAGCATACAAGGGGACAGCTCTTGAACAGCGGGGAGGGAGGAGGGCAGATTTCGGCGTTGCAGGGGAAGGCACGTTTGGATCACGGCCGACTGCGGCTCTGCGGAGAACGGCTTGTCGGGACAAAAATCCACGGCTGGCTGCGGTGCTGCAGCGAAAAGCATGGAACAGACCTCAGTGTGGCGGTTTCAGGAGGACGGAATTCGCTCCACTGACCGGACGGACTGGCCGCTCGCTACCCAGGCCGGAAAACGGGGGCTGCAGGGAAGCAGGTGTTACCCGAATTTATTATGCACTGCCTATGTGTAGCTTTAATCAGAGCTGTGTAATGACGGATTAGGGGTGTAAATGGGATGGAAATGGGAAAGCATCTGTGACTCCCCGGGACAGGGCCTGGAGTCCCTCGCAGCGGAATGGCGGCCAAGCGGCCCGTGTCACCCGAGATGGTGTCACTGACAACGTGCCCAATCGGGGCCCCCTTCCTCCCCGCGCCCGGAAGAAGGCGCCGCGTCCTGGCCGGCACTGTGAGACAGACTGCTGGCACGTTGGATCGCGCTTTCAGAAGTATGGAGGGAAAACCGGCAGAGTCAATGCGGAAAAATCCAGGAATGCTGGAGTGACAGCTGTGTGGGCATTGGTGTGTCATCCATTCACGCATCCGTCCATTTTCAATAACAGCTTATCCAATGCAGCATCACACTGAGCCTGGAAGCGATCCCAGTAAGCACAGGGCACCTGGCACTGGTGGGCCAGGACGGGATGGAATAGTATGCTATGGATAATGGTATTATCATATCTGACATCTAGCATTTGTCGAAAGACTATGAACGTGTCCTAAAGACACTTGATCTTTCTTTAATGTTGGCTGCGTTTTCATCGGGTTTAGCATTATGGTTGTTCCCACCATGGGGTGCAGTGACATTGCACAGGACAGGGGAGCACAATACTGCTCTCTCACAAGCCATGAATAAACAGTGAACCTCTCTAAAGTTCAAGTGCTCATTCCCACTGCTGACGATTTGATAGCAGGCTGCCAGGCTGAAGGAGAAGGTAAATGAATGAAAGCAGATGTCCCGCTTGCTCTGATCTGATTGCAGTACCTGTCAGCAGCCGTGTCCCCGTGATGGATCCAGGCAGCGGTCGGCCTCAGGGTCTCGAGCTTGTGCCGGCGCTCCAGCGTGCGTCCGTTTGCGCACCCCCCCCCCCTGCCCGTAACTAGACGATCTGTTCTCTCAGTGAATGATAGTGTCAGGTTGCCATACAGACAACTTCCAATGGCAGAATTCATAAGAAAAAAGCCAAAGATTTATCCCTCAGTGCAGGTTGAATGGAAAATGTTTTTGTGTCGCTTCCGTTCCGCTTTGTTTTAAGGCACGTCAGAGCTGCTTATTCCCACTAGAGGTGCAGAATTCCGGACTCTCCCGTCCATCACCCTCTCTGTTTTCCATAACGGCTGACCCAGTGTAAGGTCGTGGTGTCCGTGAAATTCCAGGACGGCAGAATTCCGAGGCGCTGTTTCCGACCTCCTCGCTCAGGAATGTCAAGTCCCGCGAGCCGTTCTCCCGTCGTGTCTGGCCGTCTGCTTCCCAAGCGGAGCCAGGACCCGGATCTCCGCTGAGGGAATGGCCGGCGAAGTCCGGCTGCGCCGAGGGCGGGGGGTGGAGGAGCAGGGTGCTGGCAAAGGTACCGGCCACCCAGGGAAAACCCCGGCAGTGACGTAAAGGTCTGTTTATCGACCCTCAGAGTATCACCGCGGGGTCAGAACCGACCCCTGCTTCTGTAATTACCCCGGACTGCGGGGTGTAGGCATGCGCTGAGCGCCGGCGTTTGCGCTCCGGATCGGCGTGTTCAGCCTAACCGCCAGGCTACTGCCTGCCCCGGGCCGGTCAGTGCAGGCAGGTGGAGCCTCAGTGGTGCAGCCCCCCACGATCAATGCCGCTTTGGACAGCCCGGTAATACAATAGGCTGAGTAGTAGCTATCTTCCAGTGCATTTTGTAATCGCATCAGAAATAAATGCAAGCTTTTTTTTCAGTTTGTTTTTGAGGATGGCGATTCGCGCACACTCTGGGCCATCCCCGTCAGCACACTGGGAAGCATGGTGGTGGGGAAGATTGTGGCCCCCCCCCCCCCCCCCCCCCCACTGTCACCTTAAGAGCCGCATTCCGGCCCCCTGCGTGCTGTGGTGTCACCGGGGTCTGCTTTATGCTTATCTCATGACCCCTGATTGATTCCGGTGTTGGCAGAATGTCCTATTGTCAGCTACTTAGTACTGACTCCTGGGGGGTGGGGGGGGGGGCAGGCCTGAAACAAGCCAAGGAGAG
The DNA here is from genome assembly GCA_026780765.1 of Petrocephalus schoutedeni. NCBI lineage: Eukaryota > Metazoa > Chordata > Actinopteri > Osteoglossiformes > Mormyridae > Petrocephalus > Petrocephalus schoutedeni. The sequence continues at coordinate 19,096,935 of JAODKL010000040.1, read as the reverse complement.
AAGCCCCCCCTCACATTTCAGAGCCGTGGGGCTTTTTTTTTGACCATCGCCATGGTTACTCCAGCCACAGGCAGTGAATCAGAGCTGTAGAATTCACCACTATCTGGAAAATGAAAATGATTTTATCAAGGCACTACATGACCTGTGTAGCTCAATGTGAAGGGAGCCTCTGTGTCAGTAAATGCATTTATTTGGGGCTGGGTGGGTTACAAGTAATCAAACTGTATCTTGAGAGAGGTTGTCCTAGCGACACTGTGAAGCGGTGGTCACCAGCGGCAGAGAATGTGGCCGGTGTGCTGCAGCCAATGCTAAATCCCATTGGATCCGGATCTGGGTTTATCCCGGGATTCCAAGGCAATGCTAAAATCTCCTGGTGCTTTTAAAAGAAAAAAATGGTAGTTTTCTGTGTCCTAAAACAATTAAAACAAAGTACAGTTTTACAGCTTTTACAGTTGTACAATTCTGAAAGCGGTAAATCGTGAAAGTGTTGAGTTGCTGGACTGGAAAGAGGGAGATTTGTCTTTCTGTTTACCTGTGTCTCAATGGATTGGGGGGGGGGGGTGTGTTTCCTTACGTTGCATGTACTTCACAATGTTCATGCTCGGAGGCAGCCTTTTCAGGCTTCAAGGGCTTTAAAAACTTTGGATGAGAGTAAATCTATCCTTCCTGGGCACTAATGCCTCAGTGGCGAGGGTTGTCTTGAGTCTTCATTGCAGCTGTTCTCATATTTACAGATGAAATCGTGCTTCCCATGCAGGACGGCACTCGCCGTAGTAGCCAGGTCCGGGCGCCTGCCTGTAAACACTGACACCTGCCAAGTCTGCCCCACTATCCAGATCAAAACATCACTGTACTTTTAAGGGAGCTTCAGGAGCACAGAGCCCACAGTAGACTTCTGCCTCGCAAAGACCTGGACGTTTTTCCTTCGTATAGAAATAGGCATCGTTCCGATAAGGACTGAAGCTGTTCTGGAGGCAAAACGAGGCCCCAATCCTTATAGGGGTACTCATATTTGTATATTCTTAGGTGTTTCAGTGATTTTGTCAGCCTTTGTATTTGAATATAGAGGATGTGGTATTATAAATAGTTTTGGCTGAGGGCTGGGACACTGAGTCTCCCCATGAGTTGCTGATTGTCCACTAGTGCTAGTGTCTATGACTCGGTACTATGAAGCTCTTCATGCTGCTAATTGTTTTTTCCTGGTGTTGTGTCACACCACACTCCATGTGAATAGCTTCGCTGTTCCTGCCAAGTACATTTTTGGTTATGGCGTCACTAGTTTTATTTGTGCGTGTCTGTGTGTGTTCCTGTGTTTGTGTGTGTGTGTGTCTGTGTTTGTGTGTGTGTCTGTGTGTGTGCCTGTGTTTGTGTGTGTATGTGCCTATGTTTGTGTCTGTGTGTGTCTGTGTGTGTGCCTGTGTTTGTGTGTGCCTGTGTTTGTGTCTGTGTGTGTGCCCGTGTGTGTGCCTGTGTGTCTGTGTGTGAGCCTGTGTATGTGTGTGTCTGTGTGTGGGCCTGTGTGTGTGCCTCTGTGTGTCTATGTGTGTGTGCGTCTGTGTGTGTGCCTGTGTGTGTGCCCCTGTGTGTCTGTGCCTGTCTGTGGGCCTGTGTGTGTGCCTCTGTGTGTCTATGTGCGTGCCTGTGTGTGTGCCTGTGTGTGCGTCTGTGTGTGTGCCTGTGTGTGTGCCTGTGTGTGTGCCCCTGTGTGTCTTTGTGTGTGTGCGTCTGTGTGTGTGCCTGTGTGTGTCTGTGTGTGTGTCTGTGTGTGTGCGGGCCTATGTGTATGCCTCTGTGTGTCTGTGTGTGTGTGTGTGCCTGTGTGTGTGCCTCTATGTGTCTGTGTGTGTGCCTGTGTGTGTGTGCCTCTGTGCGTCTGTGTGTGTGTCTGTCTGTCTGTGTGTGTGCCTGTGTGTGTGTGTAGGCAAAGGAGAATGGATCAGATGTTTTTGCCTGTCCTTTTCTGTATATGAATGTATTGTCTGTATCTGTATATGAATGTATTGTGGTGCTGGGCAGCCCCCCCGGCATTGTGGCAGTAGGAAGGAGAGGAGACGAAACGCCATCATTGAGCACATGCTCTTCAATTGCAGTCTTTACAAGGACTAAACACAACCATCACTCCGACACAGATTTCAGGGAAATGCAGAGAGGTCTGACACCGGATGCTAAGGCCCACTTACGGTGGGTAGTTACACAATACAAAGAGATACGTGAGGCTCTGGCAAAGATAATACACAAACACAGGTAAGAGCACATGCGACAATCGGGTACACAGCACAGCACAACTAGGTACGCAACACAGACACAGGCTATTTACAGGTAACGCAGTGCATGCTGGGATATGTTATATCTCTCCAGCACTACGATATATTCTAATCTCCCCGAGTAGCATTTTTCCCACACACCTTGTGGGTCGGGTTTCAGCCACAGGTTTGTTTATGGAGTTTGAATGCTTTTCTAAGCGTTTCTAAGGGTGTCCCCTCACAGACCTAGGACCTTGGTGTTCTCTGGATTGTCCCGTATTGTGTCGCTTTAGTGGTGCCCAGTGACAGTGCCCTCTGCCTCGTGTCCCTCGCCTGCTGGGACAGGCCACGGAAGCTCAGAAGCGCTTCTAGGAAATTATTGTATATTACCTACAATTGCCTGGTATAATGAGTGTAAAACGAGTAGTGTGGATGTGCCATGTCACTGGTAGGTGCTCTTTCTGTATGTGTGACAGAAGTTGTGTCTTTGTACCCCCCCCCCCACAGTCGTCCAGCATATAAAGCGGCACAACATCGTCCTGAAGAGGGAGCTGGGGGAGGGCGCCTTCGGGAAGGTCTTCCTGGCAGAATGCTACAACTTGTCTCTGGACCAGGATAAGATTTTGGTGGCCGTCAAGGTATCTATCTGTGCACCTCCCTCCATCTTTGCTATATTTCTCCACCACTCGTGTTAAACCCACTCCTACACACCCACAACACTGCAAACTGCCGTCGGAATTGGACTGATGAGATCTGATGCCAGGCAAATGCAGCCCCCTCCCGCGGGACCTGAGATGCTTCCCTACTGGTGGCGGGCACTGACTGATGGGAACCAACCAAGAAAACACCATGATCTCAGCTTGGGCGGCCCCTAGACCCCGAACCGGTGACCAGCCGCAAGACGGCATATCAGTAGAGATTTGGCTTTCATTAAAAATACATGCGAAGCCAGAGAGGTCCTGTGAATCGCAATATGCGATCTCGATGGAACGCCGCAATCAATGCACGAGCAGCTAACCTGCCGCTGCCATCGACGCTACTCTGCGGCCCCCGCGAGCTTCGGCCGTCCCCAGCGTGCATGCTAATGGTCACATGCGCCATGCTCTCGCCAGACCTACTGTCCGTATCAAATTCTGCGATGTATTTATCTCTGCATTGCGAATTCCTCGAATCGCCACCCCCCCTCCCCCTCCATATCTCAATATTTCATAAAGGCTTAGGTTGCATGCAAGACTGCTGCAGGACTAAAAGGGAGCTGGCATCCTTTGTAAGAGAACCTGTCTAATGATAGCAATGACATTGTATGAAATGCACCATATATTGATCAGGGGAACTTAATCTGTCATGCACATCTGATGCTTCATGGCAAAGTTTCTGGTGCATTATGTAATTCAGATTATTATATATGCAGTACTGTGCAAAAGTCTCAGGCACTCAAAGAAAATGATGCTTAAATGATCTTCATGTTGGAGTAAAGCTATGATATTAAGTCTGCCGACGTGAGTCAGCTGGGCCGTTTCCAAGCCTCTCCTAAAATCACACCAGCTTCTGCAGCAGCTCTCCAATACACCCATGTGTTTCCGACTCGACTCCCCCACTTCGTTGAATTATTTAACTATTTACGCGAATTAATTAAAAGGGTTGGCAGCGAAGTTTAAGGAATGTATGGAATGGCTGGTGTTCTCCTGAGGAGAGGCTTGGTATTCCAAGGTAACCAATAACAAGTAACGCTTCACATTTACTGAACTTTCATAATGCATTCGTAGAACATTCAGTGCACGTTCATAATACATTTATAGAACATTCACAAACAGCATGTAAGTATACCTTAACATCCTGCCATATTTTAACAGGTTTAATATACATTAATAACAAACATATCATGTACTGTTTGTATGAATGCATTTTAAAGCTATGTATTTTAAAGGTATGTTGGGATGTTATGTTATGCTGACCTGCTGCTAATGAATGTTCTATGATTGCCTAATGAATGCATTATAAAGGTAGAGTTAATGTAAAGCATTACCCAACAATGTATCAGTAATTTTTTGGGGAACAAGAAATTCTGGGTTATTTTTGATGGTGTCACTGTTAATTTGCATACATTCCTGAGAAAATATTTGCGCGCTACCCAGGTAAATAGCCTCAAACATTTTCTTTGGCTGCCTAAGACTTGTGCAGAGTACTACACATTTGTTTTATACGTGTGGGAGGCACTGTACTTTTATTTTAGTTAACTGTATAGCTTTGTGTTAAGTTAGAGACCCATCCAACTTGTAACAGCTTATCCAGCTTAAGTTATATAGTACGAGGTCATGGGAGTCCCTCGAGTCTATAGCTGGCACGAGGCACCTGAGGCACGAGGCAGGGGGCACCCTGAGCGGGATGCTGGATTCTGGATGCTGGGCCGCCGCAGGTACATGACTGAGTTATAAGAGCATGGTGGCAGCAGATAATGCCAATGGTGTGTGGGGCTTGTGTGGACTTCCTTCCAGTTTTGCCTGCACTCTGATGTGACACGGCTGTGGTCACTTAGAGCTTCTGGCTAAATGCAGCTCTCCCCGGGGTGTCGATGTGCTGCAGCAGCCAGGCAGCATTCCTTCCCGTTTCCCTCTGGGATAGAGCCGGACAGGCCGGAGCGTAACCTCATCTGGAGGTCATGAGGGTAGCCTTCTTAGTGACATGCAGCACCACCAAGAGAAGAAAGGATCTGCTTCTTGCCTGCTCAAAAAATCTATTTGTGATCAAGGGCCTTATTTATCTTGGAAAAGGGAATATTTTCTCAGGTCTCTGCACTGCCGGATAAATATAATTACATGACATGTCCCACATTCTTATTATTTAAGAAACAATATTGTCGTGTCATGTTTTGTCTGAAAACAACCAAATCTGTTTTTTCTTTGTTAAAGTGAGGCTCTACATACTCACTGAAAGGAAAAACATGCAAACACCGCCCAACCCGAGAAGTATAACCTTGCAGCAATGAAGCTTTCCTTTAACTTGGCTGCTGAAAACTGTTTGAATGAGTATTGCAAAAGGTCCTACTCCATGCATCGCGTTTGCCTAAATCAGTGTTCTACAATTCAGGTCCTGGAGGGCCCGTTTGCAACACAGCTTGCAGATTTCCCTGCTAAGACACACCTACTAAACCTGGTAATTAGCTAATTAAGATGTGTTTGAGCAAAGCAATCTGAAAACTGTGTCAGATTCTGGCCCTGGGGATCACTGGCTTAAACTGTCGATTGGAACGCCACGCCATTGCAGAGTGCTGAAAGGGACATTCGATTAAAGCAGCGCAAAAACACAATAAACATAAGCCATTTTTCTGCCCTGCTTTTGGTTGGTTGGACACGACACTGACAGCACTGTTGCCCTGAGATTGCTCTGGATTTGATGTGGCTGATGCCTGATCCGACAGCCTGCCCAGCTGCCCACACTGCACACTTTTCCCTGGTTGAGTGTTTTTGGTTGAGGTCCATCAGTGGAGCATGTCTGTCACGTTTGCCACCATGCAGACTCTGAAAGAGGCCAGCGAGAATGCCCGCAAGGACTTCCACCGAGAGGCGGAGCTGCTGACGAACCTGCAGCACGAGCACATCGTCACCTTCTACGGCGTCTGCGTCGAGGGCGACCCTCTCATTATGGTCTTCGAGTATATGAAGCACGGAGACCTCAACAAGTTCCTCAGGTGAGCAGCACCGTGTGTTTGCACAGGCCCCAGGCCAGCCGCACACATCAGCGGGTTTCTGAGGTTTGACCAAAATAACCCCCGGATGTCAGATCCCGGTCTTTTTAATGTCCCGGCTTCCTGTTTGTTTGCTTTCAGTGCAAAGTCACGAGTTTCTCCGCGCTTGATAGGTTGTCTTCCTGGGCACTGCTGCTGTTTGCCGATAAGTTGTGTTTGTCTTAATTACCGGTCACTTGGATGTTCCCTTAATGGTATTCTAGGAACCATGGGTTAGAGGTAAATGTGCGTCAGAGCTGTTCTGGAAAAACATTCTAATTAATGGTACAGCATGGATTGAAATGTATGGAATTGAGTACAAATAACTTGGAAATACATTTACATAGCAAATAGTTTATTATCCCAGGGAAGCGTATCGATGCTACCCCTCCAGAACTTTCTATCTTCTGTACAGATCATCAGGCTTTCCAAAAGCATGTTCATTGTTGTGAAGAATGAGTCTATCCATCTTGTTGCTGGGTAACCATTCTTATTATACCTTCAACTTTTCCAAGCTTGATGGTCTTCTCCAAAGTACTGGACCTTCTCATAATATACCCAAAATAAGACAGCTGCAATCCAGCCAATTGTGCTTAAATGTCAGGCTCGATCTGATCAACAATCCGGTTCTTTGTTTTCCTTCAATTGTGAGCCATTCTTAAAAGTCTTCACCAGCCCACAGTTCAAAGGCATTAAAAGCTGCCTCATTCTCCCCCATCCCAACTTCTGTCATTGTATGTTCTGTGTACAAGTTGAATAGCTATGGTGATGGCATGCATCCTTGAGTGACTCCTTAGCCAATCAGAAACCACTTCTTCTTTTGTCTTAACTGTTGCTTACTGTCCAGTGTAGCACAGTAGCATTTGCTGGTGTAACCATTTTCTTGAAAACATTACACATGGTCAACACAATTGAAGACTTGGTTTAAATCAGTAAAGCACACATTGACCTCCTTGTATTCCTAGTGTTTTTTCAGTTATGGATTGTGTGTTAGCAATGATGCCTCTTGTTCCTTGGCCATTTCTGAATCCTATATTCTTTATATGTAGGGCTCTAATATTTTGCATAATGTTACACACATGTGATTATGGGAAATTGTACGATAGTTTACATTCTCTGTCCAGGTCTCCTTTCTTTGGTATTCGGATATAACCTGATCTCTTCCTAACTGGCTATTGAGTTTTTTTTCCAATTTGTTGGCGTAATTTGAGCAATAGTTTGATTGACTTTACTTTGGTTGCTTGTAGTAGTATCTGGATGTCATAAATCTGGCCTCTTCCTCCATCGTTGAAGCTCCTTCTGTCTTTGCAGTGGCAGCCTTCTGGGTATTACTCCTGTCTCGGCTTGATCTCTGCAATGTCACTTATGATTTACCTGTTGATGTCCTTCAGCACTCCCACTTTTGGTTGTAACTTATTTTTATCTTCATGAATCTTCCGAAAAGCCCTCATTCCCATGTTTATTTCTTTCTTCAATGATTTTGCAGATGTTGTAATGTCGGTCTTTGTTTTTCCTGGTAGCTTTCTGGAATTTGCGATTCAGAACTTTCAGGAGGTTGTTATCGTTCCTGATTTTGGCCTCCCTTTCCTTGGCAATTTCCACAGTGCCTTCTGTCATCAATTTTGACTTCCTTGGCTCTTCCTTTATGATCAAGGTTTTTTTCTCAGATCTTGCGTGACATATTTTAAGTCTGTCCACCATCTGCTTCTCTGTCAGCCAGGTTTGGTATCTTGAAAGTTTTCCTTGAAGGTAACAGACACATTCTACAGGTCGTTTCTTGGAAGTCGCATGGTTTTGGTGTTCCTTTTCAGCATATCTTGGATTTATGTCTTCCACATCTCTTCTCCAGGCTGTGCCTTTGCTATTTGAATTGAGCTTTATCACTGTTTTGCCCCAAAAATGTTGTGTATTTGATTTCTGTGAACCCCATCAGGTGGTTTCCAGGTGTAAGGATGATACTTGTGTTAATGTGTTGGAGATCATTGAATTCACAAAAAAAGAAGTTGCTTTACAAATATGTTTCTGCTTCCAAACGCATACTGTATTTCTAACCATCCCAATGTAATGATTATGTGCCATGTGATAATATATATACGTTTATGTGAGGTTATCTATTTGCATTTAAACAGGATAGCTAACCTGTGAGTGTTCCATACAGTATATACCATATATCTCAGTGTTCAGTGTGAGTGTTCACCGTATATCTCAGTGTTCAGTGTGAATTTTCACTGTATATCTCACTATTAAGTGTGAGTGTTCACTGTATATATCTCAGTGTTCAGTATGAGTATCCATTGGTGATTCTCTGTGCCTCCTTAGGGCCCATGGGCCGGACGCCGTCCTGATGGCGGACGGACAGAACAATCGGCCCATGGAGCTGAGTCTGTCGCAGATGCTGCACATCGCCCAGCAGATCGCTGCTGGCATGGTCTACCTGGCTTCCCAGCACTTCGTGCACCGTGACCTGGCCACACGCAACTGCCTGGTGGGCGAGAACCTGCTGGTGAAGATTGGCGACTTCGGCATGTCCCGCGATGTCTACAGCACTGACTACTACCGGGTAAGTGTATGTGTCACTGTCTTTTCCCTCCTTTTTCCCCATCCCCCTCCACACACTGAGCCCCACACTCTTGTAGAAATGGGATCCCACGCTGTCCCGGGACATGAGGCAGGACTGACCACAGGGGCATGGGAAAGCAGGGTGGCAAGGTCACATTGCAGATGGGAGTGGAGAACAGATAGGTGGCCCTGCGGGCTTCCATATCGATTATCATGTGACGGACCGATGTGGGCACCAGTGCGGGTTTGTGTTTGAAAAACCCCCAGCCATGACAGTGCCCTGTCCCCAGGTCACTCTACTGAACACAGGCCCCAGCATGAACAGTGTACTTTCGTGCTAAACTGTAGATGTGATGCTCATATCCCACCAGAAACAAGGAAGTTCAGATCAGCTCGATCAGCTTTGGGTCAGATGGATCAAAATATTGTGTTGCCGATATATAAATGAATATTATATATTGGTCTGTATTTAGTATGGTTTCTCAAGAATACATAGCTGAGTAGACAGTAAATACATTCTCTGCCTCACAGCATTTAATATTCATCAGAAATGATGATTACCATGAAGGGTTTCTGTCTTGATGGATATGTACTCCAATTCTCATCTCATTACTATAGTATGGAGAGTATAATGGGCAGAATAATATACAGACTCCTCCAATCAAAAGCATGTTAAAAGTAATCAGACCACAGCAGTGGTTGCATAGATAGTATCTGTCATTACCGGGGTATCAGGGCGTCCTCTCCGGTCCCCATGGACGCCAGTGACCATCCCTTTAATTTGACTGCTATGGGCTGGCTTTCACATGACCTCCTGCTGGGGGGGGGTCTTCTGTTCGCTGGCAGCTACATGTTACTGTGGGACGCCCCACCACGCATACCCTCCCAAGTGGCTCCAACCCCCACAGGCACTCCCCACTAATTGGACTTGACCCAGAAACCAAAGAATAATCCTGGCCTGTCTATGCACATAGAAGGATGTTAAGCATGTTACCTAGAGTAAGCATGGTTTGCTTACCATAATGGAGAATATGGCGTTGATTTAAACACATATAGCACCTTGAGAATACAACATTTCCGATTCAGCTGAATGTGGACCACGTGTGATGAGTGTGTCAGACCCTCCCCCCGGCGAGACAGCGCGGGGGGGCATGTTGTACTCACAAGCCTTGTTTCCATGGCAGCGGACATGGGCTGTGCAGAGCTGGGAACATATCAGACAATTCCCAGAAAAAAAACAGAGACGTTAAAGTGCTGTGATTAGTATGCAGCTCCTGCGCTCACTCCGCGAGTGAGAGGAGGCGGATTCAGGGGCCTCTCCGTGTCACACGTTCACTCCGGGGGGGTAGGAGGTGAGGACAGCTGAGAGGGAGGGAGGCAGCTGAAGAGCCGGACGGGGAAGAGGCCCAGGACTCAGCACACGGGATGAGGGGATGAGAGAGACACGGCGTGGGGAAGGGTGATGGGGAGCAGGATACAGCAGGCAGAGGTGCAGCTGGCCGCCAGAGGCATGGGGCCGTGTCCCAGCAAGAGCCGGCAGCCATGTAAGCCAAAGATGTTACAGTGATGCAGGGCCGCACAGGAACGCCAGGGTGAGCTGGATCGCTCACGTGGTGCCTCAGCACAGCAGTCTGCCCTGCATGGCGTGGAAGCAGGACCAAACAGTAAGAACCCACTGCCCTAACTTACTGTCAGCCTAAATAATTTAATTGTGAAGCCCATTTTAAAGTGAAAATTAATGGCCGTCACTACGCATTTCTTGTGGTTTTCAAGCAAAACCCATAATAACCCACAAAAAACCTCAGTTTTCTTTTGCAGTCAGAGTATTATTTTTTACTACCATTTGAATGCAAATTCTGTAATCCTCCCATAGAGCCGCTGTTCCCATAGAAACTGAAGGCTGCGGAGTACAATATTGAGAAAGCTTTGTTGTTGTGGAGTGAGGCAGGGGATTGACACACTATAGAGACCTCCCTCTAATTGTGGGCTGCCTTCTCCTCATCCGCATCACATGGGACGCTGGTTTGTTTAAAAAAAAAAAAGCACAGAACTTAGCTCCCCGAAGACTTTGGAGCTGATTTCCCCCACTTAGCCTGTAGTTGTGGTTTCCTGCGGCTAAGCTGTGTCACACCTTTGGACCCATAGTTACATTTGCTCCTCGACCAGGGTTAAGTCAGAGTGGGCCTGTGGCTTTTCTCCGTATGAATATTCATGAGCTAGGCCACTCTCGTGAGACTGGATGCTTCCAGTACTTTCTTGTATCGAGACAGCCGAACTGTAACAATCAGGGGTCTTACACGCAGACCCTGAAAGCCTAGCTTTTAATTTTTTATGAGACCAAAACATTATGGCAATTAATCATGGGCCTCCCCACTCTCATGAGTTTTGAGACACTGTAGCCCCCTTGCATGAAATGGAGGCATCAATATTTAAAACAAATTACATTCCTTTAAAAGAGAAAGTGATCAGTTAACTCATGCTATAGCCAAGGTCCCCAAACCACCTCTCCCTGTTGTGAAGATCTGTAATACTAAAGATTGGTGGTTAACTATGTATAATAATGTAGCAAGCATACATTTTTTTTTATAAAATTGATTTTATTTAAAAGACTGGTGTCAATAGAATGGAGGGGGGAGGGATGCTCTTAGAAGTTTATGGGTGCCCAGAAAAGTTGGCTAATAAAGAGATCGGTTAATTCTGATCACGCATTCATCTCTAGCTCTATCGCTTGAATCCCAGGACCAGAAAAAATCTCAGGGCTGTACTTGTTTCTATTAATTTGTAGAACCAACCATTATCCCATTTTCAACATAATGAGCGACTAAAGTAATACATGTAATTACAGAAAGCCAGTGTAGTGCATTGGATACATCTTGGAGGCATGCTTTCCCCAGTACTGCATGCAATGTGTGCATTGAATTGTGTGTTGGGGTTGGAAACGTGCTAACGTGGCACCTGCACTTCTCGCACCTGCAGGTGGGCGGTCACACCATGCTGCCTATTCGCTGGATGCCCCCAGAGAGCATCATGTACAGGAAGTTTACCACCGAGAGCGACGTCTGGAGTCTGGGCGTGGTCCTGTGGGAGATATTCACCTACGGCAAGCAGCCCTGGTACCAGCTCTCCAACAATGAGGTCAGTGACAGGACTATCTATAACCAGTAGAAGCTCACCAACAGCTTTTTTTGTCTCCAAACTCCAGATAGTTGTGACTGAATCAAAGCAAGTGTGACTGGACACTGAGCTGTAGCCTGTCCCCTCCCCGGCCGCAGGTGATTGAGTGCATCACCCAGGGACGGGTGCTTCAGCGACCCCGCACCTGTCCGAAGGAGGTGTACGACCTGATGCTGGGCTGCTGGCAGCGGGAGCCTCATGTCAGACTCAACATCAAGGAGATCCACACCATGCTGCAGAACCTGGCCAAAGCCTCGCCGGTCTACCTGGACATCCTGGGCTGATCTCTACTCCGAGCGAGCGCGTGTGTGTGTGTGTGTGTGCGTGGGGCGTGTGTGTGTGTGTGCGTGCGAATGAGGCGTGCGTGGACGTGTGGAAGTGTACATGCCTGAACAGCCATGATCCCGCTCTCAGTTCTGATGGCGTCGAAAAAGATGACAAGGAGGAGGTTTTTCTAAAGGGCCTCATGCACCCCCCCCCCCGGCACACCCCCACTCTGCTCTTAGCCTCCCTCCTCTGCCATCCCTCTGTATTTATTTTGCTTTCCTTCATTATAAATTTCCATAGCGTGATCTCCTCGCATCTCCAGCTGTCTGCATAGCCAAGCCTTTGAGGACTTTGACACTCGCTCTGCCTAATGAAAATTACTCTCTCCTGTCTTTGCCTTTGCCCAGGATGAGTAAAAGGGAAAAAGACTATAACTGTCTCTTGTAAATACTATCCGAGACTGAGTCCCATCCCAGTCTTGGCCTTCCTGCCCTCCGGCCGCAGAGGATGTGGTGATATGTATTATTTTATTTTTATCTATTTTTTTTGGTGCTTTGCGTAGTTTTACCAAGGAGAAAGCTAGCAAAATGCAGTCGTGCCTAAGAAGAGGAGAGATCTGTTGTTAAGGCTCCCTGTCCGGGGATTTCTGCAGATTGGGGGGGACGGGTCTCTGTCAAACTCACCCAAAGTACAGCTTTTTCTGTTTTTTTGTTTTGCTTTCAGATCTTCTAGCCAGAGCTTTCGTTTGTATGATCAAATGTAATTGACGAAACCAGGAGAAAAGTGTTGAGTCACTGCATCAGGAAGCATCGTCATTTCACACTTGGGGGGGCAACATTCTTGAACAATCATTTTGCACTCTAATGCACATATTTATTTCAGGGTCGGCTCCGGGGGTGAGGGACTTTCCTGCAAAGGGACATTAATGCCCTGACAAATCGCCCAAAAACCTGTGCTTATCACAGCCACAGCTGCAGATGCTAATGCCCCTTGCAGTATTTTGTGGGCACAAAATTGAATTTTGCATGTTTTTTTTTCACTACTTGAGTAATGTAGCCGTTTAAGAACAGAGCAGGCTCCCTGTAATGGCGTAATGTATATTTCATTAAGGAGACTAATGCAGACCATTAGCAAAGCACACATTTGATGGGGTGATAGAAACTCTGCAACATGGACGTTTAAGATTTATCGTTTTACAGGGAAAAGCAACTGCACTGGATCTCTCCAGAGGCTCAGAGATCAGATTTATTACAGTTTGATTTGTACCTTTTGAAATGTTGGTCTTTCAGCACTTTGACCAGTGAAGCTTTTGGGCTCCTCAGTTGCTAAAGAGGCCCCACCAATCAGCGAAGGCCGTGAAGGCTGCACACTTGCTCATACAGATGTATAGAGCATGCTCTGTCAGATGAGAGCGGGAAGGAGAGATTCGGGAATTAACACTGAGTACTGTTCAGTCGAAAGACCCAGACTCTCAACATTTGTCTCCTGGATGGTTATGGCCATTGTAACAAATTGTACTTTTTAATATCATTCTTTCACAATTTCTTTCAGTATTTCAGTCTTTCTGGTGGATATAGTCTTAGTAAACAAGTGTTAATTTGACAAGTTCTTTTTGATAGTCTATTTTTATACTTCGTTTATTTGACTTGAAGCACTTTTACATTATTATTTATTTTTTTTTGTCTGGAACAGTGTTGTCCTTGCTTAAACAAAAACAAGTTTCGTTTTGCTGATTTCTTAGTTGTTTACTCTTGACTTAATCCAGGGGTTCAGGTAATCCATGGTAACTGACATTCCAGAGTATAAAAATTTGTCTTGAACCCACTGTGCGATCTACTGTATTGACCAAGGTCAGTCACGGCAAAGCCAAACCACCAAGGCAGGACTTTGGAGTGATGTTAGCAGGTGCGTTGTCCTGTGAGAAGCCTCAAAACTACATGTGTGTTGGGGGAATGGAAGACGAGGGGAGGGAACAGACCTTGTCACTCCCGGGGTGTGGCCACATGGCATCACAGTGACACCCCCCTGACCCCCACCGGAACACAGCTTCCCCCCGAAGCCCCCTGCAGGCAGATGGAGGAACACGCACTCCATTAGAGACTGTCATAGCGATGACAAGAAATGACAATCAAAGCCGTTTTTCCCTTTTTTTTTCCCATCGACCTGCACATCGAGAGGACACGGAGAAGCGCTTGCCAGTGCTGTGTGAATGTCATTCTTTGGCACGGGCGTGTTCAGTGGAGGGCCCAGGAGCACAGCGGGACGTGGCCAATGCGGGCGGCCTCGAAGAGAAAGGCCAGCGCATCCACGCTGTCCGACACCTGGAAGGCTGGGGAATCCTGAGGGTGGGTGCCAGGGAGTTCTCGACGAGGGTCTGAGCAGTGGCTGGCAGGGATTTTCTTCTTTTAATAATCTCATGCACCCTGACTGCGATGAGGCTCGTGTGCACATATGTCCACCTTCTCCTCAAGCGCGTGGGGCTCGATGGCATGAAGTATAAACAGACGAGTTCCCAGGACAGGTGACTCCCTGCGCTGTGGGAAAAAAAAACAAAGCATTTATAAAATGAGGGCCCTCTGAGGCTGACGAGCTGAGCCCTGTGACCATGTGACCCACGGAAAGCCGGTGCAGATACGCAGCCAGGTTCCCTGTGATCTCCTGAGCCACTCCTTTGCTCAGTAAGGCGGCAAAGAGGCTCCTGAACACTGCTGAGGCACGGCCCAGGACACGGCAACATCTCCACGCTTCTCATCTTTCCATTTATAGCGGGAGCCATATTTATCTACAATTATGATAATGTTACTCATTACAGTCCTAAGTACCAATTGTCTCCTCTTAAAGTACCGGTGCCTACATGTCCAGAGACAAGCTGAATCTTTACCAAGTGGACATAAGACTTTGTTTGGGAATAATGCATTTTTAATTTTTTTTCTTAATGTGATCATGATTAATGGTCATGAACAGGATTGATGTAGTTATAGTGGGAAATGGATTGTAAATGAGGCAGAACATTCTATTGAGGAACTGCGGCGTGCGGCGAAATGCGGCGGTTACCAGGGGGGGGCGCTGTCTCTCACATGCAGGTCCCCTGTCGAGCAGAGAGCGATGCTGACGCTAGCGGGCTGGGGAGTGGCAGTGCTAACCTGCTGGTGCCTCAACGAGGTCACCAACTGCATTTTCCATCTGTAAAAAACAAATATATATATATAGATATATATAATTTGCAATTCAATATGTAGAACTATCAACTTACTGAAAGGGAACAAGCTTCCCTATATATATTTAAAGAAAATGCTTTGAATGATTTTTTGTTTTCCTTTGAGGGGCCCTGTGAAAATGACCCCCCCCCCCCTCAAAAAGAAAAATAAATAAAACTCATAACCCTCCTCATGGCCTTGGCAGCAATGGAAAACCAAGACAGCCACCCCACCTGCTGTATCCTCACATTGCCCGAGGGAGGGGCATAGGCGGCTGGAACAGCCAGCACAGTGGAAACCCCCCACTGAGGGCCAAACTTTTTTTTTTTAATGTTTCTTTGAGTTTCTTCTTAAAATAAAAAAAACTGTGACTCCGCATAATGAACAATCTCTTCTTTTGAATGTATCTGTATATTGTGTTCTTAGACTCCTTTTTTTAATGACTGAAAAGACACACTCACGGGACTCTGCAAGGCATTGCCTGTCCATCCATAGAAGGTTCCAAGCGCTGTATCCTTAGTCTTTGTGCTGGCTTTTCTCACTGTTTGGTGTGTGGCAGGCAGTAACATGCATCCTGGCTGATTCATATGCCACAGTGTCACTATATAATAATGATTATTATTTGTGTACCATGTGATCAACTTCTCCAATGAAATGGAAAAGTCTCTTGTAATACAGTGTATTTAATAAAAGTGTTATGTCTTACAATACACGGGAAATGGTGATTTCGCCAACAGCTGCGCATTCAGGGCGATTTCTCGGAGCTCGTCTGGATTTCCTGTTTCTGTCTGGTATTAAGTCCACGGTGGGTCTTCCCAGGAATTACAATGCTCCGTGTGTTTGTGATGGTGCACGCACGTTCACTAGGTAAGTGTGTATCGGTATTGTGCGCTCGGGCCTGTCGGCCTGTACGGGACTCTGTGTGTGTGTGTGTGTATTATCATAGGCGTGGCTTTGCTGAGGAAGGAAGTTCAGAAATGATCCATTCAGCGAAAACCAGTCTTCAAGCCATCTGTGTTTACTGTGATTAGAATGGCTTTCTCCAAAACAACCCGTGACAGGGAAAAGCGGGTTTTAAAGATGGTGTCAGAATCGCCAGCTCCAATGATGTATGTTGGCAATACAGTGGAATGTAACAGACACCAAGAGACATGCGGGTAGTGGGGGTTAAATGAAGCAGAAAGTAAAGCGGTAGTGAGGAATGTCGAAACTGGGTATAAATCACAAAACCGTGCGGTTCTGGGCCGACTGAAATGGATTCTGCAGTGTGCGTAATATCCAAACCCGGTCTTATCAGGTGTTTGCTTTTAGCATGCTTGTCAGATGAGGGCTAGTGGTTTCGAAGACAGAGTATCCGCTGCATGTAAGCCATAATGATCACAGCTTCTACAAACTGTTGAGGAACCAGAGACACAGCGGGCGCATACGGACGGGTATCTGTGCAGCAGAGACACAGCGCAGCCGCCAGCGAGCCGCAAAGCGATGTGGTCAGCAGGGTCTGCGCAGGGTGACGTGGCATGAGACACGGCGATGCGTCGATACGGTTACGGGATGCTGCATCGAAGCGCGATTCCCAGCATTCCATCCTATGCCGATGAGTCCTGTTGGCCTTCTTGGCGGGTTTCTGCATTTTAATCAGCCAAAGTGCCTTTATGTGATATAACAAAGGGGCACTTTAAGGACCAAACCCATGACCACCATCCAAGTTCTGGATAGAGAACCTTGAACCTAAAACGCTCCTTAGGAATCGACCAGCTGTTTAAATAGTTAAATGGGCATCCTGCAATTAAAGACGGATGTAAGTTAGTGTGATGCGTCATAAGCAGACATTAGCCGTGACGGTGGAGATCCTGTAATACTCTGTGACTTTATAAAGAAATGCATTGTCAGCTCTCGAAGATGAATCGGCGTGAATTCGAGGCCACAGCACCGCAGTGATGCCCAATGATCAGAGCCAATCGGGGGCACGGCTCGTCAATACCTGCACGATAAATACAAGGGCGGCCTGCTCTCTGCACAATAAAGGGCAGCCTGCTCTCTGCACAATAGAGGACGGCCTGCTTGCTGCCTACAGTTACAGCCATTCAGCCTCGGCCTGGCTGTAAATCGCTAAGAAGCCGAAGCCATTTGAATTACATTTAATTACGACGAGGGGCATGTGTACGGCAGCCGGCCTAGGGTGTGTGCTGAGCCAGGGAGGGACAGACAGGCACCTTACACACTTCCTGCTTTACCTCTGGGCTGTTCTTTCCTGCAAGGGGGAACTCGGCTTAAGTTCAAAGTCATGTACATATGTGAGTTCTCATAAAGCATCACACTGTACATACACACACTATATACATATATATAGTACACACAGACATATATATCATCAGAGTATGATATTTAAAAGCTGGTGATAAATAAAGATTTTGACACATTTCTGAAAGCCAGCATTAAATAATTCTGTGGTATGAAGCAGCCCCTAAATGAACAAACCCATGGTGTGGGGTAACCCCAGCATCACACAGAAGCCTCATCCTGCTTCCTAAGCTGCCGTCATTCTGATCGATTTTTAAATGTGGGAGACGTGGCTCCAGCATCATCTGGGTTCTCACTGGCGCGAGTGCCGGTATCGCCACTCGCATTTCCCGGTGAGCCGGGGGGTCCGGCTGTGATTGCAGCTATGCCATTGCCCTACCTCGGAGGGGCAGCGCTCGCCGAATCAAACAGCCTTTGTCTGCTGGTGCTTGGGATTACGAAGCTGTAGCTGTGGATGGGAGGATTCTCTTTATGGAGTAGCAGCTTTTGCAGGATATTGGGCTCATTCTCTGCATTTTGCCCCAGAAATCGTGACATGAGAATAGAAATTATATATACGTGTACAAAGTAATCATGCTCCTCCTTCGGAAGCATATGCTTCAGCCTAAGAATTGGCAGTCGGGGCCCAGCGTCTGTGTGTGTGTGTGCGTGTGTGTGTGCGCATGCCATACAGTGGGAGCCCCCAGCAGAGACTGGCCCTTGGCAGCAAGACACACAGCAGACCCAGCAGAAGACGGAGCACAGACTGTACTCACAGCTCCCGTCCCCAGGAACAGGAGACGGAACCTCTCGACGAGCTCAACTACTACTGCCAAAAGTTACCGAATGTGCCGCAGTGAGCGAGACGCCCGTCTGCTTCCGTCTGCCGGCTGCGCAGACAGCCGCCGGCTGATGCTGTGCAGGGCGGCAGCACACGCGCAGGTTCTGCTGATGTCAGGTCGCGTCTGCGAGGTTTTACATCTAATCCATCCTACAAGCCCCACATGTCTACAAATGCCTTGCTGGTGCTGCCGCCTTATTTGTCTTTCCAGTAAATCCAGTTTGAATTGAACTGAATTTAATTGAAACTGCTTGGCGAATGCTTGATTCATTTCCATGGTAACATTTGTTCGCCCCTCTGAGGCCAAAGAATTTGCCGTCTTTTGGGCTGTGTGTGTGTGCTGTGCTTGGGGTGTATTAGAGCTGGCATGTGCACCTGCTTGGGTGCGATTCCGTCACTGTGCGGCCCATACGCAGGGCAGAAAGCCACCGCGAGACGGACGACACCGAGGTCCGACGTTAGTGCCCGGGAAGAGCCCGAACCTGAGAGCAATAACATATAAACGTCCCAAATTCCCTATAGATACATATCTTCCATCTGCCAAGTTTTTGTCCGTGCCTAATTGAATATGACGGTGATGTGATGTGAAAAGCAGTCAGAGGCTGACAGGAATCACATGCCACCGTCCTGAAAGGCAGAATGAGGGAAAAAAACACGACGGATGAATGGGTAAATGTACAACAGCTCTGATGGACGGATGAATGGAAGACTCCCAGGGCGAGACAAGGGCCCCGGTGAATGGCTGAATGGGGATCGCCCAGATCGGGAGAGGGGCCTACGATGAAGTCATTGAGAGAGCAGAATCTTGGACGGGGGAAAATAAAGTGCCTGGGGGCCCCGGGGTGACTGACTCCCCCTCAGCACCCCCCCCAACACGCTGGCCCTGACATCCACACTCGCCTGCTGATGCTCTCACATGTTCACACACCTACCCCCAGCCCCCACCCCGTACGCTGATGCATTTACGTCGGGGGGGGGGGCGTGTGCTGTGGCCGGCCGGCCAGCGTGCTCCGCGCCTGGTCTGGACGCCTTCCTCCGTGCTTCAAGGAGGGCTTTGTCTGGACCTGGGCCTCTTGCCCGGTGACCCGGTTCCACCGCGCCCCGCGGCGGACTGCTGCTCTGTGCACTCAAGAGCCGGCCGCAGGACTTGGGGGACTCCCGACTCCGGCCACCCCACACCGTGCGAGCACGCTGGCATGCTCTACATATCGAGCCCCTTACACACTAGCCAACCCCTATATATAATGCACTCTTTTCATCCCATTGTTTCTCCAGGGCCAAGCTAACTTAGCTAAATTACTTCCCTGTGCTCTCACTTCACTATGCTGGCTGTCCAATAGTCATAGACAGTAAAAAAGTAATGTAACGTGCACAGTTCTTACTTGGTGTGTGCGTTCCATAATTACGCAAAAAACGTAAATAAAAAGTGATAATAATATGAAACTGAATAGTGTCGCCCTACCGCACACTGGCCGAGTGGGGTTGCGGTTATTCGGTTATATTCAGATTGTTAAAGCTGCTGGCCATTACTGCCGTAAAATGTAGGTTAGCCTAGATATTATTCTAATCCAGCTTCATGGAACGGTGGCGAAACTGCGGAGATGTTTCACATCATGATATCAATAATATCATTATCTGGCATGTAAATTTCCCGAAAGGGTAATTATAACAGACATCCGACCATCTACCTTACGTAACCGAGCCGCGGCAAACTGGAGGCTAAATAATAGGAAAATATTAAAGCACGTTTCATTAAACGCATGAGATCGATGATCTGCAGCCGTCACATTTTAAGGGGCTCTAACATGCGTCTGTTTGCGGGAAATGCGGGATCGGGGTGGTCGGGGGGGTGGGAGGGGGGCGCATGCGCAGATTCGCAGGAGGCGCCCGGACGCCGACAGGTAGCCTGGCCGCCGTATCCCCAAACGCATCCGTGCGGAACTGTGTCTAAATTAATGCTGATTGTATTCGTTTTTGGAGTCCTTCTTTTAATATATAATGCTTATGACCTATCCAGAAAAAAACATTTCCGTGTATTGGCTTACAGTACAGTACCGTGTAATGAAAGGTAGAGAATAGAGAAGACATCTGCTGGTTAAAGTTAAAAACGTCCTTCAAATAATCAGCGGCTGTACAGGCAGATCGAGGGTTTTAAAATGTTATTATTAGATAAATATGCAGGGTGCGACTGCCTTGCCCTTCCATGTACCCCTGTAGCCCTATGGTGCTTATGATGGGGTATAGGCTATACCTGTTTCCAAGGGCGTAACTTTGGTTTGAACATTGGGGGGGTTGAGGTCCTCACCCATTTAGGGGGAGACATGATTATTG
>JAODKL010000040.1:19051718-19066647 GCA_026780765.1 Petrocephalus schoutedeni | reverse complement strand
GAGGGGGGTGTGGGTGTGTGTGTGTGGGGGGTACACGTGCAGATAGTTTGCTATATGAAGACTGATTTCCTGCACGCCCTGCTCTCCAAGCACAGGACCCGCCTAGTACAGAAAAGAGCAGCCCACACTCATGTTTTCATTCGGCCCGTGAGAGTTGTAGCATTTCAAAAGGGAAGCCATTTGATACTGTACCTGCAGCGATATTCCAGCGTTTCCATCTGGGTTTGTGAAGTAGCTCTCAGAAATGAACTGGGCACTTTGCACATTTGTAGCACAAATCCACAAAGTAGATGAACCTCATATTTAATATAGAACTATTATTCACGTTGAAACTATATATAGGATTTACTTAGATCATAGACGATTGAGCTAGAGTCTTGATGTGTATCCAAAAACTGTATATTACAATTATTACATTAATTGCTGTTATTAGGAATGTAATATTATGAGCTATTTAAAATACTTTGCAAAACAGCATTGTGAAAAACAAGTGCAGGCACACTTTTACAAGTGTAATATTAACTAGGTAATCATTTTTACCCTCCCAGCCTTTATGTAAAATAGTCAAACCTCATTCATCTGTTTAGTCCTGAAAGAGAGGTTTTGATTGGCTGAGCCCGTCTAAGGGAAGATAGACGCGCAGCTTGTCTGCACTTTATTTCAGCTGTCAGGGCCCATCCCGCCTAAGCGGGACGCTCTCTCACCTGCAGGAGCCGTGCTGACTGAGAGCTTTCAGGCCGGGATGCTGAGTGCTGACAGAGGTGCGGGTCCTGCGGGGGGGGTGGGGGGGGGTCACCAGGGACGCACAGGCGCTTGATTTTCAGCAGGACCTTTCCATGAGCGGCTTGGTGATAAGCAGTAACCCCCCCCGTGGGCTGCCGCACACCCAGCCGTTTCCCTTCCATGTGCCAATAAAGGGGCCGTCACAGATGACCTGTCTGACCCCTGCATTAGACGTGCCTTATACCTCACGACCCCCCCAGCGCCTGTGGACCCACACACAGCAGCCCCCCCCCCGCCTACGGGAAGACCTCACCCCACCAAAAACAAAGCTAATCCTGCAGTTTATCCAAAGCTTATCCAAAAAATCCAGACATCCCAGGTCTCCTGGAAGTTCTGGGAGCCTCCTGCACATTGGCAGCAGTTGCGTGACACCCGTAGACGACGCACAACGTCCCAGAAATCTGCCGTCCCGCTACTCAACGGTGGTAAAATTAGCCAGCAGGACGTTTTACCGCTGCAGCCTCGCCCCAATTTTTACCATCAGCACATCCCTGCCCCTCTTTACTCTCCCCAGTCGGCAAATTTTTCTGCCAGAATCCAGAATTTTTGGGCGGTATCTAATATTTAATATAGTCATACAATCCAGGCATTATGCCATGGTATAAGGTATTTTGATGGTATTTCATATTTCAGTATTTCACTATAAAACTTATTGAGCAGGAGTTGGGGTATTTTCATACAAAAATACCAGGGTATATAGCAGTACTGTAATACCAACCAAGCACTGGCCAGCACCCCCACTCTCCCAAATGCCCCTCAGCTGCCACCCTGAAATCAACAGGCCTAAGGTGGGATGTCTGAAAATAATAGGGACCATAGACTGGCTTTTAGTCTTAGTTGCCGGAAGAGGCATGATGTGGCGATTACAATACAGCACTTCTGGCAGATGGGACATTTTTGGCATGTGTGTTTGTTACACAGGAAGTTTGCGTGTAATAGAGGTGTTCCCTTCGTGAGTGCAGTGGCGTGCGGCTTTGTTTCTGAGATAGACAGGGTTACGGAGTATGCTGATCAGACAAAGACCCAGGATGAGCGAAAAAGGCCCAGAGCCGGCCGGGTCAGGAAGAACAACCGGCCTGCTTAGCTCAGAACCTGACAAGCCAGCAGACCCGGTTCAGTTTTTTTTCAGCCTCCGGTTTTTGACTTGGACCAGATGACTGACTACCTCAGTCTTTATCCACGATTTCAGTGTTTCTGTGCATCTGTTTTGTCCCGTAAGCTTTCAGGGACTTAACAATTAAAGAAAGTGCATTTCATAAGATTACGCTTGGGCATGTGTCTTGTTGTTCAGCACCTGTGTACTAAGAGAGAGACTTGCGTGTGTTTCCAATGTGAATTCTAGCATGTGTGTGTGTGTGTTTGTCAACAGCATGTCATGTGCACTGCTCGTGATTTTGGATTCATCAGAGAGAGAGGCCTCTTCCCAGTCAGATAGTTTCCTGTTTTAAAAAAACACCACATTCCAACCCCCTCAGCCCCAAACTGTTTTTACAACATTGAATGTTGATTGACACCAGGCCACCTTTCAGGGTCATGCAGCAACAAAGCTGGGCGTCAGCAGAAAATTATCCAAAAGCTCTTCATATGAGATAGACGTTTTTGGTGCAAATGGATAAGTTGCTGGCACTGGGTTCGCCGGGCCGCACTGGTGCCTGTGTCCTTGCAGCATCTGCAGGAACAAACGCACAATGATCGCAATTCACATTGAATCCAAAGTTTGCACTGTCCTTGAAGCAAAAACATTCCCGTGCCTTCCAAAACACAGGATGCCATTACAACAGTACCTGCCATTTTTTGCTTTAAATAGGCTTTCATCCATCTATGCATCTTCTGACTCAGGGTCCCGGGGGGCCTGGAGCCCATCTCAGGGAACACAGGGCATGTGGGCGGTGCACACCCTGGATGGGATGGCGGTCCACGGCAGAGCCCATGTATGTCTATGAACCATAGGAGGAAACTGGAATACCTACACATAAACAGGTGACCCTAACTCCACACACACAGCGCAGGCATGAAACAGCCCCTATACTCAGGTCCTTAAACCCAGGCTGCTTAACCAATTAAAACAGTAATGCTTCCTATGAAGCCCATTTTCATAAAGTCTAACAATTGTACTAATAATTCAGTGTAACACATTCATACAGTATTATAGACATGGCTATAACTATTTATAAAAAGGCATAACATTTATGCATTATGGATTATGAATGCTCTGTGAAGCTCTCATTATAAACATAGTCATAATGTGCTATGCCTTTTGATAAATATTTATAGTCATGTTTATAATGCCTTATATTATTTGTTACTAATGTGTGTATAAATGACTAAAAACAAGTGTCACCATTAAAACCATTGTGAGAAAATAAGGTTGGGGGAAGAAGGCCCAAATCTTTTTTGCATTCACTTGGGGAAAAAAACTCTCAAACGTGTTCATTAAACATTTACATATGCATTGGTGTGTACATGTATGGACTGTGAGTCTACATTCTCAGGCTTTCCTACCTTTGTGGAGACATTACAAAGACGTTTAAAAACACAGCCAAAAGACCTCCCCCACCTTTATTTCCAAATGCACATCGGTTTTGGTCTTCAAGAGTTTGTCTGTGCCCAGCGTATGCTGGAGTGTGTGTGTATGTGTTTGCCTGTGTTCAGCTGTGACTCAGCCGATAATCTGTGGATGGGGATGAGATCAGACCGGGGCAGCTTTCTAAATCACTTCCGTAAAGCATGAAACCTGTAATTTAGTGACAAAAACACATCACTGCCGCTGTGTGCGATTAAAGGAGGAGCTGGCAGAGGACCCATGTGCTGCAAAATGACGGGAGAAATATGCACAATGTATATGAGCACAATTTAGTACAGACTCATCAGGGGTGTCATTCAGTCAATTACAGAATATGCAAATATGGCATAGGACCCACTCAGGAGGAAATCCAGCCTGAAGAAACAAAGCACATTTAAGGCAGAATTAGGCAGCGTTCATTATTAAGCCCTGACACAAATAGCGATTTAAGAGAGCCGATTTTTTAAAGCAAAGTGCATATAATTTTAAAGTGTAGGATTAATATTATCCCGAGTTCCTGTATTGCAAGTGATGGTATTTTTTTACTTCAGGAAAAACAGCTCTTCTCATGTTATCAAGGCCTCACATCCAAACTGGTTCACCGAAAGACAAATTAATGACGCTAAATGGCTTCCTGATAACTTATCTGATCTCCCTTAAATGCTGATTTTTCATAAGGTAGGACCAGCTTCTTAACATCAAAGGCTTTCTCTCCATAGTCACCAACTGTATCGAGATGTCAGCTCTGAGATCTGACAGATGTCTTTGCTGGTAAAAACCATGGAAATGATTCCTGCTAAGCTAATTCCGTTAGCGGGAAGCTATGTGCGTTATTGTACTGTGAGGTGTGGTTGGAAAGCATTTCTCACATATTCACACGTACTGGTGAGCTCTTACAATCATGCAGCGTCCTTTTCTAAGCCTATACCTTCATCTGAAAAACATTTCCTGGTAGTTTAATTGTAGTTTACAGCCAAATAATGTAGGCTTCCTAGTTGCCCTGCTGGGGTTTGGACCTGCTACATTTTGTTAGCCCCTCGTAGCTTGTATAGCTTGATATTTATTTCTGGATGCGTTCCTATTAGAGAGTAATACCCAGAAGTACTTTGACAGCAAAGCCTTTCTGGTGGAAATATCAGAGATGAGGGAAAATTCTGTCGACTTACACCCCTTTGGGGTGCCGAGAGACAGGCTCTGAGCTGGGGTGCGGGGCGTGGGGGGGAGGGGGAGCACAAATGAGGAGTGAGTATTTTGGGCCTCATGTTGTCCCAATAACAGGCTTCACCGGCGCTCTTTATGCGAAGCAGCACGGACAGAGCATCCCACTCCGGTTGCCAGCCTCCCACGTGACGTCAGCCGCACCATGACAACCGGCGATAACCAAACCGGAATCCAGGCCTTGGGTGAGGTGTCTAAATGACTTTGGAGAGAACGCTCGCTCCCCGAAATGCGCACGGAAAGGTTTCTCTCTGGATCCCGATTAGCCAAAAAGGACCGTCGCCTGTGAAAAGAACTAGATAAACAAAGATCATGCAACGTGCAGATACAGATTATTCGAGTTAAGAAGAAATGCAGACTTTAGGCCTCCTGTAACGGCAGAGGAAAACCATTTTATTCCTCTGGCTCGTTTGCAGAAACATATCCTTGGCCTTCAGAAAAAAAAAAGAGGTCTCCTGTTACCATGGCAACATGTTCTCAAAATCGGTCCCCCATTTTTCAAATAATGGTGGGTGATTCCTAGAGATCAGGCTTTTATTGCATTTACGATATCCAGACTACACTCTTACCCACAAATATTGCTTTTCGAAGGCAAAATGCAGGCAGCGCGATGGGAGCCTAATCAGAGCTCTGCATTTATACAAGACACCAAGTCCAAAAGATCACTCTAGATCCTCTGTGTGTCGCTGAAGCCCACACTCACAGTCACCCTTTAATCCGGTAGCAATGTCTATAACCCCTCATTGTATACAGCTGATGGAGCTGCTGATGGCTTTTAAGCAAAGCTTTATAAACAAAAAGGATTTAGTGCAGGAAAACGCAGTTGCCTTTCTGTGAAATGATCTATTTCAATCACTCTGTATTATACATTCATCATAGACGTGTCTTCAGATGATTCACCACCCTTCAGATTTTTATTATTAACATACTGTTAATGTTTTTCATTGCATGTGGGATCATCAGCAGTGATTTTCTTTGGATAGATTACAATCCTCTTACAGATAAATCAGCTTGATTAGAATCAATGTTGTTCTATAATGCCGTATTCAGAAATTTAACTGCTGATAAAAAAAATACCGCCGGTTTTATAACACAAAGAATAAAGCAAAGAAAAGACGACTTATGTCATCGCCAAAGCATAATTGAGTGGCACGGCATTTAATCTTCTAATTCCTGTCAGTTGGAAAAAAAAGTCCCCCGGCATATAAATGTAGTTTATATATATGGGGAAGAAGACAAGTCCATACCCCAGGTAACAAGCCAGAGGTCCAGAAGTTTCCACACGCTCTAATTAATGTTGTGTCGACCTGAAGTCCCTGGAAATGACTCCTGGAAGCCCGAGGGCTGAAGTGAGGATTGGTCCAAACCTAGCAGAATTCCTCCCCGACCACAGGGTTTCAAGAGAATAAATAAATAAATACCAGGCCCCTGAAATCACCTGTTTAATATGGCTCCCAGATGTTTTTGTTCAGTCTGTCAAGGAAGATAGGAGCTGTTGGTCGACGAAGGCAGGCTTACGATAAGGCGGGGCACGGCCCGGCCCTGTCATTTTGGCCCCTCGGTGACTGTATGTCATGTTGAGTGGCTTCATATAATGGCGCAGAGCCCCCCCCCCCCCCCCCCAGGTAATAGCAGCAAAGGCACTTTCTGCTTCGACGGCATTTGTCTCATGTATCACTGCTGATGGCACGTGTCCTATTTTAATTCTGCCACAAACAATATTTTATTTTAGTGTCAAATCAGTCTTTTACAGTGAGTGTTAGATAGCCATGTAATACATGAAGTTCACTAAATCTTTCCTGGGAAATGCAGTGGGGACTCTTCTGAGTGAAGCCCCTTCTAAGTCCCTGGGAAAGGCCTGCTTTGGGCTCCTCTTGTGCAAATGTCTAATTAGACTGCATCTGAATACACTCAGCTGGAAGTGGGGGTCTGAGTCCCTCTCCAGGTTCCATTAAGGGGAGCCATAAAGATCGGTCCCTGACTCGGCCCCAGGAGTCCGGGAGAGGCCAACGTGCTCGTCAGTGATAATTGGGTGGCTCTTTGTCCTCGCTCTTTGGGTCGGTAAGCGAGGGACTGGTCAGCAAATGAGAGATGGCCTTCGGAGGTGAGGGGCTCTGCTTATCATTCGCGTCACGCATCAAAATTCCATTGCATCTCTTTGCAGAGTTCTTGCCTCTTTGTGATGGGCCTGCCTCAAGGGTCATTAATCGCAGACTGCGACCATGCATCCTGCGACTCTGTGCCTAAGCACTGCGGCCCTTAGCGGTGCGCCTCTAAAAAGTGATCATCTTACCTTGGAAAGAAGTTCTCCTCAAGCATTGCGGTTACTTCCTGCAATTAAGTCACCAGTAACTGCACATTGCTGGCTGCATGAAGCAATGCAGCTATTTGTTTAAAGAACAGCATTCTATTGTGGACACTAGAGCTACTTTGACAGCCAATTAAATGATCTTTAACAATATAAATTTAAACAGTTGTTTTTTTTATGTTTCAGATGTTTCTACAGTATATCATCAAAAATCTGGGCTTTCACTTGTATAATATGCATAATTTATATAAGCTTATGTTTTTGTTCATGCTTGAGCTGATATAGTACAATTTCTGTTTGTAGAAACTACAGTACTATGACACGCAAACAAATGAATTCCAGGCACGTACTTTTAAAATCTGCACATTTTGGCAGCAAGTGAGGATGGCTATTGATATTTCAGGTGGAACACTCACTCCTACAGAAACAAAAAAACGATATTGTTGTGAAAAAGCAAAGAAGAAAGGGAAGCTTCACCCAAATAGGTCTGTTCCTGATAGCAGGAACACATAATGATGCTGACGTGTATCGTAAATCAGAGTGACCCCTAGTGGACAATAGTAGAGGTTGCAATCTTAGTATGTACCGTTTCCACTGAGGGCTACTGACACCAAAATAATATCAAAACAATTAAACTTTCATGAAAATGTCAAAAACATTACCAGAATATGCTCTATGAAGCTTCAGGGTTGTATTTTGTTTTGGAGCTCATTGGGAACAACCTGCTTTTGGAATTCTGGCCAACATTGCAGATGACCTGAAGTCCCTCATGGAATCTGATCAAGTTGACATCTGCATGGAATCTTCACAGTAATCAGCTGGGCTCGATTTTACTCTTTGATGATTCAGACTGCTTCCTTGGACTCCCTGCTTCTCTGTTCTTTAAGCTTGTGTTGCCAACATAACAAATAGGAAAACTGGCTGGACTGACACGCGGCTGATTCATCTCAAAGAAATTAATTCCTGCCATGTGGTGCTTGCATGTTCTCCCTGTGCGGCAGAGGTTTCCTCCTGTGCTGAGGCTCACTGGCTTCTCTAATGTGCCCCGTGAAGGACCAACATCCCATCCAGGGTGTACTCCAGCCATGTGTCCAAGATTAGCAGTTAGAAGATTGATGGATAGATGAATGAGGCCTGGTGACTTGTACTGGCTGATTTATGAGCTTCCCCAGAGTAACACATTCAGGAAAAAAAAGAGAAGGCAACCCAGAAAAGCCCTGATAGGCAAATACCTAACAAAAGGTCATTGGTCCATCCATCCTCTGTACCTGCTTGCAATTCATAAACCAGTATCTACTGGAATTCAGGCTTGCAACGTGTTACATAACCAGCCTTTCTAATTATGTTCGGTAAATAGTAAGCTATCACGTTATCACGAGCGTACCTTCGGAGGTACGCTCACAAGAGAGCTTTGGCGCTGCTAACTGTTTATTTGGTTATCGTTGTGTTAGGCTGTCTAATCACACGCCTTTATCCAGCTGCCATTAGTGCCCTAAAGCCCTCCCTCCCACTCACCCTTCCAGCATCCTGGGTTTGATACCCATATCACATGGTCTTGAAGGTAAGACTGGGCAGCTCCACGAAAGTCAAACATTTCAGGGGCGGGGGGGTATTTTGATGGATGGTTTTTAGGCCCACTTGTCATGCCTTTCTTGTGCACATGGGAGTCAGTGCTGTCAGGCTTGAGTAAAACCTTCACCCACGAGCAGATACGGCTTTGACTAGGAGAGGCGGACTTCCCCACCTGCCCTCCGTATAGCAGCTTGGGTTTCTTCTCTGCTTGCTCATTCATCTAACCACAGCACCTCCTCTGCTAAAAGGGAAACGGACCAAAGGCATATATTTTAAGAAACAAAGACACTCATGATGCCACATAAGGGGGCTTCTGCGTTTATTTCCCATGGTTCTTTGCACATTTCCACATGGTCCGGTTACAACCAAGTAAAAAGTTTTAACTTACTTTTTCTCCTGGTGTAATATAAAGCTTTTAATGCTACAGAATAAAGCTGTGCGTTTGTGTGTGTGTGTGTGTAGCACACACCTTCATTCACAAAATGGCACAAATGCACCTCCAGGAGCTAAACATATGCTTTCCTTTTCCCCACAAGTAAAATGGAATAAATTAAGGACATTAAATAGTCATGCGCTCACTGTACATAGACAGCCAAAATACTGCTAAAACAAAACAACTATCTGATAAAACGCACCACTGAAGTCACAAATTTGATCAATTACCCAGTTAGCATTAATATTGTCCGCGTGATATACTCTGGAGTGGATATGCAGATATAATCTAACGGGTAAGAGAGGAGGGACAAACAGTAATTATTATGGCAACTGCCTGCTATTCATTTTCAGTGACAAACAATCAGGACATGTAACCATTTTCCCGCTGAGTACCTTTGCACACAGGGTCCGGATTCTTAGGTCTGAATTCTGAGGTGTGTAAACATGTTATCCTTCTACATATAACATATTAGAAAAGAAAGAGCGAAGGCAGATTAATTACTGGCACTTAATCCCACAATGCACCAGTAATGGGCCATCCCTAAACACCATTCGGAAGGGAGAGAGAAGGCCGGCGTGGAAACGCTACAATCAGAGATGCACCAGAAGGGATGCTGTGAGCTGGGGGGGGGGGGGGGGGGGGGGGGGGGGGGGGGGGTTGACACACTCACACATGGAAAGGATACCCGCCCCCCCGCCCAGTGCGAAAGCCCGCAGATCAACCCCCCCCCCACAAGCCCAGGGACGGGACGGAGGGAGGGTATCTTCCAGACATTCATGTGAACGGGTGCCGGCGCGCAGCCTCCGAGTCCGACAGGCGCTCCTCGTCGCCGGGGTTCTCCTGAGGGTCCGTCTCGTCGTTGCTCTCGGCGCTGTAGTCCACGTCCTCCATGAAGGACGGCTCGTCCTCCTTCAGCACATAGGTGGTGGCGCTGGCGGGGGGAGACGCAAAAACACAACTAAATGAAGAGACGGCAATTGGGAGGTAGGGGCCTAGCAGATGGTTACCGCGCTGCATGTCGCCATGGCAACAAAGAATGCATCACGTCTTAAGTATACCAGTGCTGCTTAACACATCCCCATGGCAACCAAGAGTACATACGAGGCTGAGAATGCACGCAGCTAATTGAAATGGCTGATCAGGTGTGCCTCTGAGCACGCCCCCCCCACCCCCCCCCTCCCACACGGTGCCCTTGCAAGAGCTCCAAGACCCCAATACCCTCTCATTCCGGAAGGAGCTCCATCCTGCAGTAGCTGTGATTTTTAGGGCCAGTAAAGAAATTAAAATTAGACACAGGTGGTTTAAAAACCTAGCTGGGATCTCACTGAATTTGATAACACATTCCAGAAGGCCTGATAAACTACCACTGTTGATGAGAACAGCTTTAGGAGTCAGCCTAAAGAAGAGCAGCTAGGGTGAGTGCTGGATAGCTTCCTCCAGATGTAAAGACCACCCAAAATAACAGATAAATACCCAGCCTACTGGGCCACCATGCAGCTTTAACTGGCTCAGCCCAGTGGGCCCCCCGACACCGCCTGGCATCTCCCCTGCCGTCTCCACCACCTGACAAGATGACGCAAAGCCCACCCCTGACCTCGACGGGGGTGATGATTAATGCCCTCTTTCTAATGGTTTAATGGCACAGGGACCCCGAAATAAAACACTGCCATGATGAGCACAGGGGCAGCTAGCACACCCACCCCCCCACCCCCCCAACCCCTCCCCTCCTTACCCCCACAGCCCGCCCCCAAGAGAGTGACGCGACTGGTCGCTGCTGTAAGATAATCTCACTCACGCGGGACACGCGGCGCGGCGAGGCGCGCCGCCTCCTGGGGTAGCGTGCTAAAATACTCCTTGGGAGGAGCTAAAGTGATTTGGTGCCATTAGAGGGTGACCTGGCAGGCTGAGCATCGGTGCTGTGAGAGTGAGAGAAGTCCTCAATATCAGTGTCTGCCTCCAAGGATGAGGAGAGATATTCGCTCATGGAGGTTTGAGTGGTTCTTAATATTTCATAGAGTACTCCATAATTCTGATGATTCCACCCACTCCAAGCCCTGACACACACACCCACTCTAACCCATTAGAGGGACAAGCATCTCGTGTTTTTTTTTTTGGATCTTTCGACTTCGGGTTCTCAGACGCTCGCTGACAGCCCGCTCGGCCTTCGACCGTGAGAGTGGTTTGTGGTTCCCTCACGTTTAGCTCCTCGGCCTCGCTGACAGACGCTTGCCCCAGGGAATCACGCTGCCTCCTTATCCCAGCTCAGGACACCATGCCGGAGCCGTTAACATGGCCCGACGCGTGTCATGGCACGGCCACTCTCCTGGACTCCACCAGCAGCCCGGCCACACTTCCACAGTGATGCGTGTCTAATTGCTCTTACCTTGGCCAAAATCCACGCAGTGTACACAGACTATATATAGATAGACGCGAATGAGCGGAATATGTCTAATGCACTTATAAAGTAAGATATTGCGTGTGGGAATGTGTTGGGATTTACGCATGAGCAGGTTTTATAAGCCTATAACCGCTTTATATGCCCTGTGTGTGCATGTAACTGCAGGGCCCATGCATCCCATGCAGGGAGGGCTGTCCTCTGGCAAGATGATGGACAATCGGGGGAAACCCAAGCGGCCCCTGGGAGCAGCAGTACTGGTTCTGATCCAGGAGCTGAGTGAAAACTCAGATTGGGTTTCCCTACATCAGATGAACCCAGCTAAGTGCAGGAGGCTCTGAGTGTGCTCATGTGCAGGCAGGCACTTGCAAAACACACACACACACACACACACACACATGCATGCATGCACGCACACAGACACACACGCACACACAGACACACTTCCCCTCGCCTCTCCAGCAGCCACAGCTGGCATCGAGCTGAAAGTCAAAGGCAGCATGGCTGCCGTCTCTCAGACCCTTGTAAGGCATGAGCAAAGGCTCGTCTTTCCTCGTGACGTCAGCTCCTGCCAAGGACAGCAGGCTGAACACCCTGGATGCTCAGATTGGTGGACTGTGCTTGATCAGCGCCTGGCAGATTCTACCTCCAGTCTCATATTGTATTACTGAATAAATCACGAGCATTGTTTGGTAATATTCTGATTTAACCGTTGCCATCAAGCAGCCATGAACGGTCACTGTGCTAAATTTGAAATGACCCAGGAGCTTTGGTCACACCAAGACAGAGAGCTGCCTGCAGGTGCAGGTCACTCATGCCGCAAAGCATTGTGGGAATAGGCCCATCCTCTCCCTCGCATAACTCCCACACAGCCCCAGTGCTGCTCAGACTACAGAGAGGGTCTCCCCCCAGCCACCTACACACACCAGGCTGCGCACTGCCTCTCTTCTCCATCCGCACGGCCAGACAGAGCAGAGATCTCTCTCCCCAGGCGAGACGACAGCATCAGGCTGGGTGGCTTGCGAAGGCCGTGGTCGCCATGGAGATGGGGAAGCGCATGAAAACTGCTGGTTAAGAGTTAAAACGCAGTGTGACTCACTGACCACACCAACCAGGCAAATGCAACCTCAATATCATCTCAAAGCAGAGCGGCAGGAATACAGCGTCTCCATCAGGGGGACATTCCAGCAAGCTGATAACTGCATGTTCTGTCATATTTAAAAACAAGAAAAATCAGGCCTTAAAAAAACAACAGTCCTGCTTCCATGTTCTATGCTGGGCATGTGGATCTCTACTGAAGGATGGCCACTGCATTCAAACCCCTCCCTGAATCTCCCCATCATCCGGACTGCAACTTAACAGGGTCTCAGAACATAATTCACTTTTAATTGACTTTTAAATGAGTGCGATGCAGGGATGTGTCACATGACCTCAGACATTTGAAGGGCCTATTTGTAAAGTAGCCACGTGGAATCCTTTTATTATCTTGCTGAGTGCACGACTGTGAGAGAGGCTACATGTGAGATATTCAGCTCAGGGATATCAGGAAGCCTTTCAAAGCTATTTAAAGACCATGCAGCACAGACTATGGAGGACAGAGGGCGCCAAAAGTCACTCTACGATGGCTGTGATGTCACGCCCTCTGAGCATGGCTGCCCACCCCAGCCTCCCCCACTCACTCAGAGACACAGGAGAAGCAGCAGCTTTCACTGAGCTCCGGGGTTGTGGCAGCCCCCAACCGCTGTCTGGTGCTCCATGGGGGTTTGCGGGGGGCATGGCCTGAGCCCGTGACCTGCAGCCCGGTCAGTGAGGGCGGACGCG
Organism: Petrocephalus schoutedeni; assembly: GCA_026780765.1. NCBI lineage: Eukaryota > Metazoa > Chordata > Actinopteri > Osteoglossiformes > Mormyridae > Petrocephalus > Petrocephalus schoutedeni. The sequence goes on along the minus strand of JAODKL010000040.1, from coordinate 19,053,551 downwards.
GATTGAACCAGAGGGCAGACTGGCACATGGCAGGGCTGGTGTCACATTTCTCAGACAGCAGCCCCCTGTCAGGGAGCATGGGCTGGGGGGGGGGGGGGGCTGCTGAGGCGTCCTCACCTCTGACTGCTGGGTGGGCACAGTACCCCTCTGGGGTGGAGAACCAAGGGCATATGGACCCAAAGTCTGCTTCATGGGCATTCAAAAGCCGCCATTTCCATGGAAATATCCCGCATTGAGATACTGAGACAAACCCCTTGTCATCCCAGAGCAGCCATCAGTCTGTGGCCCACAGGAGAGCGGCTAGAGAGCAGAGGGGAGCTGAAGGCAGCGTGTGAGCTGGGGGCCGCAGCTGACACCCCCCCCCCCCCACCGGCCCTGCAGTCGCAGCCCGGGTCGTTAGCAGGTACAGTAAGCCAGTCCCCTACCCACCCTGCCGTCATGCCCGGGCCGTTAGCGGGTACAGTAAGCCAGTCCCCTACCCCGCTGTCATGGCTCGGGCCATTAGCGGGTACAGCAACCCAGTCCCCTACCCACCCTCCTGACCCCGCTGTCATGCCCGGGCCGTTAGCGGGTACAGTAAGCCAGTCCCCTACCCCCCCTACCCCGCTGTCACGGCCCGGGCCGTTAGCGGGTACAGTAAGCCAGTCCCTTGGCCCCTGCCTCTCCCCCTCCCTCCCTCATAATGGAGGAGTTAGTGGGCCCTCTCGACCCCGAACTGTACTTTACGATCCCGGCAAATCTATATGAAGATCAAATCGATAAACTCCACATATGGGACGAGATTTCTGCAGGCGAGGATTATGGCCCAATAAATCACACTTTATGATGCCTGCTGAAATCCTAAGCAGGCTAGAGGCGATTAATCTCAACCCTGAAGCCCACCCTACAAACCCCAGCATTCATAGTATACAGCGTGAAGGGGGGGCGGGGGGAAATGTAGCTCATGACCCTGAGAGTCACATGTTAACATACATGATGTCACACCTAGTTCACTAAAGTACTGATCATCACTGATCCCAAGTTAAACCAGAACTAAAGATAATAGTATTTAACCCCAATTATTTGCACAATTATTTAACTAAGGCAGATGTACTAAACCATAATTATCTGCATTGTACACTACGTTCCAAATTATTATGCAAAAAGTGTTTAGGAGTGATAAGGTAAGAATTTTTTTGTTTGTCATTTGAACTCATGGATGGTGATGTGTGTCGGGGCTCTTTATATCACTGAAAGCAATTGCAGACACCTGTGCTAATTTGTTTGGCAGGTGTGTCCAATTAAAGGCAACACTACTTAAGAAGGCTGTCCCACATTATTAAGCAGCCTACATTTTCAACCAAAATGGGAAAGAAAAAGGACCTGTCGGCTGCTGAGAAGCAACAAATTGTTGAGTGTTTAGGTCAAGGCATGACAACAATCAACATTGCCAAGACACTTCATCGCGATCATCGCACAATCAAGAAGTATGTAGCTGATTCAGAGCACACACGTGTGCGTGCTGATAAGGGAAGTTCGAGGACTCTTTCCAACAGGCAATTACATCGGGTTAAAAGAGCAGCTGCAAAAATGCCTTGTCTTAGCAGCAGACAAGTTTTTGAAGCTGCTGGTGCCTCCAACGTGCCCCGAACAACAAGATGCAGGGTCCTCCAGAGGTTTGCAGCTGTGCGTAAGCCATCCTTTCGACCTCCCCTATCCACTGCACACAAGCAGAAACGGCTCCAGTGGGCCAAACAATACATGAAGACTGTTTTGTTCACCGATGAGTGCCGTGCAACCCTCGATGGTCCAGATGGATGGAGTGGTGGATGGCTGGTTGATGGCCACCCCATG
>JAODKL010000040.1:19016814-19051618 GCA_026780765.1 Petrocephalus schoutedeni | reverse complement strand
CGGGATAGGCTCCGGACCCCCCGCGACCCTGAACAGGATAAGCGGGTTGGAAAATGGATGGATGGATGGATGTATAAAAAGCTATTAGCTATATGAAATGACAATACTGTAGCAATGTGCAATTAGACTGTGTTCATCTGCTTGCTCCAATCTGGCAATTTATTTACTTCTTTTTACCATAAACACTCCTTCTCCTGCTGAATTTCTTATTAATAAGTCCTGGTAAAGATTTCTAGAAACATGAAGGCATCGCTTCTTCTGATTTTTGGCCAGTAGGGGGCGAGCGGCCGCAGGCTCAGGCCCACCTGGAGTTCCTGCAGCTGGTCTCGATCAGGTCGCCCTCCGGGTCCAGGAAACGGGAGGTGTTCCGGAGCTCCAGGGGGGATGAGAGCCTCTTCAGCTTCAGCAGGGCCACGCAGAACTGGGCCCCCATCTCCTCCAGCTCCCGGGTGCCGATCTGGAGGCCCTGCATAGAGCACGGGCGCGAGGGAGGCCCGACCAACCCGTGAGAATGGAACCGCTCGGTGGGAGAGATGAAAGCTAGCCGCACATCTGTGTAAACATCCCCTGGAACACCAAGTCGGTGGCGTGGGCAGCAGCACAGGCAGAGGGAACAATGAACCGCAAGGCGGGAGGCACATTACACGGCTCGGGAAGCGACCGTCCCAAAGAGGCCCTTTACACTGGCAACCAGTGCGCTCAAATAGAAGGAAAGATCCAGAACAACGCCTAAGAAAACCGGCCGGCTGCTCCTCAGTGCAGATGGACGGTGGCCAGTGCGGAACTTCGGATAACGCGGTCGTGAATCCCTTAGTGAGTGAGGGGTGACCTGTCAGCTGACCCCATAGCCAAGTGGGTCACATGACCTGCTGAAACAGGAAGGAGTAACCAGTGCCAGCAGCAGGTCCTGCTCAGACGAGAGCCAGGGTTCCGCGACTCTGGCCTTCATTGCTCATCCAGCACTGCGATATGATCTGGACTTCCTCAGGCTTATTTTGGGTTTTAGCGATGTTCTGCTTTTAATTAGTGCACAAGTCCGCTGTCTGACCTCAGCTGGATCCCTGCTACTTCCCCATTCCTGCCGTTTGCTCTGCTTGCTAGCCGGTGATAATGGTGATATATCCTGTCTAAGGACCATTCTGAACAGAGGCAGTGTGGTCTGGAAGCATTCAATACAGCAAGGCAATTTTCTCTGAGGGATGGATTTGTGTGCGTGTGTGTGTGTGTGCACGTGTATTTTCCGTATGACCCTCAAACGGATCTTCATGCCTACGATCTGCGACAAAGGATAAACTGAACTGGCGCTTAAATCACCGTGCACTCCTAACTTGCCCCGTAAGATGGCTTCTTTTCCCGTCCCTCTCTGCCATTCCGGCAAACAGGCCAGGGGGGTAACAGAACACAGGAAGGCTGCGGTTCTCCGCCTCAGTAAACATTTAATCGCGGGAAGCAGATGACATTCCACCTGGAAAGAATATGCCCCAGACCACAAAGAAAATCTCAAAGAAAATAAATTTAAAACAATGAATAAAAAAAGCACCTGTAGCCAATATGTTCCTTCTTTAAAACAGTGCTTTACACTTGAGACATACCCCTGGGCTAATGGCATGGCCAGCCAAGCCCGGTGCCCGGGGTGTCCCTCGGCAGCCACCATACCTTGTACATGCCCTGGTCGCAGCCACACAGCGTGCTCTCCATGGTGTAGCTCTTCTGCACACCGATCTCACGCCAAACCACCACACGTGCTGTCGACTCCTTGGATTTCTCTACCACAAAGCTGCAGCTGGCCATGCAGAAGGCCGGTGCGATCTGGCTCAGGATCTTCGGCAGGGCCTGGGGGGGGGGGGGGGGCGCCGGGAGGGTGAAGCATGCGAGCCGGGGGTCCTGCACACGATCTACAGACCCTGCCAGCCCACAGCCCACCAATTTGGTCCATTTCACCACCTGCACACTCAATTTTACTTCACTTGTAGTCACTCTTATTAATGCCTCAGTTACCTGGCTCACACATGTAGGTGCTTAACTAGAACATGCATGTGGACTAGCTGGGTTGTTGAAAGCCACTAATTGAGAGGGTCAGAGCAGTTTTTCAGCGATTCACTGCCTTTTCTGAAAGGATTCGCAGCATGATAGTCCCCCTAGTGGCCAGAACCACATATTACCAGTCATGTAAAAGAACACTGTTTAAACACTGATAAACAGCATAACACAACCTTATATCAAAACAACAGCTTTCGTGAACCTTTTTAGCGGCAAGAAATTACAAATACGATTCATGGCCCCTTTATATTGCTGGATTCTGTGTGTGGAGATAAGCACAAGCTGGGCCCCGAACCAGCAGCTTTCAGGGCACGGTGGCATGTCGCTAACGGCTATGCTAACTGCTATGCTAACTGTCCTCACAGTGGGCTTTGTGCCTTTCGTGTTTACTGTGACCATGCAGCCCCACAGGGCCTCTGCTTTATGCCCCCTGAGCTTTACAGTCCATCTCATGTGACCCTAACAGGGTCTGTCAGCTGACCCTTACGGTATAACATGGCATGTCTCTCTGTGTACTCTTCTGGTTAATCGTGTTTAGCTGTACACTGTTGCTCAAGCTGATGAATTCTGATCAAAGGGACATTTCAAGCCACTAGATGAACTCTCAGAACCATAAAGCGATCGTTACGTTCCTGTCTTTGAGGACTATCTCTCAGAAACTTAAATTCAGATTAACATGTACTTTGCAGGAGCAATACAGTGACTACAATCTCTCTTACCACCCCCAACCCCCACCCCTCTGGTGCTGTTCCAGTCTCCACTGATTTGTGGAGCTCCTTGGCACGGAGGATAAATGCTATCCTTGTTATGTGGAATCCATGGCCTTTCCCTCCTGACTACAGTGACTGGGTAACCGGCAGGCGTGCGGGGCAGGGTAGGGGCGGGGAGAGGGCTGAGGGCGAGCCTGACCCTGTAGCCCAGGTCCTCACGCAGGTCGGAGGGTGTGGTGTTCACGTCCGTCTGCCACACGGTCTCCTTAATGCTGCAGCCGTACATGAAGACGTTCTTCTTGCGAGAGTGTCCGTGGTAATCGCAGTAAACCTGGACACATGGGCAGAGGTGGGGAGCAGCACGTTTGATCACGTGTGGGTTGGGAGCTATCCTTAAATGAACAACTTCACAGTTCATTTCCATGTTCTAGGACTGAGTATTAAGTTCCAGAATCGTTTTCCGAAATGGAAGTCAGGTTTTGGGGTTTGGGAATGATATGTATACCCCGACAGAACATGGTGTGTATGAGACACGGACCACACACAACTCAGCCTTCCTGGTGACTATCATAAAGACCCAGGGCCTGCTTTTAGGTGGCGGGGGGAGGGGACTGAGCCTGACTCACACCTGGTACCAAATGTTCACGGTTGGTTTTATAGCTAGGGACATGCTAGGGTTGGAAAAGCAGGCCCCCAGTCACTGACATTAGGGGCTTGGCCGCGCTTGGCATCTGGTCAGACAGAGGGGCCGTGCATGTGCCTCAGGTGAGCCTTACCAGTGGCGCCCTCTGGATAGCAGACAGGTACTGCAGCAGGCCCTTGGCATGGAAGATGGTGGGATGCAGGTCGGGGGTGGGTCTCTGCCACTGGCGGTTCAGGTCCTCCCCACTGAGAGAACACCGGTGGCTGTGGGGGGGGGGGGGGGGGGTGTCAATGAGATGACAGTAGACATCAAGCTATGCAGTGGGTTCGAGTCAGCTGGCTAAACAAAGTGCAAAATGTAAGCAAGTTTGGTTTGGCTGCTGCCAAAGCACAGCAATTATCAGCATTCTGTGTGATGAAGCTAGAAGGATTTCTGCAAGTAATGAATGAAATCAGGCCATCAAAATGGCTTAACCAGCAGCAGTTGGGCACAATTTACTTTAAGGAGTGGAAATGAATGAGTCAGATGAATAATAACACAACTGCTAACGTTCTAGATCCCATCCAAGTAGTGAAAAACAGTGGAAACACTTATATTTACTCTAACTGGCTAACTGGACATGAGTAAAAATGAGTGTCATTAAACCTATTAATGTCTAAAACCAAACTGTAGCTGTGCTTTTCTGTCTGTGTTTAATTAATTAGGCACAGGTTCCCTCCAGAGATTAAAACTATTTATAAAGACGCTTATAAAAGCTCTCTGTCAGGAAGAGAGTTCAGAGTTTTGCAGATCCCTTAATTCACACCAACAGCACCACCCATGAGTCCATCAGCTTTGGCAAATGCGCAGCCTTGCAGGGCACGCGAACAGTGGCACAGGGAGAGAGTCTGGCCGAAGGACTCGCAGGTGCACGGGACACGCCGAATGACGTCCCGGAGGCCCACACTCACTTCCCATTGACCACCCCGTCCGGGTTCAGCATGGGGATGATCTTGAAGATGTAGTCCTCCCTGAGGCTCTGGGCCACCGGGCCGGTGCTCAGCAGGAACTCCAGCGAGCCCTTCATCACCCAGCTGGCGTTCGTCTCACCGGGGTGGACCCTCGCCGTCAGGAACACGTACGGCCTGTTCCCTGCATGGCCAGGAGAGACGGGAAGTCGACGTGGTCCCTGCTAGCAAGGCTTGAGCAGTAGCTGGCTTTAAGTAATGCTGAGGCTGTTTTGGGGGAGGGGGGGTACTTACTGAACTGGCAAATCTGGTCATTGCTGGTGGACTGAGGCATGGCGGTGATGGTGAGGAGGGGGCAACTGTTCCCTCCCAGAGTCTCGCACAGGACATCTTGCCGCAGGTAGATCTCGGGGGTCCTCAAAGCCTCCAGCTTCTGCAGGTGCATCTGTGCAGAGATCGAGCAGAGGTCATGCCAACCTTGCTGGGCAGAGACCGTCCCGGATATCGGTGGGCAAGCGGCCGGACGTGCGACCAAAACAGCACGGGGTGCGGGTTTACATCCCTGTGGGTACATGGTGTTACCCGCTCCTGTTACACCCGTTGTACCCAACTCACATTTCTGCTCATGTCTGTCATTTAAGTTGCACAAGGCACTTTGAAAGAAGATACACTCACAAAGTGAGCCTCCATCTGCGTGCTGTGTGCACCGTAAATGGGAAGCATGTGTGTGCAGCCTGCCCCCCCCCCCCAGCCTGCCAGTGTCCAGCCAGCTGGCACAAGATGGGATCGCGCAAGGAAATCCAAGAATCACTCACATGGATGGTGGCAGGGGAAAAAAATGCCAGGATGTTGCAATTCTGCACAACTGCAAAAACATTTCCATCACTGACTCCAAAAAGCTGGAAACGCCCACATCTTTTAAATTATGAGGGAAGCTTCAGGGTTTCATTTTGCAGAAGCGTTATTCAGCTGCGATCAGGCGGTAATGTAACAGAGCGATGTGATAAATGGAGGGGTATGAACTGCAGATACAGCGAAAACTAGACGCTGCTTAACACAGACTGTGGAGAGGCTGGAGTAGGTGTAGGGGTATAAGACTGTTACAGTGTTATTGTGGGTGGGACAGAGAGGATTCGGCGGTGCCGTACCTTGAGGGTGGAGTAGGTGTAGGGGTATAAGACTGTTACAGTGTTATTGTGGGTGGGACAGAGAGGATTCGGCGGTGCCGTACCTTGAGGGTGGAGTAGGTGTAGGGGTAGTGGTATGCAAAGTAGCAGACGTCATCCTTGTGCTGGAAGGTCACAGTGAAGGTCATGGTGTAGTAGGACTTGCCCTTCTGGCCTCCTGCAGCAATGGAGCTCCGGGAGAAGTGGTTCCTGAGGACAAGACACATCCTAGTAGGTTCCACTCAATGTGCACATGCGTATGGGGGGGGCATATAGCTTTTTTAATTCATTCCCAAAATAGAAGGATCTTATACTGCCACCAAGTGGCTGGGGGAGACAACTGGGAGGCTACACTGAGAGAGTCTGTGAGAATCATTAAAGGAGGGCTCCCAGATGTGTAATGGGGGGGGGGGGGTTGAGGGTGGGGGCAGGGCCCCTGCTGTGCTTGCCCTCTCAGCCCCTCCCATCCTTGTGGGGCTGTGGCGGAGCCTCCCTAGATGCTGCCCTTCGTCTTAGTCAGGATGAGTACACTCTCCTGGGAATTACTCCGGCCCGTCACTCGGCTCAACCTCATTAGGCTGAGCGAGCGATGTGTCTGCAGCTAATCGCTTTAGTCTCAGCGTCTGGCGTCGGGTCGGATTATGGACCCGGGCGCAGGGGCAAGGAGCAGACACACCTAGAGAGTATAAGTAAGTGCCAGGAGCTGCAAGCCTGGCAACACGGGGCGTCCTACTGAACCGCACTGTGACCATCGGTCTCATTAGCCAGGGGCCACTGTTTGGGGGCACACTGTCGGCCCCTGCCAAAGAAAGGCAGAAGCTTTTATCCAAATTGAACGTACAATTCAGAAAGCAGATCAGATAATGGATGCAGAAATTGGGGGTAAAGGGTCTAACAGAAGTTTAGGGTGGCATCACTCAGCTAACCCTTCCAATCTCAGGCCCAGTGTCCCAACCCGCTGAAGCACACAACACAGCCATGGGGCCCAGACTTACTTGTAGTAGCAGATGTCTGTCCCTGTGCGAACCCAGCAAGGCCGTCCATTGATGGCTTCCCGGACTGAGTACTTCAGCACCTGCATGCCTGTGGGGGACAGCCAGAGACAGAGTTAGGGATAGGCATAACACACAGGCTGGGGAGGGACATTGGTAAAATATCACAAGCGGGAATGAGGCAAGTGCTCTGCTTAACTGGACCTGAATCTGGCAGGCAAAGAGAGAGAAAGAGACAGACACGGACATGCAGAGACAGACTGACTGACAGACAGACAGGCAGAGAGAGAGAAACACAGACGGATAGACTGACACAGACACGCAGAGACGGAAGGACAGACAGGCAGAGAGAGATACAGGCAGAGAGAGAGACAGATGGATAGACTGACAGACAGGCAGCGAGAGAGACAGGCAGACAGACGGATAGACTGACAGACAGGAAGCGAGAGAGACAGGCAGACAGACAGACAGAGTCAGGCAGACAGACACAGTGGCGGGCCAGTTTGATGACTGTCACTTGGCTCTTGGTCAGACGGAAGTCTGTGCCAGAGGAGGATGGGAGGATGTCCCCTGAGACCTCAGTGACAGATGCTGACCTGCCTCGGACACGAGATTAGGCCCCCCTTTCCATAAGGTCATGAGCCCGGAGTCGACATCCCTCTCAGTCATGTCATCATAAAACAAATGTGCAGAGAATCTGTGCCCGCTGAGAGCAAACCCCCACCCTGCTTACCGTAATTAAACTGGCTGTTGGACTTCTCGCAGTTGATGATGTTGAACCGATACGGGGTGCCAGCGCGCATGCCGCTGACCTCGAAGTAAAACCACTGGTGGTAATGGTTGCTGTTGATATCCGAGTTCAGGATGAGGTCATACTCAAACCTACAAGGACATCAGCAGTGCGCATCAGCGGTGGCAGAGAATGCAGAACCACAGCTTTCTCACAAGTGCCCTTCCAGTAAACATTACAATTACAATAAAGGAAGGAATTATGAATTATAAAGGGGCTGTCCCACATGAACTGTATACCCCATCCCCATAGTCCTTTGCCAACAAGTGCCAAGTACTGATGTCTAAAACCAGACCTGGGCCCCCCTCCCAGTCAGAACCTTGTAAACAGGGACATCCCTGTGCGTGCGTGTGGTGTGCTTGCCCTAATCTTAATGAAGCAGAACTGTGTCCCGAGGGTGCCCCCCACCCCGCCATCTTCAAACGGGACAGACTGTGCAGAGTGCACCTTGTTAAAGCGCACATGCAATTCATTAAGAAACACAATAATAAATTAAAATAAAAGCGCTCATACTTCCTGACTTGGACAGCCTTTCTCAGGTTCCCAGACTCAAACAGGGAGTTGAATTTCAGGCATTCGCCATCATCAACCACAGGACAGCTGGAAGAGAAATGAAGGAATAAGGAGAGGAAGTGGCAGTGCTGAGATGTAAGCCCAGGGCCTGGGTACACATTTAATGGGGAACTGATGGTTACATACCTCCTACAGAAAGAGAGACAGAGAGAGACAGAGACACACAGAGACAGAGAGAGACACAGAGACAGAGAGACACAGACACAGACAGAGAGAGACACACAGAGACAGAGAGAGAGACACACAGAGACAGAGAGAGAGACACACACAGAGACAGAGAGAGACACACACAGAGACAGAGAGAGAGACACACAGAGACAGAGACACACAGAGACAGAGAGAGAGACACACACAGAGACAGAGAGAGAGACACACAGAGACAGAGACAGAGAGAGAGACACACACAGAGACAGAGAGAGAGACACACACACAGAGACAGAGAGAGACAGAGAAACAGAGAGAGAGACAGACAGAGAGAGACACAGACAGACAGACAGAGAGAGACAGAGAGAGAGAGAGACACAGAAACAGAGACACAGACAGACAGAGAGAGAGAGAGACACAGATAGACAGAGAGAGACAGAGAGACAGATAGACACACAAAGACAGAGAGACACGGAGACAGAGAGAGAGACACAGACAGAGAGAGACACTGAGACAGAGAGAGAGAGACACAGACAGAGAGAGACAGAGAGAGAGAGAGAGAGAGAGACACAGAGAGGGAGAGAGAGACACAGAGAGACAGAGAGAGAGAGACACACACAGAGACAGAGAGGGACACACACACACATAGAGACAGAGAACCAGAGAGAGACAGAGAGGGACACACACACACACACAGAAAGATCTCACCTCTGCAAATCCAAATCATACACCACTTTGTCCAGGATGTCGTTGGGGTGAATCATCCTCTCAATGTCTTGGAAGATTTTTGCCCTGTAAAGCCGACTGCATAAGCCAAGGGCATACAAAAGCCCACAATATTATCACATTTTACAGGAAGAAGCCCACACAAGCAAATGTACCCCATCTCAGTCATCAAACCGATCTATCTGGGACTTGATCAATGGGGCCTCACCTCTGAACCCCATAGAGTCTCTCCAAGATGTGCTCTCGGTACGTGGGGGGGATGTGCCCAAAATAGTCTGGGTAGGCCACCTCGGAGTAGCGGGGGACGGACCTGGTGTTCTTCACCATATCGACATAGAGCTCGGGGTCATGGAGGGGCAACAGGGCAGCCGTGTCAGGCACCTCCAGGACGGCTTGGTCCCCGGACGAGTGTGAGCTGCAGTCGTCCTCGCGCTCCAGCTCACTCTCTGTCAGGGGCCTCTGCCCGTTCAGGGCCCCGCCTCCATCAAGAGCCACGCGGCCTAACTCGCGTGCCAGCTCCTGCTCCAGCCCCTCCCCCGGGCGTCGGTCGGCGGCCTGCTCCGAACTCTCCAACTGGGCCAGTTCTGCACCCGAGGACGCCGCCTCCGGCGCCGTGGGGACCACAATGCGGTCGAGGGACTTGGGCGGCAGCGACGCCGTCTGACATGTGCTGCTGCTGTCGAAGCGATACCCCTGAGAGAAAGGGAGGGAGGAAAGGTGGAGAAAGAATGCAGCAGCGCCCCCGCCAGGCGGCGCGAAGTAAAACGGGAAGACGCATACTGAATACAGAGGGATACGTGGGTGGGCGAGTCGCCGGCACGCCCTCCTCTCTGCTGGGCCGCATTCTCCAAGGTCCTGTACCTGAAAGTCCTCCGACAGCTCAGAGAAGAAGCACTGGTACATCCGCAGGTCCTCCAGGGTCCGGCTGACGTGCTCCCCGGGCCGCAGCTTGGTGAGGTCTGTCTCGATGTCGTCGTTCTGCGGGGGGGGGGGGGGGGGGGGGGCTTACACCAGGGCAATTGCGGTGTTATGTTGAAGAAATATTAGGGGGGCACTGTATAAAAATGGGAGCTCTTACCAAATTTTGGTGGCACTTTTTTGAATGCAAAAAGTTTCGGATATAAAATGCATCCAGTAATCACCACCTTGTGCCAACATGAGTAAATAAAAAGCATACTATTGCTGTCCCAAAGAGAAGTGTGCAAGCATCTGTATGCGTATAGAATACCATCTGTATATGGGAAAGCAGGAGATACTTTATTTAGGCTTTTATTTAGCTCTTAATGTGGATCATGCATTAGTTTAAAAGTGAAAAATTCAAGTCCTTCAAGTGAACTAGTTTACGATTTTTTTTCTAAACATCCTCTTTAAAAACAGTTGAAGGTTTATAAAAAATATTTGGGAAAATAAAAAGCAGAGTTTTAAAACTGTAAATGCAAACTGGTCCCTTCAACAAACCAAGACAAATATTGCAAATCAGAATATTTTAAAGGAGTGTGGTGTTTGTCAATGTTTTAAAACAAAATGAAACATGTACCAAATATTCTATGCCTCAATCAACTGCCTTGTGAGGCGCTTACTGAACCGGTTGATTTTAGCTGTGAATTCCCACATGAACTGTGTCATGACTGAAGTTCCTACGCTGTTTACAACCAGGAAGGAATACTATTGGTTTTAACAACCAATAAAAGGTATATCGGTATGAACTGTATTGTTTCATCCTATACCTTGTTTTGAAAGGATATCGATATTCCATTAAAATCTGATATCCTGCCCAGCTGTAGGTAACTGCAAAAGCTGCTGGTGGGTGGGTGGCGGGGCTATGGGTAAGCGGGGGCCAGGAGTAAATGGGGGCCAGGGGTTAAGCGGGGGCCAGGGGTAAGCCAGGGGCCAGGGGTAAGATCTTTTTAATCTTGAGGGCAATTTTTGCCTTGATTTTTAGGTGCATTCTGAAATGTCGTGGGGCATTCTTGCCCTTTGCTCCCGTACATTTCCGACACTGGGGCAGGGTGAGAGTGTTAGTGTCTGCGTGGGGTGGGTTAGGGGCGTGGCCTGAGGGTTAGGGGTGTGGCCTGAGGGTTAGGGGCGTGGTCTGAGGGTTAGGGGCATGGCCTGAGGGTTAGGGGTGTGACCTGAGGGTTAGGGGTGTGGCCTGAGAGTTGGGGGCATGGCCTGAGAGTTAGGGGCGTGGCCTGCTTGGACCAGAGACCTTGACTGGCGGGTGAAGAACAGAATGTCTGAGATGGTGAGATGGTGCACACACGTTGGGTGATGATTAAATCAATGTGATGTCACCACGGCTATTCGAAGTACAAACCGCTTGTGCGGACGCACAAACAGAGAAGAGGCTACTGTAGCTATGCTTAGCTTCTTTATTACAGTGGACTGAGGGTCTGCCACACCACCTACATAGCAGAGAGTTTATCCCAACCTTATCTAACATTTTATACACAAAATTCACTGAAGCAACACTCTGAAAAAGTGCAGTCTTTTCCTACTATAACGACAATTCTGTGCGCAGTTCTGTTTGCTACAGCCTTTCCAACTAATCAGCAGTTTTATACACAAAAGCATACAGCTCCTAATTACTGTAACTATGTTAATTTAACATAAAATAAAAAAACTAATAAAAATAAAAACGTGGTATAAATTGGCAGACCAAAGGGGGAAGGTCATTGCGAGTGAGGTCACGGTTGTGGGTGGAGCCATGGCGTGGGCACGGCGACGTGTTTGAGGGCTTGGGAAGGGACACGGCACCTGGAAGCAGCAGTCCCCTTCGTCCTCTTCCTTCTCCGTATCATTGTCGGGGTCAGCCTCCGCATCATCAGTGTCATCGCTATCATCGACTACGTCGTCCACTAGCAGAGAGACAGGGACAAGGTGAGTCCCTGGGGTCAGCGCCAGCCGCAAGCGGGCGTCCACCAGAACACTACATGCCGGACCGCGCTCAGAGCGGAAGGGCAGGAGGAACACAGGGTGCAACCTAACGGTGTATATTTCTCTGACTTGCTCGGTACACAGTGTCAGGCTAATATTGGATTTCAGCTGTATCAGGGTGCCATCCAGCGGGCAGACTGTGAGTGACAGAATGGGGGCGCCAGAGGGCACAAGCAGGATGGGGAGACACATGCCCATCTGTGATGCAAAGCATCCTCACAGTGACCAATCAGCTATTTCGATAAATAACCCAGCATCCAAAATAATCATTAACTGTCTTAACAGATAACAGATACTCAGATATGGTGAAAGTGATCAAAGACTGCTCCTGACATTACCCAGAAAGTTAAAACTTACAATCCCTCTGCAATTACTCATTTAAAGTGCTGCACAGCGCCCCCTACCTTCGGGTGGCTGCCGGTACAGCTGGGCCACAGGCCCCTCGGCGGGGACATGGGGGAGCTGGTGCTGGAAGACGCTCTTGATGGTGGGCACAGGCAGCCGGTTCTTCGGAAAGCACTTGCGCATGATAAGGCTGGAGGTGTTGACAAGGGGATCCAGCGTCCGCACAGGAAGGCACTCCTGCATCAAAGCTTAAAGGTCAAAGGTCATCTATACGCACAATGGGAGAGACAGGTAAGCGTGGACTGCCAATACTCACGGTGGATGTGCAGTAGAGAATCCGCATCCCGTCAGCATCGAGGAAGGCCTTCCGGCCCAGTTTGATGTTGGTGACATTCCGGACGCATGCCAAGATGCCCTTGCGGATGTGAGCGTGCCTGTGCCTTGTGTCGTTACGGTGCCAGTCCTGGTAGATGGCCAGCAAGGTGGGCACAAAGGCCCGGTCCACAGTACGGCGGGCGTTGGCTTCTGGGGACAGCAGGGAGGGTACAGGGACAGGGCGTTTGCTCACTTCACTAAAAATTACATCACAGAATTTTTACTTTATTTACTTGGCACAGAAATAAGTCCACAAACACAAATCCTCATTAATGATCTCATTAGAAAAAGAAAAACTTTATCCACAAAGCTACAACAATAAACGATAATAAACTCAAACATGGGGGTGAAAAAAAACAAACAAGTTAAGTTTGGATTAAATTCAGAACGAGAAAGACAGATGTGTGCCACTGAGGAGGCAAGAGTCCCTGTCGCAAACTCACTGGATTTCAGCAGCACTGCCAGTGTATCCAGCACCACCCTGTCAACACAAAGGACACTTAATGACGGAGAGGCCCGGCTGCCATGAGATGAGCACAAGCAGGGCACAGCCATGTGACAGCACTGAACATCACATGAACATGTGCGCACAAACAAGCACACGCGCAGATGCACATACACACACACACACACACGCGCACTTTACAGTCACACAAGTCCAGTCCAGTCACACTTACCGGTAAGTGAAAAATTCTCTCTCGCGCGCGCACACACACACACACACACATATATACACTTTAGCAATCTCTACACGTACTTCAGAATGGTGGTGTGCTTCTTACTGTATGGCCCGATTATTTTAAATAGAAGCTCCACAACGCCGTTCTTCCCTAGAGAGACTGCGTTCACCGCTGGACAAATGAAAGTACACTATTAGTGGATTGACTAAATATACACAGGGCCTACATCAACACACCCCGCGTCTACCTGAGCACACACATGGGCTCCACATTAACATTAACTCACTCCAGGTCAACATTAACAATCAGGGGCAACATTAACACACACAGGGTCTATGTTAAAACTCAAGGTCTACATTGACACACAAGGGCTACAAGTGACGTCTCTCAGGGTCTGTGTTACATATCACATATCATCTTACGGCTGCCTGCTGCATGCAGTATTTCACACTAGAATCACAGCGCAAGTTAGATTCACTGTGATTGGTTAGCTACAGACAGTAAAAAAAAAAAACAACGATAACTGCTGGATGTGCTTGATGATTTAATTTAGCAGACGTATTAGCTCTGAAACCTACTCCTTACACAGAATTACATAAGATTAATAACTTACAGGCGAGTGCAGGCAAACAAAGCACGTTAAAACAGACTAATGGCCCCGGCACTCTCATGGATAGATGGAGCACAGGCGTCCAGCAAGGCTGGCTGTAGCTGCAGTACTCACTGTTGCTAGAGTAGACCCTGAGAACCTGTAAACAAGGCAGCAGGAGTTTGTGGTTCTGTAGGCTCTGCCTCAGGAGGTTCACGGTGATGCCGAGGGCTCCGTTCACTCGTGCCTTGACGCCAAACTTCTTGTCTGCATGGAGGAGATGGTTCATGAGCACAGGGGCATCCACACTGCAGAGGTCCTCACTGCTAAACGCCGCGAAGCAGCATTTAAAGGCAGCATGTGGGCAGTACGGAAAAGGGATGGGCAGGTGCACAAATGCAGCAGACTTACCACATTACAACCACTAGGCGGCAGTGTCTGCCCAATTAGACAACACCAAGCCTGGGGCCAGGATCAGAAAGCAGAATTTCTTCCTTAGCCTGATAACTTGTTGGATTTAGTCTGGGCTAAATGTAAATGAATAAAGATAAAGTACATTTAAAATGGGATACCTTAAATCTGATAAGTGATTTGGCTAAGCAAGAAATCTGGCCCCAGGTACCAAAGCAAAACCGCCATTTACTTGTTCAGAAGACTCTTATTCCTTTATATATCTTAGGTACTTATATCTAAGTACTACTCAAGGTACTTGAGGAACCAACAACCATCTGGTTCAGAGTCCATATCCCCAGTGGCACTCCCCACCCACTGGCTCACGCTAATGCTAATCGGAGCAAAGCAGATGCCCGCCACTGGGTGATGGTGCCCGTTCCCGCGGGACACATGCCACAGGGCTCCTGATCCACAACCCTCCCATACCTTTGGGTCCCACCTTGGCGAGGATGGAGTGAAGCTGCAGCATGAGCTCCTCACTGGGGGGGGCGTCCTTACTGGCACTGATCAGCAGCTGAAGCAGGACGGCCGTTCCCCCCTTGGACACCAGCACCCCCACCCTGTTGCCCCCGCCTGCCGTACAAAAGAGCCGGGAAACAAAAAGCAAGCCTTCCAGCAGTCAGGGCTCCGAGCATCGGCGGAACAATCACACTGGCCGGCCAGGATCCCGACAGGTAGCGGGGGAAAAAACGGAACCGGACTGGAACTGAGCGGAGCAAAAGGGGGTTAATAAAGGCCGCTGGGGCCAGGAAGCGACGCATAGGAAGGGGAAGTGAAAATGACCTTGTGTTATTATTCCTTATTATTACTCAAGCGGTCAATCTGTCTCAGTTAAGGAATGATCAGCCAGCATAAGTGAGAAGGAAAAGCCTGGACAGCCAGCATTGCATGAGAAGCTGGTGAATGGATGGATAACAATCAGCAGGCATCTCCTTACCCACGGAGACCAGTTCATTTAGGATTCCCAAGATGTTCAGTATGGTCTGGAGGTCCTGCATGTTCTGTGAAAGGGGGGGGGGAGGAGTGTTAGGTGAAAAGCTCTAGGCTGGGAGCACGTGAAGAAACAACGAGGCGTCACAACCAGCGGGCTCCCTCCCTCAGCCACACACGCACGCACACATGCATGGTTAACAAGTCCATCCTGCAAACACTAAACCAAGCTGGCTTACAAAAACAGACTGGCATCAATCTGCTCAGGTTGGCCCGCCACTCCCCCCCCCACCCAAGGTGCACGGCAGGTGCCATTATGTAGAGGAGTGACTGTCACGGGGGGTGATATCAAGGGGACGTGTTCAGGGCTTTCCAGAGCCTGACAGCAGGGTTGGCGGACAGGCGTGTCGTCCTCTGGGCTATTTTCAGCAGCAGCTGGGCGCCGCCAGTGCCTGGCTTTCTGTTCTAAAGCGAGGAGAGCACGCTCACCTCCAGGGCAGCCAGGATCACCTCCATGCCACTCGAACCCTTGGCCGTCATCTCCTTTCTGGTCTTCTCTGGAAGAAACAAAAAGTGAGCATTTCACAGGTACTAGACACGCAGTAGAGGATCACAAAAGCAATATTTTCAGGTACAAAACCCCGGCAAACACTGACAATATCATCAATAATACTGTTAAATGACCACTGATTGTTATTTACAGTTAGAGCAAATTCAAACCCATGTTCTGGGGGGATAAACATATTTACTGGTTTGGACTTTGTCCGATTACAGGCAGGGTAAACCTTTCAGAAAGCATGCCGCCCTGTGCTATTTAAGCCACGTCAGAATCTCAGAATTCCCCGGGACGACTCCTCTGATCCCGACGGACTCCCCTGAGAGCTCAAGTCGCCCAACTCTGCAGTGAGTTTTCACTGTGCATTACCTAGAAAATACGCAACCGGGACTGTCGGTCCAGGACCCGCAGAGGGGCCCCGGGGCCATGATATAGCTATCTCTAACCCATCAGGCAGATTTTCTTGAAGTTAAGCCACAGATGTGCAGTAGTGGACCAAATGCCCAGCCGCCTGCCACCATCTCATCTCCGTATTCTGGCTCGCGGGCGATCCCAGTAAATCTTCGGGCTGCAAAACCGATGGGTAGCTTGTCCCAGTAATTTAGAGAGTCATAAATAAAAGTCATGCGGAAAGAGATCTAACCGCGATCCGCGTCTTAGCTCGAAGCGAGAATGTACCCTCCGTAAATATCCTGTCATAGCGAGTCTACTGATCTCAGGTCACTGCTCAAGCTCCCAGGCGTTCTGCTCACCTTGGACGCCGAGCGGCTGACTGCCTGGTACCCCGGTGGCCCTGGAGGGGCCCATGCGCCCCCCACCGCAGTAATCCATGCCAGCAGAGATGGTGACACCGACTACGGCAACACCGACAACTGTATTCCCAATCCGTTTTGGGCATCGCATGGTTACACCCACCCCAGAACGGTTTACAGATGGAGGTCTGTAAACAAGGGCTGACTGACAGGCCATCTGCAGCCAGTACACAGAGAGAGGGGGCAATGAGGGGGCGAAGCTTCCCCCTCCTCTGCAAAGGTGTAACTTTCTCTATAAGCACCTGTTTGAATAACCTAAAAACCCAGACAGGTTGCAGATTCAAATCCCGCTAAGGACCCCACGACGGGGCGCGGAGGGCCTTACAGCTCAGGGGGGACAGTATCTGTCTAACAGCACCTGCAGCGGGGTCACTAAGGGCCCCACGAGGGGGCGCGGGGGGGCTAACAGCTCAGTGGGGACAGTATCCATCTAACAGGACCAGGCAGAGGGGTGGAGGGTTAACTACAGACCCAATTAAAAGAGATTTTACCAACTGTCAAGACTTTGACATCTGCTACCAATATGGGACAGAATAATCAGGATGGTGGACCCACCCAGTGGGGCTGTGAGCCAAACATGCTCGCGAGGGATAACATGGAGCATCCAGTTACACCTGATGGCAGTCTGACATCAGTGTACTGGCGATGGCAGCCAGGCTGTCCCCAGACAACCTCTGGGTGGTACCACAAAGCGGGCCAGACACAACCCCGGGTCGTCGCAGCGACAGAAAACACATGCAGAGCCTCTCACTGTAACGCTGTGTGCGATTTGCATCCCCACTGCAATAAAGTGTCAAAGTCTAAGAACAGCGACTGATGCATGCATTCTTAGCTTGGGAGACAGTCCCCACACTTCATAGCTTACAGTGTTTAAAACCCTGCTGATCCGTCCTTGTTGGGCACTGTTATACATTAATATCAGGTTTCCTGACCAAAGGGTTACTGAAAGCAGACTGCAGTTATGACTGAAGAAGCGCCTTGCTTCAGACAGATACGCGGGCTGTTAGGGGCTTCGCAGCATCTCCCAGGGCTCAGGACACCACTCTTAGCACCAGCTCAGAGGGGATCGCCACCTACTGCAGGGGGGGGCACATTACATCACGGGGGCTTAGAGGGAGGCAGATGGGCATATCACACTGCGCTTTCAGAAGCTGTTCCATGGCCAGAGCGGGCTGCGGAGAGGACAGGGGGGAGGACGGGGTCTGAAGCAGAGCATTGTGGGTACCTTGCGTCTGGATGAGGTGGAGGATCTTGCCGGTGACGTTTCGAGCGGCCTCTGCATCGCCCGGCACAGCCTCCCCATTCATCCTCTCCAGCTGGCCCAGAAGCATGACAACCCGCGAGATACTGGGAACTCTGGGAAGAGGAAAGCCAGAGACTGCAGATTCAGACCCACACATAGATCCAGCGCCTCATGTGATGGTTCACTGATAAACTCTGACAGCAGAGGGTCCAATCAGCACTAATCATCTTACATCTTACCCCACCTGCTTTTATGAGGACACACCCCCTCTGGGCCCATGAGTCCAGCCCAGGCCACTGAGGGCCACTTGTCCTAATCAACAACTGCCGACTGCTGATGGATAACCCAGAGCAAACACCCACTGCTACAATGTGAACCCTGCAGTTTGCTCAGCGTGACCGGATCCTGTTATCAACAGAACTGCCCATGTGCCCTTAACCCACAAAGATACACAGGGCAGCGCCTAGTGGACACTGGCACCATTCTATGTGTAAACACAGGCCTCTCTGCCCGTGTGGCAGGGGCGTGCCAGTCGTCACCCCCCACTGCCCCTCCACAAATGCCCGGGTCAAATTGAGTGTGGCTAAATTCAGACGACCCTGGGGGCAGCAGCGGGCTGTATTTCTTGCTGAAGCCTTCATTAGAGATGGCAGCACGTGGGACATCCGTAAATAACAGCCTGCCACCCTGCCTGCTGCCAACCGCTGGCTTCCCCTTGCGCCGTGTCCAAGAACTCCTTCCTACTGCTTTAACGGCCACGGAAGGCAGTGTCCCGCATCTAAAACCCTGCGGCAAGGACACAAGCTGAATGATGGCTGTCTCAGAAATGTGTAACACGACTAAGCGAGAAAAGGAGAAGGCCTGGAATCCAGGGCACTAAGAACGTCTGAGAATAACCCATCACTCTGTCTGTGGCCCAGGGAGGGCGGCTCCTATGCATATACATGATACACTGTGTGTGTACGTACGTGTGTGTGTGTGTGTGCGCGCGCGTATGTGATACAGTGTGTGTGTGTGTGAGTGTGTATGAGGAAGCGAAACAGTGCGTGTAAGCAAGATTAAATTCTGATTTATTTTACCAATCTAGTCACTAGATACTGACAGGTTAGCAAATTACCCAGTACAGCTATATCACCTTGCACTTTCCGTGTTGGCATTGATGTCATTGTTCTGTACCACAAAGGGAGAGAAGCAAAAGGAGGAAGGGATTTAGCTACAACACTGCAGTGTGACGGCGTCATAGGCTGCCTGCGTCTTAATGGAGGTGTAGTACGGAGCAGAGTAACATGGCACCTTTATATCCGTGCTTTATTTTCAGACATGCTTCTATGTTCTGGCCCCTACACCCATCTACCGCCTCTCCGATGGTGAAGGGGGTCGCGCCTTGGAGAGCGGCGATCCCCACACGCCTGAGCGGCTGCCATTCTCCCCTCACCGGCCACAATGCCCCAGTCCATTGGCCAATTCCTTGCTAAATTATGCAGAAACTGGCATATTGATTCCATCCCATAGTCCCTGAGCAACCTGCTCTCCCTTTATCGCACAATCAAACATTTAACAGCTGATCTGCCTCCAAATTAAGACACTCTGCGTTTAGCGATCCATTTTTGGTCCCCCATTACACTCACACCAGCCCCAACCAGTAATGCCTGAGTGTAAACTGTAAGTCTCACTGAGCTTCGGAAGCAAAAACATAAAATGTGGCCACACAAACAGAGATAAGGTAACCAGCCTGGCTTATTACCCAAGTGTTTGGGTTACTTAACTTTGCTGTGCTCAAATAACTTCCAGGGTCAGCATAGAAAAGTTTCTTAGCTAATCACAATAATAAGCTCCTGCCATGTGCTCTCTGTCATTGGTTGGGGATTAATGATTAGGAACCAATAAGATGTGTCCATGCTGTGACTGACAGTACACCATAATAATGCCCACTCTGGGTTATCAAAGCTCCCATTGCTAGCCTTGAGTGTGTTATGCAGATGTCTGACAATACGTGTGGCTGATAGGACCTGGAGACTTGTTTCGGCCAGCTCTTATTTCAAACCTCTACTGAGTTTCCGGGATCCGGTACAAGTATAAACATCCCGTTACAATGAAGGCGTTACTTGCAACAGAAGGGACGCCACTTAAAGAAGCTGCCCCCTTGTGGTGGAGCAGCAGCCGCCACTGCATGACGCCCCCAGGGACGGCGCAGACCTGAGCGGGTCACAAACACTGCATGCCCCAGGATGCCAGCGGCACGGGCCAGGCCCAAGGAGCGTGCGGCTTCGCGTGCTGCTCCACGGGCGCGCCGACGGACGAGCGGGCCGCACGCACCGGGGAAACGAGAATGTACACGTGGCAGGAATGCAGGCATGCCCGCTGCAGCCCAGGCCTCGTAATGCTCCCAGACCGAGCACAAACAAACACCCTCCCCCACCGCGCCCGGCAGCCAGCCTTGAAGCCTGCACAGCAAATTCAACAGGCTGTCGACTTGCGAGAGAGCGGGGGGATGGGTTCCACGAGTTGAGTGCCAAAGAAACTCATAATCATGATAAATCACTTACTCAGGAAAATGTTTACATGATAATAAACTCACGCGCCAAATGCCTTGCCGACTTGCTCGGGGCACATAGCTAGGCTGGCATGAAACCACCTTCAAATAAAACCGGCCATCTTGTCTGTGGTTTGTGTGTTTCACAGTGTTTTTATAAGGTTGTTATCACAACGCAAAGCCGAAGGAGTAAACCAGCTCAAGGCGGCCAGCGCGTCGGCTTTGAGCATGCACTGAATCCCCTCTGGAAGCTTTACACAGAGAGCAACTGCAGAGGGCAGGGTGAGACTTGGGTGGGCGTACAGAATATGAGGAGGTCAGCAGCTGCGTCAGACCTGCTAACCTGACTGACAGAACCGGCTCCAAGCCAAAAGCGCCAGAGATCCCTCCAATAGGAAAAGCGCGTGCAGTACACCAAAATTCAATATTACCTCGAGAGAATTGCTGACAGAGTGTATCAGTGTTGCAATGCTAAGTGTCTGTCTTGAGAAGCCAAAGAGATGTAGATCAGCCAAAGGACACAAAAAGGCAGCCATGCACAATAACACACTGTCGGAAAATAATATTCAATCAGACAACGCAATTGGAGTGCAAGCTTTCCACTCAGAGGCACAGCCTATGTTATTGGGGACTGATGCATCACACAACTACACCAGTACCGGAAATGTTATTGCACACCCCGGTACCTGCAACATTACTGCATACACCAGTACCTGCAACATTACTGCATACAGAGGTGCCCGAGACGTTACTGCACACACGAGCATGTGAGACATTTCTGCACACACCAGTTCCTGAAGTGTTGCTGCACACACCGGTACCCAAAACGTTACTGCACACACGGGCACCTGAGACGTTTCTGCACACACCAGTTCCTGAAATGTTGCTGCACACACTGGTACCTGAAATGTTGCTGCACATCGCAGAATCCACTGCTACTTAAGACAATGGGGGGATATTCAGCTCTTACCCTTTTTCTGTAGTCATTTTGGACTTATTCATTTTTCTCTTCGATCATTTCACCATTGCTTACGACCTGCAAAAAAAAAAAAAAAAAACTGTTAAAAACATTATATGCATACACCACACATTAACATCACCATCTGCTGGACATTTAGTATGACATCAACAATACAGCATATATCTTCATAGCCTGAATTTCACTTGTTACTTGCCAGCAAAGTTGTGAGAAAAACTTAGCAAACCATTTGAGATTCTCTGGACTTCTGCATCACTGGCTCTTAAAATGCAACCTTATCATTATCTAAGTCATAATAATAAAGACAGTGTTATTTAACAAAACAGACAAGAGTTTACACTGCCATATCTTCATTGAACAAATTATTTAACAAGGTAACTGATGAAAAAAAGTATGCAAACCTGACTGATAAGAGGGTAACTGGGGTTAGATGTTCCAATCTACTCGTAAAAACACAACCACAGTTTTGATAGCTTGCTAATCACAACAGAATAATATGACCTGGGGGTCATTCTGTATCAAATTATCACACTTTCGGACCTCATCGTCACAGATTTTAACATAACTTGGCATACTGATTTGGTCACATGAGTAATTCATGAAACTGAAATTGGGTGTGTTTTTGGATTAATATTGAGAGAGATTTAAACTAACTAAATTTTAACTTTTTGGGAGGGTGGGGGGCCTATGACTTTGACTGGCTATATTTACCTTAGTGTAAGCTGCATAGAAATGGTCCTCATATTGTTTTAAAACTATTGTCCAGCTCTATAGACTGAAAAAATAATATGCCCTCCCTATATGAATTTGTACTATGTAATGACTGATTAAAATATTAAAAATTCATTAAACAAAAAACCTATGTTTCAAAATGGATCCATTTTTTATTAAAGCTAGCTCATAATGTCATGAAAATCTCCAGAAAATCTGGTCTTTGGTTTTTAAGTTGTTGCGGAGATATCTTGACTTAAAGTAGCATCACATGGTTTCATATCATTAATGAGCCAAACTGACGGGAAATAACATACCAAGCACAGGTGTAAGTAATAACATTAATTAACAAGTTTGATGTGAAGAGATCAGCATGCCAATTTATGTTAAAATCTGTGACGATCAGGTTCAAAAGTATGATGAATTGACACGGAATGACCCCTGATCAAAAAGGTTTTCAGGGGACTTCAGAAGAAAAGCTGTTGAAGCTGACAAGACTGGAAAGGGTCACAAAAAGATTTCTCACAGCAGCCCATAATCAGGCAAACACTTCACAGAGGGAAGAAATTCCACACTGCTTCTGCTCTCCTCAGAAGCAGGTGTTCAACAAAGATCAGTGCAAGATCAAATGACAGAGTCCTTAAACAAAGCACCCTAGGGTGACAGCTAAGGATCACCAGGCAGCTCTTATACCTTAAAATGTCTGTGGATATGAGTCTACAAAAGAAAAATACTGAATGGGAGTGGTGTTCATGGGGGATCACCACAGAAAAGATCACTCATGCTCAAAAGAAACACTGCTGCCCATCTCAAATTGGTTAACGACCAGCCTAAAGGTCCACAGCATTACGGGAACAATGTTTGGCAAACAGCCTGTACCGGCACCAAAACCTCGTCCCAGCTAAACAATGACGGAAGGAGCGTAAGGGAGTGTGGCCGCTTTGCCGCCTCAGCACCAGGATGGATTCCAAGATGTGTGAGGAAATTCTACAGTGGGGTGCCAGTAATGAATCAATGAGCTTTCATTTAAAACAGACCAGAGTCAGAGTCTTGACCCCAATCACAGTGAAAAGCTGTGGTGTGAAATCAAGCAGGCCTTTCCATCCCAAAAACAACGAGCAGCTACAGATGTTGTCGCCAATAAAGGCAATATGAAATTATGTACAGTACTGCACAAAAGTATTGGGCCATCAAAGAACTGGGCACAGCAATCTGGGCATGGGTATCTGGGTATGGGATGGCATGCTACAAGTACTGTGGTGACTTTAGGAAATGTTTTCAAATGGCTAAGCTGGCAGGCTTTGACGGAACATATTAAGGATTTACACCAACATGAAGATCATTTGAACATTGTTTTCTTTGACGGCCCAAGACTTTTGCACAGTACTGTACTTTTTCGATCAGTTAACTTAAATTTGTTCAACATGGCAGTGTATGTTTGCTAAATAACTGTCTTCAATTATTATTATGACTTACATGGAAATCAGTTCACATATTTATTATGACTTTCGCGAAATCTAGATAATTACGTATACGCAGAAATATAATTTGACAGAATTGACGATAAAGAGCTATCAAAACAAAAGATAAACAAGTGTACAGAATGCCGCTGTGCCATCAGTAACTCATTCATATTTACGGAACAGGATACAAAATTTTGGTGCTGTTCATAACGGTCACTTGTTTCTAACTACTATAGTCAGCCAAGAACTAATAATAACGGGGTTGCGTTTCGCACGAGTCCCCGAAAATGTAAATAATCAGACACAATATAAACTCTGTCGATCATTTTAGCTGTTTTCCTGCTAATTGTAGTTCTCTGAAGCATACAACTGGCAGAAATCCGCCTGGCCACTTGCCATTGCAATTAAATTATTTTCAAGCTCAGATTTAAACGTTAACAAGGTAGATGCATTTAGTAAATACGCAGTGCATTACAAAACCCACACAAAACTGTATTTGGACGTATTAATCGAAATGTGAATAAGTTTGGGCATTTGTATTCATTCATGTTTTTGGGAATATTACGGCAACTGAAGACCACGATGCTTGCTGCTCCAAATATCAGGGAACCCATAAATAACAGCATTTTAAAAAATTGTGATAATACTCGTGACTGTTGGCTGCAAGCTTTCGGGCAGCAGAAAAACAACGAGTCCACATAATTCCTGCTTTGCGTTTTAGCAACCGACCCGCTCGAATGCCCGTTTAAATGCCCCAAAACGCCTGGGGCGCCACTACGCGTTACGCCCCGGCTAAACGAGGGGAGTTCGCGGATGGACTGTCACCTGAGCCGGGCCCGAACACTCGCCGTCAGGTCGTCCTGACACGCAGCCACCGCGATCTGAGGGTAACTTAGCCCTCCTCAGCCCGGGCGCGTACCATCCGCTGAGCCAGCCTGGCATTTCAGCCAGCCGCCCATCAAGCGTAATCACACAGAAATCGACAGACAAACACACGACTCTGCAGAGGAGTGAAGCAGGAACGCAATACGCACCGCAGAGGGAGGGAGGAAAGGAAGGACAGTCACATAAAAGGTAGCGTTTTCGCCCAACCGTAGACGGCAAACTGCCCCGACGTTACGATACAAACACTCCCATTCCAAGAACAGGTTCTGTCAAAACATATCAACGCGAGACTTTGGTCGCTAAAGCATTATGGAATATGTGGTTTCAAATGTACAATTTCCCGGCGCTTAAATGTGACGTATTGTTTGGGGATTATGGGAAAAGGTGTTCACGAAGTGCCATTTCAAACGTTCAGTGAACATATTGTTTGTGGTATTGGGCACAACGACTCCCACAATGCACTCGACCATGGTGGATTATTTTATTGCCTCATAGTGCCTGTCGTTTGTTGTACTGGGGATTGTAGAAGGGGTTGGAGCGGCTACAGGACAGCTAGCTTGGTACGTATTCATTGAATATTTCTTGTGTTGTTAATGGCATATGTTTATTTTATTTGCGCTGTACGGAAAAGCACATATTTTCATCGTTTCGTGAAACCATTTGGTGAGTAGCAGTAGCACCACTAACACCATCCTGTTGGCTATCGCATTGGACTTGATAGTTAATTAGCCGTTAGATTGTTCTGTGGACAGTGAGTTAACAGTAAGTTGTCTTACAGTGACAAAATAATCAAGTTAGGTAAATTGGTTTATAAATAAATTAGCATTTAAGTCTGCCTAATTTCGCTGCGCTCTCCTGGAAGCACCGCGTGCTCACACCAAATCATTAGCTACCGAGATGTCAGCTGTTGCGATATTTCTTTTTAACACCCTCCATAAGAATGCAAACTTGCATCCTTTAGATACTGATTTCAATCTTGTCTTGGCTAATACCATTTCTTTAGTTGGATCGTATGCACGCAAGTAATTTCACGGCATCTCTGTAACAACTGTCAAATACCCGGTTGTAAAGTTTACCCATTCAATGTTACCTTTTCACAATTTTATGCAGTATACATTTATATCTAGTTATTTCTGTACTCCGCTGTAGTGAGATATTAGCACTTTTTTTCTATGGTTTTGTCGGGTCTTAAACGCCTTACCTTAACTGTTTCTTCATAATGCCGTATAATATATTCATAGAGCATTCAGTGTCCTTCATAATGCATTCATTATATATTCATAGAACATTCATAAGCAGCATGTAAGTATACCTGGCTATACATTAATAACAAACGTATGATAATAACAAACTTGAAAGTAGTATAATCATATAATGTTTATTTAGGTATATTTCAGCTGTTAAAGTATGTTAGGATGTTAAGGTTACATGCTGTTTAAGGGTGTTCAATGAATGCATTATAAAGGTGCAGTTAATGTAAAGCATTACCAATCATTTAAAAGTTCATACTTGACAACAGTATTTCAATAGAAATGCTTATTTATGAATTGTGATTTCTTTATTATTGTGTTTGTGCACAATAATAGTGGGTGACAAATGCTGTGCTGCTTCCAGCTCTCACCATGGTGATGAAATCATCGATGGAGGAAGATGAAGCTGGCTGGGGACTGGGTATTCCAGAAAAGATGAAGAACAATGCAAACTGGGTAGACATCACTCAGGACTTCAAAGGGGCCTGCAAAGGTATGAACTGGTTTAAGGGTGGTGATTGTTAACAGTGGTGAGGGTACAGGATCATTTGGCTGGTGGGATCCTTTTTTATGCTGCTCTGTTTGTCTAAGCTAGGCTAGGCTAGGCTGCTCAGAGGGACTTGTGTTGTAGGGTCAGTGACCCGAATATGGCTTCACAGTGGGAAGTGCTCGTCAGAACATTAGTTCTGTTCTGTATCTTAAAAATGAACATCAGAACAAAATAATTCCAGCAAATTCCCAGCTTCGTCTTTCCTGGCATGCCATACTCGCTTTCTCTTCCCAAAATGGAAACGCTGAGGCAGCCCTCAAAAGCATCAGCGTTTCCATCACATGACATCCAGAGTTATCGATGGTCTTTATGTAAGTGTCATACTGAACCACCCATGTGATTGTTGTGGGTTTAGTAGCTTTGACAGTAAGTTATTAAAAGCAAAAATACATTCTGTTTTTTCCCCAGAGCTCAATCTTGGGGAGCTGCTGCATGACAAACTGTAAGTACTCTCGACTGCAATGCACTGATCCAGTTGTATTGGGGAGGCACGCTGGTGCAGTGGTTAGCAGGGTTGCCTCACACCTCTGGGACCCAGGTTCGAGTCTCTGCCATGTGTTCCTTTAGGTACTCTGGCTTCCCCACACAGTCTAAAAACATGCTGAGGCTAATTGGAGTTACCAGATTGCCCATAGGTGTACCTGTGTGAATAACTGGTGTGAGAGTGTGCCCTACGATGGCACACTGGCGTCCCATCCTGGGTTATTCCCTGCCTTGCGCCCATAGCCTCTGGGATAGGCTCCAGACCCCCCTTGACCCTGAACAGGACGAGTGGGTGTGGATGGATGGTCCAGATGTGACCATGCGACCTGTGTTCAGTCCATCTTATTCAGTCTCATGTCATTATGCATTAGTAAAGTCTGTCTTTTCTCTGCAAAGATGTGGGGCTGGAGACTCCTTTGCAGGAAAGCGGAGCAGATGGTTGTTTTTAAATTCCCGCTTTTGTTTTTCCCATAATGTATTTTAGTTGAATGAATGCACTGAGAGTCAGGTGTTGGCCTATAGCAGGCAGCATCTGTTGGTGAATAGACGTCAGAGTTAAAGCTCACACCTCTGCTCATTGGCAGCTTTGGCCTGTTTGAAGCTATGTCCGCCATTGAGATGATGGATCCCAAGATGGACGCTGGCATGATTGGTAACCAGGTCAACAGGAAAGTCCTCAACTTTGAGCAGGCAGTCAAGGTGCGGTGGTCACTGAAACATGGATGATGGAAACATTAACATTAACAAAAGATTTTCCTTACTATTTTTATTTAATTTCACATTTTTTTTGTTTTATAATGCATACATATTTTATATTTATTAATACATATTTATTGTATATTTACATAAGTATTTATATATACATTTA
Source organism: Petrocephalus schoutedeni (assembly GCA_026780765.1). Classification (NCBI taxonomy): domain Eukaryota; kingdom Metazoa; phylum Chordata; class Actinopteri; order Osteoglossiformes; family Mormyridae; genus Petrocephalus; species Petrocephalus schoutedeni. The sequence goes on along the minus strand of JAODKL010000040.1, from coordinate 19,024,245 downwards.
CGGGCATAAATATCTAATGTCACAGATGGTCCATTTCATGCCATTTTAATCCCACTTTTACTTTTACCTTTGTTGTGGTGACGTTGCACGTTTATGTGGATAACAGAACGCCAACTTTCACCCTCTGTTGGCTCATATCTGACTTCCCTATAGAAATCCTAGCAGGTGTGTGGAAATGCCCAAACAAATTCCTTTTTCCTTCCTTGATCTTTCTTCTCACTTCTTCAATAGGATGGAGCCATCCGAGTGAGCGACCTGAGTTTGCCCGAACTGATTGGCATTATGGACACCTGCTTTTGTTGTCTGGTTAGTGCTGCTGAGTGGGATGTTATATCAGCCGGCTCTTCGTCTCCATGGCTTCCCTATCCACAGATTCCCTTCCCGTCAAGCACTGCACTGAATCCAGGGGAATGAAGTGATGTGCAGGCATCCTGCTGTAGCCTGTGTCTACTGACCATGTACAGACTTATTATTCCCTAAACATCTACGTAGCACTTACATTGAGTTAGGAATTATCAGTAATGGAGAGGTGATTTAAAGTATTCAGGAGGATGTGAGTAGGTTATAAATACTATGCTGGTTTTTTTTATAAGGGAATTTGCACTTCCACAGGGGGGTGGGGGGGTCGTACAACCAATCCCCCATTGTTAGTGAGGGTCAGCTGCATATATATTTTATAATTAAATGTAATTTGGTATCCATGGAGTTTAGATTGTGATTACACTGTTCTATAATGAATCATTGGTCATTACAGATCACATGGCTGGAGGGCCACTCCCTGGCTCAGACAGTGTTCACCTGCCTGTATGTCCACAATCCCGACCTCATCCAGGATTCGGCCATGAAGGCTTTCGCTCTGGGTATCTTGAAGGTCTGCGACATTGCCCGCGAGAAGGTCAACAAGGCCGCCGTGTTTGAGGAGGTATATCCAGAGAGCGTTTGGGTGCCGCTGTTCCTGCTTGATGCCAACCCCTCTCCATGTCCTGCTGCTCCTACGTTCCAAACCTCACTTCAGCCTCATACTCCCCATGTCTATATGTAACCTCAGTCCTGGTCCCTTTATATAAAGCTAGCATCAATACAAGGCAGAAGCTAAAATTACCCACTAGTTGGCATCTGACAGCAGAGCTCTTATTGATTGGGCTCAGGGAGAACTGTTTAATTCGTGCCTGGATTCATTCTGATATGCGAGGTTCTTTCAGTCTCCGAACCTCTGTCCTTGATCCGGGGTAGAAGATGCGCAGCAGAATTTCAGCTGTATTGATTGAATTTTTTATTCTGTAAAATGTTTACTTCACATTCTGTAGTTGCTTAGCAGGCTGCCTGATCCCCTCGGCCTGTGTTTCTCAGTCCAGTCCTCGGGGACCCCCAGTTGGTCTATGTTTTCGCTCCCTCCCAGCTCCCTGCCAGCTCCCTGCCAGACAGTCCACATTTACAGGAGCTGGGAGGAAGCAAAAACATGGATTTTCTGAGGGTCCCCAAGGACTGGGCTGAGAAACACTGCTTTAGGCATTGCAGCCTTCCAGTTTCTATGTTTTTTTTTTTTAATTTTTTTTAACCATTTTAAATCTTTTATGTTTTACAGGAGGATTTTCAGGCGATGACGTATGGTTTTAAAATGGCGAACAATGTGACTGACCTACGAGTTACAGGTGATGTTTGATTTTCAAGTCATCAGCACAGTTTTACAGTGCTTTTCCACTGCCACCAAGAACCGAGCCATACCCAAGCCGTGCCGGGAAATGAGGGTTTGCCGTACCTGCACTGATATGTCCCTGCTTACTAGCCGGGCCGAAAGTGTAACCAACTGAGCTGGTGAAAATATTCTATTTATTATTAATATTATTATTATTAGTAGTAGTTGTAGTATCGCACATCGCAGTGTATTGATACTTTCCTGATAACTTTGATAAATTTCCAACTACCTACTAAAAATACTCTAGAACAGCTGAAACTGAATGGATTTCTAATGCAGATTTATGCAACCGAATGCTAATTCCGCTAGCGTTTTGCATGCAAACGTAAGATGATGAATCTCACAGACTTGCTAGCAGAAATTGGCACATAGTAAACCATGATGTTTATCATGACTTCACTGTCACTCTTCAAAGCCGACCCTTCTGCAGTGGAAAACCGAAGCATGCTGGAACCGCAATGTAACTAGTGTCCCTTCACGGTACAGCTCGGTCCCTGTATGCCAGTGGAAAAGTGCCAATAATCTTTGCTCAGCCCTGGTAATCCGTCTGATTTACACTATGGACAAAAGTACTGGGACACACCTCTTACTATCAATTCAGGTGCTTCATTCAGACCCATTGCCACAGGTATGTAAAGTCAAGCACCCAGCCATGCGGTCGGGTTTACTAACATTTTTGAAAGAATGGGCTGGTTTGAAGAGCAGAGTGAATTGAAGCCTGGTACTGTCATAGGATGTCACCTTTGCAATAAGCCAGTTTGTGAAATGTCTTCCCTGCTAGATAGTCCATGGTCAACTAAGTAGTATTATTGCAAAGTGGAGGCATTTAGGAACAACAGAAACTCAGCCATAAAGTGTAAGACCGCTTAAAGTAACAGAGTGGGGTCGCTGAGTGCTGAGGCACATAGTGCATAATAATTGCCAACGCTCTGACTCGGTGCATTCAGCTGGTGTTCCAAACCTCCCCTGGCATTAACATGCAAACGTCACATCACCAAGTGCAGTGCCAAGTGTTGGATGGAGTGGTGTAAAGCACACTGTCACTGGACTCTGGAGCAGTGTAAATGTGTTCTGTGTAGTGACAAATCGCGTTTCTCTGTCTGGCAGTCTGATGGATGAGTCTGGGTTTGCTGGATTCTAGGAGAATGTTACCTGCCTGCCTGCATTGTGCCAGCTGTAAAGTTTGGTGAGGGAGGGATAATAGTAAGGGTTGTTTTTCAGGGTTTGGACAATTCTATGGTTCCAACTTAGTGGGGACAGTTTTGGGAAGGCCCTTTTCTGTTCCAGCTTGACTCTGCCCCAGTGCACAAAGCAAGGTCCATAAACACATGGTTGGGTGAGCTTGGTGTGGATGAACTTAACTGACCAACAGAGAGCCCTGGCCTCAACCCCATCTAACACCTTTGGGATGAATTGGAATGGAGATTGCAAGCCAGGCCATCACATGCAACATCAGTGCCTGACTTGGCATTCTGAATGGATGGGCAAAAATTCCCACAGACACACTCCAAACTCTTGTGTAAAGCCCTCCCAGAAGAGTGGCAGCTGTTATAGCTGCACAAACTTCATATTGATGCCTGTGGATTTAGAGTGGGATGTCATAAAATTTCTTGTAGGTGTAAAGGTCCCAATACTTTTGTCAATATAGTGTATTTTATATTTTGAATTGGTATTCTTACAGTTATTGTTCTTTATGCATTTCCAATGCAGTGAAGTTATAACTATATATGAAGTGGAATGTTTTGAGGTTTCTTAGATTAAGAACTGCTCTTAAGGGTCCTAGAGCCCTTCTGGGTTAATTCTCAGTACTACTGTAGACTGTCGTCTCCTCTGGAGCTGTGACATTTATCCATTTTGAAATGTAATTCCCCACAGAGTGAGAGATGCTGTAGACTGAGCAGTGAAGGCAAGGTCAGTGTTGTGTTAATGCCTGCATGCTTGTTTTTAGGCATGCTGAAGGATGTAGAAGACGACCTGCAGAGGAGAGTGAAGGTACTCCAGGTGGCCAGCATCCAACTGCATAAATCTCACCAAATCATAGCGGCAACGTAGCAACTGTTCTTGTGCCTAATGGAGAGAGTTGTAAAATACCTTTCTTTTGCAAAGTGCCTGTTTGTTGAGGAGAATGAGAAACGACTAATTGCAGGTTTTGTATGGTTAGCCAGCTGTTGATGGGTGGGAATAGTTCAGAATAAGAGGTCACCGTCCACTTGCACTGTTTTGAGGGACAGGTACAGCCCAGTAAGATGTCCTTCGCAAGACGCTTACAGACAGGGGCTAAGAATTAAGGCCCAGAATTTGGTGTTCAGGCCACTTAGCCTAATGACCTACCATACGCACATAAGAGTGCCTACATCTTTTCCTTACCATGGCCTGTTACGTCGGCCCCCTATAATTTTAGCCCTTAATTCTGAACTTCCTCCTCCGTGGAGCATCCTGCCCCAGCTGTACCTTGCCTTCAAGTACTTCTCGGGCCTGCCACGTTGCCCGATTTGACCTTTCGTCCCCCCATGCCAACCTTGCCCATCTACCCTCCTCCCTCACAGAGCACACGCATCCGCCAGGGCGAGCAGAGGGACCCCGAGGTGGAGTTGGAAGTAAGAGGCTCTTTTTCCTCCCGTCTGTCCATTTGGCCTTAGGAGCAGCAGAGCCGTAGGAAAACGGAACTGGGGTATTCTGTTGCTTTCTACAGAGAGTGACCCCGGCTGTGTGTGGCGCCCCCTAGGGGGTATTACTCTGTGAAAGGAGCGCTGGCTGGAAGGCCCCTTATTTCCGATTAAGGTGTGAAAATGCGCATGTAGGTTCTTCCAGAGAGCTGGTGAAAAGTGACTTTAGACCCAGCTTCTTTTTTTCAGTAAATCATCTTAACTTTGAAAGGAGAATGATGCCTCTTGTTTCTTGCTTTTGTTTTTCCTGTGTGGTTTTATCTGAAATAATTATTAAAATAATCCAGCTGACCGATACCGGCATTAAAAGCCATTGAATGCAATTAGATTCTCAGATATCCCAGAATGCTTTTTTCAGATGGGCCAGTAAGAAGCCGGCAGGTTGTTCTCGGCGACGTGTTTGATTTCGTTTTGTTTGGACGTCGCCTGAACTGCCCAGTCACCTTTAGTAGGCAATCCGTAGAGTGAGGTGTCATTACCGCTAGGGTTCCCTGCGGCATTGGGTGGGGTGAGCCGGTCCGTTTGGCATGGGAAACATCCTCGCCAGTGTTTCACACTCAGCGGTTGTGTTTCACCCAGCACCAGCAGTGCCTAGCGCTGTTCAGCAGAATCAAGTTTACCCGGCTGCTACTCACTGGACTGATCGCCTTTACAAAGAAAGAGGTGAGACCCCCACAGTCACTCCTACAGGGACCACTGCAGATTCCCACAGGCTTTCTGCAGGCATGGGAAGTTGGGGCCTGGGTTCTAGAATAGAATAAAATGTGCCTCTGTATTTCCTGTATTGGTGTTTTTTGCTGAATTACATTACTTTATTACAGAGGTTAAGATGTAAGCAAGTGACTCTTCCTTGCTATTATGCTGGTTAACTCTAGTAAGGGCTGCCTTACTAACCCGGAACATGTGGACATGTTTCCATGAAGCCAGTAATTCCTATAGCTCCGTGTGGGAGTGTGACACACTTACACACTGGGGTTACTGCAGCTGTCCCCAGGTGCCAGCAGCACGCCTCCTCCTCTCGCCCAGTGTAGCGTATCAGCAGGTCTTTGCTTCTGTCAGACCAGTTCCGTCAGCGAGGCACAGAAGTTGATGTCCCAGGCGGCCGACCTGCTCCCCGCCATCCACTCCACCCTCCACCACGGCGTCCAGTCACAGAACGACACTACCAAAGGAGGTGTGAGAATCCACTAAAGCCGACACATAGGGGTTCTGTGCAGGGTATTATGGGTAACACACAGGGGATTATGGGTAACATCTGCTTCTTGTTAATTCTGTGATGACCACCTGCATCCTCTTGGTCGCTCCAAGTCTCTCATTGGGAAGCTTTTCATGCAGAGGGGTTCTGATCTGTTTGGAATCTCATGCTCTGGGGCCGGGGTGGCCTATTGGTCAGGGAAGCCTTTGCAAGGTGCCACTCCCCGGGCACTAAATGATATATCTGCCCACTCACAATGTCACATATGAGTTAAATGCAAAGGACATATTTGTGTGCTGTGGTATGTCAAAATCAACAATAATACATTTTTATTTATATATCGCAAACTCAAAGACGATTACATAGATTAAAGTAAACAAATATAACAAACGATTACAGTTAATCACTTTCACTTTGTAATGGCTGGCTTCCCCCTTCAGATCATCCCATAATGATGGGTTTCGAGCCGCTGGTTAACCAAAGGCTGCTGCCCCCCACTTTCCCCCGCTACGCCAAGATTATCAAGAGAGAGGAGATGGTCAACTACTTCAGCAAGCTGATCGACCGCATCAAGACCGTGTGTGAGGTCATCAACACCACCAACCTGCATGGGATTTTGGTAGGCGTTTTAATCGGGGACACTACATTAAGTCAGGGGGCTTTCTGAGTGATTCTTATGGGTATACTTCACTGTATATAATCCTGATTAGACTGTAAAATGTGTACCGGGGTTCTTAGTCTGCGTGATTCTGGCTGTTTCAGGATTTCTTCTGTGAGTTCAGTGAGCAGTCTCCCTGCGTCCTCTCCCGGTCCCTCCTCCAGGTGAGTATTATCTCTAGCCGTCTGAATGCTTAGTGTCGCTCGCATTAATATGGCGCCTTGCTAACGTTCTCTCCAACCATGCATCTACTTCACGTTGCATGCGCTCAGAACTATTTTTCGAATGTGTGTCTGTTCTGGTGGGGGCTGGGGTTTGGCTAAGGTGTAAAAGCCAGGTGTGTGCTGTGTGGGTCAGCTGGGAAAGCTGAAATGGGTAGCTCTTTATTTTAAATCTCATTTCTCTTTCAGACCACATTCCTGATTGATAATAAGAAAGTGTTTGGGACCCATCTAATGCAGGATATGATGCGGGACGCCCTGAGGTGCTTCGTAAGCCCCCCAGTGCTTTCCCCAAAGTGAGTGGCCCCAGCCGCGGCCAGGGACGGCACCCCCTGCCCCCAGCCGCCTCGGTGACCCACGCCGGCCTGCTTCAGTCATGCCTTCTCATTTCCCCGTAGGTGCTGTCTGTATAACAACCCCCAGGCCAAAGACTACATCGACTCCTTTGTCACTCACTGCTCCAGGGTACGCTCCCTGCATCACCATGTGTTTTGTTCACATTACACTGTATTTGGATTTAGGCAGAATTCTGCGCGATTTCAGGTGCATTAAACAGTGTGGGCAGTAGTGGTGAATAAACCAGCAAGACTGCCACTGTCTTCATATGAGGCTAATCCTATTAGGCCAGCTGCTAGTGGCTGAGCAGTTTGTGTTTGGATTCTGGAAAGTCAGTGATGATTCAAACCTCCCAGATTCTTGTTGTTTTATTTTTCTGGGCTAGATTGTGGGCTAGACGAAGCATAGATCACGTTTGAGGACCAAAATGTCACCAAAGTGTGTTAAAACCTGAAATTTCCCTACTTTTAGGGACATCTTTTCAGGTCCCCATTTGGATAACCTGAATTTTATAAAACTCCTTTTTTGAATGGAATCAAAAAAGTAAAAACGCCAAAAGTCTTGTATTTGGGTTGGTTACTTATGGCTAAGGTTAGGGCTGGGTAGGGGTTAAGGGTGTTGTGATTGGGACTAGGGTTTTTGCCATAGAAATTAATGGA
>JAODKL010000040.1:18996555-19009570 GCA_026780765.1 Petrocephalus schoutedeni | reverse complement strand
CATGGTTGAAAATTTGCACATGATTATACTGTAATCATTCTGCTGGGTAAAAGTAATTAATTTCCCTTACTTTTTAGTGTCACGATTCTAAGAGTGTGTCTAAAAACCATTTCAGGTATTAGGGCGGCACCATTTGTACTTCAATGTAATTTGGGTTGTGTACATTGTTGTTTGTTCTTAAATGTAAATAATTGTATTTAATTCTTTACATTTTTGCTGCATCTCTTCCCGCAGGTGAACAGAATTCTCAAAGTAGCTAAACCCAACATCGTGGTAATGAAACTTCTAGCAGGGGGTCACAAAAAGGAAACCAAGGTACTGGCAACAAACCAACAGTACGCCTTCCTGGATGTAAACAACACGAGAGCAACATGATATCAGTCCCGTTACAGACTCCCACAATCCACAGGCACCGTCATATTACCGTGCTGTCCAGCTGGCCTATTCATTACATACTACAACACCTCAAATAGCATGAATGTTCTCTTCCAAATAGCTGTCAGTAAAAAGTGAATTTAAGCTTATGGGATTCATTTTGAGTTTGTGTTTGATGAGGGGGGGAGTTTTGATGTTAGGTCGTTTTTCAAAAGGAATTTACAGAACGGCAATGGATTCACAATGTGTGAATTAGTACCTTGATGATGAATTGATTAATTCTTCTAGCACTGCTGACTGGTGGAACCTCGTCTCTTCCGGTCTGCTGTAACCACTCCCCACTCTGTCTGCAGGCCCTTCCAGAGTTCGACTTCTCAGCGCACAAATACTTCCCAGTGGTGAAGATCATCTGAATTGTGGGGGGGGGGGGCGGTGCCAGAGCCCCCACCCCACCCCCCTCAGAGGAGTGGAGATGTGCCGGAGGGCGCCCGGTCCCTACTCTGTGCTCTCCTTCTATCTCCTTGGGCTGGTGGATCTGCCCTTGCACTAGTGTACTGTTCAGCGAGATGTTCTGCATCGGTTAGCTGTGAGTGCTAAGCAGACGAATAAAATGTGATGAAACTGAAGTGTGCATGTGTGCTTTGTGTGCGCATCTGCATAAATGTAAAGTCGTGCGCTTTGGTCAGAAATAAGGCTGCTCTTTGTACATGAAGCAGGCACAGGGCCTCTTAGGAAAATGGAATCAGCTACCGGTGGAGTGGGGAAAAAAATGCACAGGGTGAAGGAAGACTGAGCTGAGCTGGTGCATCTACCTCCCATAGCTGCTGGGATTTTCATTAAAACAATACAATAAAGTTACACTGCTAGTATTACATACAGAGTACATAAAAAGTCTACACACCCCTGTTAAAATGCCAAGTTTTTGTGGCGTAAACGATTGTAACCAAGATTAATCAAGTCGGAAACTTTTTCACTTTTTATGAAACTGTAATGGATACAAAAAGGTGGAAAAACAGAAACCTTTTAAAGGGGGGGGGGGAATGGAAAAACTCAGTACCTGGTTGTATGACTGAGCACACCCTTTTATAACTGAGGATGTGCTTGTGTTCAGAATTCTATTCAATCCAAAGTTAAATAGTAGTGGGTATACACCTGCCATCGATTAAAGTGACTGACTCCATATAAAGTTCATCTCTTCCTGACATGTTGATTGCATCCTACTGAAAGACTCATGGTCCACATTGAAGATATAAGGTATAATGAAAGGGGCATAAACTATATCTAAGGTTCAACCCAAAGCATACGTCCAAATCGATAGAGGGATGCTTCACCAAAAGAAGATTGTTTTGGAATGGGCCACCCAGAGCCTAGAACTGAATCCAGTTCAAAATCTTTGGGGTGACATGAAGAACGCTGTGGACAGGAGATTGTTTGATGGATCTAGTACATTTTTGCCAAGCTTGGTAGACTCTTACCCAAGAGGACAAAGTAGTGTGATAAAATCAAAAGGTGCTTCAGCAAAGTATTAGGTTAGGGTCAAGCCTAGTTATACAGTCAGGTTATTGTAAGTTTATTTTTTTCAGTTTTCCACCCTGTCTGCATAGGTTGCAATTGCACTTTGAAGATGGAAAAAGTTCTGACATGATTTATCTTCATTTTCATTAAACAAAACTTTTTTTAAATCGCAAAAACCTGCCATTTTAAATTGGGTGTGCAGACTTTATATCCACCATACTCCTCCAAAGATAAGTAATTTAATTTAATTGGACTGTTTTAAACCCTTGTTCCTTGTTCTATGAATGGCAGTTTACGTTTTAATGGGATTCAACAGATCCTAATTTAAAATCGCCTTTTGTTCTGTTAAACGTTTCTTCAGATCAGCTCAAATGAGCGACCCCAGTCTGAGGACTCATTTCTCTTTTGGCAATGCCTGGGTTCGCAATGTTGATTAACCTGCTCAGTCAGACTTCGTTAGGGTGACCAGATAATCCATGTCGGAGAGGACACTTTGAGGTAGAACAGGATTTGCAAGCTACCAAATAAATTAAAGGGACCTGGATTTCACGTAAGCCCTGCGTCCTTGCTGTGTGCCAATGGGTCAGTCTCCCATAATCATGTGTGACTAATGTTAATGTGAGACTGCTGGATGAGTTTTTTAATCACATGAATGAACCAATCAAAGCACAAGAACAGCACTATTTAGCCAAGCAATGGAGTCTTTAAGGTTTAAAGTAGCTTGTAAGACCTGAAGTAGCTCAAAGCATCCAGGATGACATGGATTATCTGGTCACCCTAGATTGTGCACCTGAGCTATCATTTATACAGCCCACCAAGTTGGAAAACCACTAATGATGGTCCAGCACACAAGACCACGGCTCGGACAAACAGAGCGCGTGAAGAGGAGAGTGCTGTGTGGGACCACATTTCAGCAAATTCCACAGCTGAGGCAGGAGCAGAGTGGTCACTGGTGACCTCCAGCAGGACAAAGAGGCACTGAACTGTCACATGCTTGCAATTTACATTTTATTCACCCCTTTTCTTTACCCAGTAATATAACAGAAAAATAAATCACAATCCTAATATTCTTACCAGTCATCTATTTTACTTTATAGACTTGTCACAATATCACTTTCCTCTAGTTTCAAGTCTTTGTTTTACAGCTCTCAGCAGAAAGAAATAGTATCTAAATGTGGAAGTCATTATCTGATCCTGCCGAGGCTGAAGAACATCTCTGCTGGAGGACGACAAAGCCCCAAATAAGCGGAATTAAGGTAGCTTTCACTCGAAGCGTCGCCATAGTAACCATAACATCACCTCATTCCTTCTGTTCCGGTGTGTCATGGCATTTTGCTGCCTAATTCATGGCTAAACCTCTGGTCTCTCTCATATCATGCTATACTTTGTGTGCGTGTGTAAGTGATTTTATGTGCTTGCGAGTCTTGAAGCTACTACTAATTCGCCAGCTATCAGCATCAACCGTCATGCTGGAAATTCAGTATCATTGCAACAACTCATTCATTCACAGAGGCATAACTCGAAGCAGCGAGTGCTCACTGCTAACATGTAACTAGGACTCTGTTTCTGTGAATAGTAGAAAAATCCCTAAAATCAGTAACCAGTGAGAACAACCATTATGACCACGGAATAAACAGGGAAAAAAAACCTACAAAATAATTAATAATAACGATGACACGTAGGAATTACCCTCAACCAAGATAAATAAATACACAGCGACAGAAAGGCAGGAATGCAGCTGATAACTGGAACACATTATGGATTCCTTTTGCTATCAAGAGCAGTAATGGAAAAATGGAAGTTATATAAATTTACGATAAATGTAAGATTCATCATAGTTTCCATTTCATTTCTCTATAGATCCTATAGACCCCAAAATATCTAATTTGTTTCCTAAAAATATTGAGTTCCTCATCTTCATGGTTAACAGCAGTAAAAACTGAATTAGAGCTATATTTAAAAATACATTCATGTTGACAGCCCAGAGTGTCCTAGCAGAGCACAGGCCCTGTGCGACGTTGGGGGGCCTCTGCATGCTGTCTCCTCATACTGCAGGGTGTCTTCTCTTCCGTTAGCCATGTCATGTTGAGCCCTTAACTAGGAACCCTTCATCTCCCAACAGTCCGGTGTGATGGCGCATCTGCCCGCTGCGATTCATTACGATTCACCCCCCAGGTCTGCATTCCCAGTTGCTCCTGTAGTAGCAACACATTAAACAATGAACATAAAAACACGTTTCCTGGAGAGATCTACTTCACAAAAACCGTGGGCGTTTAGGACCATGAGGTCAGTTCAGGGTCGGCCCGAGCTTTTATGGGACCCTAAGCAGAATTTGATTTGGGGGCCCCCCACCACCTACTTTACATCAGGATATCTTGATATTTCAAGTGCTCGTGGGGGGGCCCTGGTGGCGTGGGGGTCCCAAGCAGCCGCTTAGTTCGCTTATGCCTTGGGCCGGCTCTGGGTCGGCTTCCCACAACATGTCCCCCGCCTACCTGAGGAGGGCGTGTCCTTCACTGACTCATCGGTCAGACATGGCAGCCAGCTCAGCCTGCTTGTCAGCCTCGAATTCGCCTTCATTGTCGTCGTCGCCGTTGTAGTCTGCCAGCATCTCCTCCATTTCCTGTTCTAGGCGACCTGGTCCTTTCCCTGGAATTGGCAGGAGAGCACGCCTCTCTGGGATCTGGGTCGAACTCCCAGCAGCCAACAGGAATAACCCTCCAGGAAATCGCCCTACCTGTGTTCCCAGGGAGCTGGATGTCCGACTCTCTCCTGCCAGCATCAGTTTCCACCTCGTTGTTGTACTCCCCATCATCCTCCTCGTTCATCTGTCCGTTCGACACAGCTGCAGGCCAAACCCAGGAAGCGACATCATTTTTAAAATGTCTGGAGATGTTTCTTCACCCAACAGTAAGATGTTATGATGGTGTCATTATCTGCCTGAGTCAGACAACAGCATTCCACCCACATGAGACTTTGGATCGGCACATTAAAGGGGATGGGGGTCTCACCCTCAGGTTTAAGGTTTGCAGTATGAGCGTCCAGAACCTGCAGCTTGTTTATTTCTGTATCATTGGTTTTGGGAGCCTTTTTCTCAGGATCCACCCCCACCGCATCCTCCTGCGGAGTCCTGTCCTTCACCCTGCCTTCTGGCTTGGCACTAGCCGGCTTGCCATTTGGAACGGTGTCCTTCTCAGGCTGTGATGCATCTAAACATTGAATGAATCAACTAGTAAATCAACAAATATTCTAGATAAATATTCATAAATAGTGACAGTATTGAAGTGCTTCTGTAGTGATGTGTGTCTAGCTTACTCAGCATATTTGAACAGCGTTGCACAGCAACTGAACGAACACGTATAGCCACCATCACCCTGGGATCGATCAACAGTAATTTTGTTACTCTTGTTATCTACAACTATATGTTAAATTCAGGGGATTAGCAGTGGCTAACCGGTAGCATGGTACAAAGGAAGAAGGTAAAACAGCATAGAGTCATTGAGCAAATAAGGAAACTGTCGTTTACCTTTGTTCACAACATGGTTGGTGTCCAGCTCAGACGGGTTCGGCTTGGCCTGCTTGGAGAACTGGACGTCCTGGACGGACAGCTTCTTCGAGTCATCCTGGCCCGTTCTCTCCATAAGCCCTTGCTGTGCACCCTTACTGAGTTTGGCTTCTGTGGGATGAGGGGAAGCCTAGATGGGAAGGGAACACACACAACAACTCAGTGACAAAAACATAAGTTACATGAGTAACATTGCTGTGTGAGTTACACCACACAAATGGCCTCCATACATGAGACCGTACAAAAAGTAAAGAGAACAATCTTATAGAAATACCACAATTATTAGTGCGATTTTGGGGGGCTGTCCTTAAGGACAGTGATGCACAGCACTAACCTTTGGTATTAAAACTCACATTGGCAGCTTACAATGTCTGAAACAGCTGACTAAGTGTAAGCAATGCCTCACACAGACACAGGATGATATTAAACTGCCTATCTGCACCAAGGCAGGTAAGTCACACTCTCTCACAAGCTCTCAGTATGAGCAGAACATGAGCATGAGCTATAGGGGGTAGAGGGGGTGTTCCAGGGAAGTGACACACAGCACGAGCTACCTGCAGGCGGCCCTTCTTCACTGCATCCGCAGCCTCCAGCCTGGCAGTCGCTATCTTCACCACACACTCCTCCTCAAAAGCCAGAATCCGGCTTTTACACTGTGCCCTGGCCGATCAAAGACAGTGCTGTCAGCACAGAGTCAGAGACGGGGGCACCATTAAAAAGGCCGGGGGGGGGGATGATTCCAAGGGTCTCTGAGTGAAAGGGGCCGCCTTAAAATAATCTGGAACATAACTGACAGGTTCATGCTTGACCTCAGACCTACACGTTGGCACTTGACCCCCCCACCAAGCCTTTCTGACATCATATCAAGCTCCCAATACACAGATTTCCCAGCAATCTTCCAGGTAAGCAGAGATGGGGCCCATCAGGGTGGTCTAGGCTCACTCACAGATCGTCGGACAGCTTTTTATCTGTGGAGCTTTTGTTTCTCTGGCAGTCCTGGAATTCCTTCTGCAGTTTCCCAAGATTTTCAAGCAGAGTGTTAAACTGATCTGTGGAGGGAGAAACATCATGCAGAGCCGAGTGTACTCAGAGCGCGTTCGTCCAATCAGCACTCGTGATGGCAGAAAGAGGGGCGTGGCTTACTTTTCATGCTCTGGATCGTCTTAGTGCTGGAGGAAATGTTGAAAAGCAGGTTCTCCTGAAAAAAATTTCAAGATTAATTCTAGATGGTGGGCATTATTTGCTTGTCAGAACCTTAATACCAGAGCTGTACGTGCAGAATTACAGCAAACAATCACAGCAAGAACATGACAATAAAGGGAGGGGACTGGATTCAGTCACGTAAGTAGGGCTTTGTCGCACCAACCATACTTAGTACACTAACGCTGTGCAACGATGCAAGCAGCAGAGTAGTATGTAGGAGAAATAATAAATAACCAAATATTAAAGACAAATAAAGAAATCTGGTCACAGTGCTACCATGGTGCAAACAGCAAAGGTGCTGTAGCCATATAAAACAACTTCCTTTTCATCATTATTATTGGCTGGAACAGATTAAACCTTCTAACAACTACCAGGTCATCACAAGCAGGATCTAGCACAAGACTGTAGGCCATAAAAAGCAATTTAGAATTGAATGGAGAAGTGGCTTTGATGTAGGCTGGCAGCAACATGGGCAGGGTGCATTGTGGGAAATTTCAAGGCTTGGTTAAGTGCCCCTGGGCGACTGGCACTCAGGTTACACTGATGACACACACGTGTGACAGCTTTCACACACTGTTTGGGCTATCTGATCCTTCCAGACAGTTCTGGAGGAGGGACTCCCAGAAACACATGACTACAGCTTCCAAAGTACAGAAAGTCCCAGCAACAAAAAAGAACTCTGAATGAATCATAAATATTTATAAAGATCTCGCTGTACGTACTTCTTGATTTCGCCACAAAAAATCACAGAAAATGCACATCTTTAATTAAGCCACCAGCATCCCCACCCTGTTCTACCCGAGATCAGCCCTACGGGCTGCCATAGAACACTGCAGCTGAATCCCAAAGGATCGAAGTGAGCAGGTCCCATGCATACCTTCTCCAGTCTCCAGGCCGCCGTGGCTGCCTCCAGCTTGCTGCTGTGCTGGGCCTCGATACGCTCGATCTGCTCGTTCTGCCTCCTCAGCACCTCCTGGAACTCATTCTTCTTCTGCTCCACCGCCCCGCGCTCCACAGCTGCGCGCCTGACTTTGGCCTCCAGTTCGTAGAGTTTTGTCTGCTCGGGAAAAAAAAAAAGAGGCCCCTGAGACAAACTTCCGCGTACATCTCTGGTGAGCGAGGCGGACAGGATCTGTCACCGTTTCCTTGAGCAAGTTACCTGGGTTCCACCATGGTAATAATGTATGGCATTTTCACTGCAGTGGGTGACACCGGATTTAAGACTGGCTTAATCATTTCTGTGCAACTTATATCGTTGGATTAAGCGGGAGGCTGTTAATGAACAGGTAGTAAAGGATAAGTTTCAGTATTGCCTTTAGAAACTGCCTCTGAAAAGAAAATCTGGGATTCAAAATTTTAATGGCATTGGGAACACAGTGGTGTTGGGGGGTTTGGGCAATTGGGCGTCTGGCCATTTGTCTGCTACATGCCACATGAAGGGGCCAATGGCCTACATCACAAAGTTGGAATTTTGTGTTAAGTTAACTTGTCGGATTTAAGGTGGCCTTTGATAAATGTAATGGAACAAAGATAAGGTCCATTTAAACTGTAGCGCCTTAAATCCGACAAGTCATCTAGCTAACTGACAAATTTTGCTTCATAATGCTGGCCCATGAATATTCAAAGCTAGTTGTCTGAGCTGGTGTTGAGAAAGAATTGTGCTCAGGCTAACTTCTGGTTTTTCATTTTTATCTATTAACATTTGGCATGCGGTTGAGAATGCAGCCGGGCTGAAGGGGGAAGTTAGCGAGTCAGGGCAGCACTGAATGTCCTTTCTGCACCAGAAATAGGCTTATTAGATTAATTGCTGTTTATTGTAGGTTTATTGCTGGTGTAGAAGTAATGTGGCCACAGCCTGCAGGACAGTCTTCTGTGAGCATTTGCAGCTAATCCCTCAGCATTCTTGGGAATCTTTCCATTTTCCTTACTTTATAATATGGTTAGCCATTATCAGGAGGAACTCGCACACACTGCAACATGGCATAGGTGTTTAATACAGAGATAAATATATATTTAAAAAAATCAATTTCAATACACCATGGAATAGCTCCAGAGCATAAATTCTGGGGAATAAATGTGATATACATTTAACTGCAATAACATCTAAAATTTATATCTGAGGCCATGTTGCTAAAACAAGTTAGGCATTAAATGTTGGTTTAAGGGCACAGATTAACCAAGTAACACTGCAAGTCTTTATACTGTATGTGTGAATAGTATGAATACTATTTAAAGATTGCTATTCAAAGAGTTTTCACATTATTAGTTCCAAATATCTTCACTGTTCATTAAATGTATGAAAGCCTGAATGTTTTATGAAAAGTGGCCTATCGATCAGCTACACAAAGTTCTAAGACAAAAAAGGACACAGGAACTTCTGTCAAAAACTGATAAATTATAGTATGAATCATTAAGCCTTAACACAAATGCTGTTAGGGCACAAGACAGTCCTACAGTTTGTTAGGCAATTTGCAGAATGTACTAGGTGTGCAACAGTACACAAAACTCACAGCTCAGTACAAACCTTTGTTTTGGGTGCAATTTCAGTACAGCAGGGAAAACAGAATTTGTTTTGAAATTACTATTAAGAATTATTATTAAAATGGTATCCTACACAATCACAATTAGGAACATTTGAAAACCAAAAGGCAATCTGTCAACGTATCACTTTCAAAACACTTATTCAAGACACTTATTTGCAGTAAGCGCCGACGTTATCGGTTCCATTTTTGGTTCTGAGAAAATTAAAAAAAAAAAAAAAAAAAGCTTTCTTATTTATTTTTGCTGCATAAAAGTTGTCTTGCATATTTCGTTTAGGGGGCAGAGTGTGGCTCAGTGGATTAAGCCCCTCTGGCACATCTGTGGGCCCTTGAGCAAGGCCCTTAACCCCCAGCTCTCTGGGCACCACACGAGGTGGATGCCCTTCACAGAGAGGCAGCCCGTCATGGAGAGCAAGGTTGGGGAAGGCGAGATGAA
Source organism: Petrocephalus schoutedeni (assembly GCA_026780765.1). Taxonomy (NCBI): domain Eukaryota; kingdom Metazoa; phylum Chordata; class Actinopteri; order Osteoglossiformes; family Mormyridae; genus Petrocephalus; species Petrocephalus schoutedeni. Next base: position 18,999,936 of record JAODKL010000040.1, on the reverse strand, counting down.
GTATCAATTATTATTATATTATTATTCATAGGAACAAGAATATCATAGGAATAGGTGTAGGCTTCCTTCACCGCCCTAGTATGTACTTGGCTCTAAGCAATCCTTGGGAGGGGGCACTACACCCTCAAAATCTTAAACATTTTTCCATAGTCAAAGTCACATTGCATGGTTTTCAAAAATGAATAATCAGCAAACTATCCATCACAGTTCACATCATCCATCACAGCCATAACCGTCATCAAAACGGCCTCAGTCTAATACTCACCTGCAGCTCCTGGTTCCGCGAATTCGACAGCCAATAGTTGAAACCCAGCACAATGATGCAAGCGATGAAAGCACCTATCAGGAGGGGTGGTGATCTTCCACCTCTGCGGCCATTCCCTAAGGCTCCCATGTTCCACGTTCGGGTGGCCCCTGGAAGACCTGTCCATCACGGTGCAGAGATAAAATGGTCATACTGACTCTTTGGGACAGGAAGCACTAAGCAACACATCTTAAGCAAAAAGGTTCTTCACTTTATGTAACCAGGAAGCAAAATCACCCTTCACTGGGTCTGTTGCAATCAAATGGAAGAAATTCCTACCAAATAACCATGGCAACTATCTGCATCTGCAGTTTTTATAGCTTGGCATGCTTATTTGGTCATGTGAGTAACCCAACTGAAACTGTAGGTGTCTTGGAGCAATATGAAGGGAGGTTTAAGCTAACGAAGTTTGAACTTATGGGGGGGGGGGGGGGGGGGGGCGAGGACTTTGACTGGCTTTGACTGACTCCCTTAAGTTGCACAGAAATGGTTCTCATACAGTCTTTAAGTTATTTTCCAGCTCTATATTTTTATAATTAAAAATTACCATGAATACCGTCTAATAATTCATCATTCATGTTTAAATAAAAATTACATGTGCTACATGACAATGGTAGAATCATCTACCGGTTAAATAAAAAAAAACTGCTTCAAACGTTCTGAAATCAAGCAGTGTGAAAGGAAAATCTTCCAGTATTTGGAAAATGCAGAAGCCCCAACACGACAACACCCCCCAAAAGCCCATTTTCCAGCAAAATGTAGCCAGTCCTCCGGCGAACTGGCACGACTCCCCTGGCTGGTCGGCGAACGGTACACGGCGAATACGGGCACCGGTAGAGCCCCAGTACTTACTCAACATATTCGGATTAAGTGGAGCTGCATACAGTCAATGAAAGAAAAATAATTTAATAACGTATTCCCGGGTTCCCCCGGCGCCCTAAAGACGGCTCCGGGTATCGCTCCCGACTGGACGTGCCAATCCTCCGATGAAACATCGATGTTCTCATATGAAGCACATTTACAGACAGAATTAATTAAAATCTGTATGCGACACGTACTGTTCAGCGCGTTTTACGGGGCGGGGGATACTATTTAACAATAAGTTTTTGTCATTAATATCGTTGGGGTTCCATCCATCCATCCATTTTCCAACCCGCTTATCCGAACAGGGTCGCGGGGGGTCCGGAGCCTATCCCGGAAGCTACGGGCATGAGGCGGGGAACAACCCAGGATGGGGGGCCAGCCCATCACCGGGCACACTCACACACCATTCACACACACAGGCACACCTACGGGCAATCGAGCAACGCCCATCAGCCTCAGCATGTCTTTGGACTGTGGGGGGAAACCGGAGTACCCGGAGGAAACCCCACAACGGTTCTTCACTATGTAACCAGGAAGCAAAATCACCCTTCACTGGGTCTGTTGCAGTCAAACGGCAGAAATACCTGCTAAATAACCATAACAACCATCTGCATCTGCAGTTTTTATTGCTTGGCATGCTTATTTGGTCATATGAGTAACCCAACATGCGAACTCCACACACATGGAACAGGGCAGGATTCGAACCCCGGTCCCAGAGGTGTGAGGCGACAGTGCTAACCACCGCACCACCATGCCGCCCATCCGAGGGGTTCCATCATCACGAAAACGATCTATGAGGGTGAATCGTACGTATTATTGTACGTTACCCCCAACGTTCTGGTATGCCTGCTTAATAAAACGCTTTGATCGCGCTGTCTGTCGAGCCGAAGGACACATTTCGCCGAAACGGGCTTCCGATGTGCGCTGCCGCGCTACCTGCCAGCGCTACTTTGTATCACCATCACACAAACAAAGCGGCAGCCTCCCACAAGCCGAGGCGCGCCACTCACTCCTTCTCATCTACATTGATGCGGACAGAAAAAATAATAATAATTACATTAATTAATGTGTTAGAAAAATGATAACCGAAAAGAAAGCTAGATGAAAGCTTGTACGTGTCACTAGCCTGCACAGTGCGGCAGGAGGTCTTGTCTGCTGCCTGGATCAAAACCTCGATCTACTGCCGGATGGCCACTGAGCCGCTCGGAACACTCCCTTTATCGCTCCCTGTAGCATATCGGAGAAATATCGGTTCTTGCAGCCCTGATTTCGGATATCTGAGGACGGAAGAACCACCAGTGAAACTCTCTTTAAAGAAGTCCAAAGTCACACTACTTACTTCGGCGGGAGGGAAACGAGGAGACGGCACCGGAGCTAAAGTATGATGTCCAGATTGTTATTTCGGTCTTCAGCTGGGTAATGGGTATTATAAAGAGGCTAGAAAGCGCCCGTCATAACATACGGGTACGGATAAGGCCACCTTGTTGAGCTCAGGGCAGTCGGAGTAGAGGACAGGAAGCGGGCGGAGGAGGGGCTACGGAAGTTAACATAAAGTCTGCCAGCGTCTCAGGACCGGAAAAACCGCTCAGTCCACCGAGGAGCTCCCCGATAGCCGAGGGGGGCCGTCCGCTGAAGGGCAGCCGATCCGTTCGTTTAATCACGGAGCTGAACACTGAACAATGGTGTGAATGGATTATTAAGGCTCCAGAAAGCTTTTTAAAACGACTATAATGCTGATTCAGAGCCCGTAATTAAAACAATCTAGTACCGTACCGTACCTGAAACTACTGTGAGGATATTATTGGGAGCCATACAGGTATTCTGTTGTTCTTCTGTTAAAAGATAACACAATCCCAGAAGACCATTACTAGGCATCCAGATGCATATAAGACATGCTTGAAATTAAAAGGAAAACAATAAATTCTTTATTATGCACTGTAAGATATTGAGAACTTGATTGTATGAACAGGTGTAATTCAAGTGCAATACATTTTACTGATTAGTTGTAATTTGACTGACAAATCAACAAGCTATTAAGTTGGAAAAACATGCTGTGTTTGTATGGTTCAAAGACTAGGTGGCATGCACAAGCAGATATATATACATACACTCACCGGCCACTTTATTAGGTTACATCTTGCTAGTACCGGGTTGGACCCACTTTTGCCTTCAGAACTGCCTTAATCCTTCGTGGCATAGATTCAACAAGGTAC
>JAODKL010000040.1:18981854-18995208 GCA_026780765.1 Petrocephalus schoutedeni | reverse complement strand
GTTCGACGTGTTGTGCGTTCAGAGATGCTCTTCTGCATACCTTGGTTGTAACAAGTGGTTATTTGAGTTACTGTTGCTTTTCTATCAGCTCGAACCACTCTGGCCATCCTCCTCTGACCTCTGGCATCAACAAGGCATTTTCGCCCACTCAACTGCCCCTCACTGGATGTTTTCCCTTTTTGGGACCATTCTCTGTAAACCCTAGAGATGATTGTGCATGGCAATCCCAGAAGATCAGCAGTTTCTGCAATACTCAGACCAGCCGGTCTGACACGAACAACCATGCCACATTCAAAGTCACTTAAATCACCTTTCTGAAGCTCGGTTTGAACTGCTTGTCTTGACCATGTCAACATGCCTAGTTGATTTGCACCCTGTGATTGGCTGATTAGTAATTTGCATCAATGGGCAGTTGTGCCTAATAAAGTGGCCAGTGAGTGTATATACACATGTATCTATCCAATAGTACAGTAACATCCATCTATGCCTATCTGTTTTCTGAAATAATGCTTTGGGCGCCGCACCGGCGTGAATGTCTGCTGCTTTAGTACAGTGCTTGCGAAAGGTGACCAGAGGTGGGATTCGAACCCACCGCAACCGGGGAGATTGCATGTGAAAAGCAGCACCTTAGGCCGCTAAGCCATTCTGACTACCTCCTAAACAGCAGGGAAACAATTCCTCAAGTAAAATGAATGTAATTTTTCTTATTCTTAATCCTTATCTGGTCATGATGGCACATACAGGCGCACACGATCGAACATATGCCTGCACCCAATCACACATACAGGCGCACACGATTGACTGCGTTTATTGAGGCTCCATTAAGCAATACACCTGGCACTTCGTTTTCAAGACCTCTGCAATTCACCCTGGCATGGGGTCAATCAACTTCGGGGCCAAATACTAACAGATGGCAAGTAATTCTTGCATAATCAATCCTTTTAGTTTGTCAGAATTTGTGGGTTTTTGTTTGTCCACCTGCCTCTTGAGGATTGACCACAAGTTCTCAATGGGATTAAAGTCTGAGGAGTTTCCTAGCCATGGACCCAAATTTTCAATGTTTTGTTCCCCAAGCCACTTAGTTATCACTTTTGTCTTATGGCACAGTGCTCCATCTTGTTGGAAAGGCATTGTTCTTCACCAAACTGTTCCTGGATGCTCTCAGGCAAAATTGTGCATGGGCCCACTCCCTTGGGTGAGAAGCAACCCCACACGTGAATTCAGATTCAAATTGAGAAAATCAGATTCAAATATACACAAATCAGATTCAGTTTGTGCAATTCAGATTCAAATATACCCTATTCAGATTCAGTCTCTAGTGGCACAAATATCAGCCCATAGACACAGGACTTATGGTAGCGCTCTCCGGACAATAATTTTTCCAGATGCCCCAAACATTTGGAAAGTGGCTTCATCAGAGAAAATGACTTTATCCCAGTCCTCAGCAGTCCAATCCCAGCACGTTTTGTAGAATATCAGTCTGTCCTTGACATTTTTCTTGAAGAGTCTTCGCCTCACTGTGCATGCAAATGCACTCACACCTGCCTGCTGCCATTCCTGAGCAAGCTCTGCACTGGTGGTGCCCCGATCCCACAGCTGAATCACCATTAGGAGACGGTCCTAGCGCTTGCTGGACTTTCTTGGGGTGCCCTGAAGCCTTCTTCACAGCAATTGAACTTTTTGAACAATAGAACCCCAATTGAACAAGGGACTTTGCAATTAACTGCAATTGATCTGATCACTCTTCATAACATTCTGAAGTAAATGCAAATTGGCATCATGAAAACTGAAGCCACAAACTTTGAGAAAACTAATATTTGTGTCATTCTCAAAACTTTTGGCCACAATTGTACTGAAGTTGGTTTGGTATTTCAGGTACTGGAACTCGAGTGGAAGTCAATTGAAAAGGGAAAGTGCCTAAAGCAGCTTACCTAAAGTATGGTACCTGGTGCAGTGGAAAACTCAGCTGAGCACTGAGCAGGTGTGGTACCACAGATTTTCTTTAGCTGGTGCTGTAGGGGTTGCTTGACCTCTCAGTAAGGGTGCTCTGAAATTTAGAGTTTCCCCTCAATGTTCTGGTAGCTACCAGTCTTTTCTGTACTACAACTCCCCCATACACATACTCTACCACATGCACAAATACACAGTACAGTCACAATGTTAAAAAACATTCAATGCTAGTCCTATTAAATTACAATATCCATACATTAAAAATAATAAAATCTAAATAAGCTACAGAAATTTCTTGGGGGACCTATGGCTTCAGGACCCTCAGCTGCTCCCTGGTGCCACCCATGACACTGAGAACCCAAACATACAATGCAGCGTCAACCCACACATCAGTTATTCTGTAATGCTTTTCGCTCAGATCAAACAAGCATGGCTACCTGACTCATTTCTCAGACTCCATGCACTATTAAATGGTAATGAAGATGTTTCTTTACAAAACATGCTATATATACAGTATATAAACAAGTTACGTGATAGGAATGCCTCACGGAGTTAGACCGTTTTTAGTACATTTGTTTGGTATAATCATAAGCACACACTCATTCATTCATTCATTCAATTGACAAAATAGTTAAATCAGTTAAATACACAAATCGTTTGAGGTTACAATTCATAGTTAACATCACTGCTGAAAAAAAAATTTATAATTGTCAGCTGTTTGCTGAAACACAAGAACTGTCATTAGAGCTCAATATTTATGTAATTAAATATTAATTTTCTGCTTCTATGACAGGGCAACTGGCCTTTTGATGGCTCTAGGTTCCAGATGAAAGGAAGTGCATCTCTGTGTTAGCCATGGCTTCCCTGATGCTGCCCACCCTCTGTTTGAAGATGAAAGGGAAGGCATTTTTGAAGGACTTTCTGAAGTTGGCCCCCATGAAGGCATAGACGATGGGGTTGACTGAGGAGTTAGCGTAGGACATGCAGTGGGCCCAGATCTTGATCTTGTAGAGTGCGTAGCTTTTGCGGAAGTTTGGGTAGAAGGCTTGGTATAGGATGAAGAACTGAATAGGACCCCAGCAGACAGTGAAGAGCACCACGATCATTACCACCATCTTGGAGATCTTGGCACGCACTGCATCTGACCTCTCTGCCATCTGGAGGGAGAAAGCGGATCGGTCCTCTCATCTTTTGCATCAAAGGCACTTTATGTCCATGACTCAACCAATTTAACAAATTCAGGTCAACTTCAGTATAAATTGCTATTAATCATTATAAAACACATTGAGGCCGTACAGGGTGAGAATTCGGTATCTCGGTTTTACGTTATTGATATTGTGATTAGTTCTCTCTGCTTCTGTATATCTGCTTGCCTCTTTATGGATTCAACGCCATCTTGATAATTTATTCTGAGATATTAAATACAATACCCAACATTTGAAAGACGAAAATGATTAAATTGTGGAAATGTGCCCTCTGAATTTAACCCATATGTGACATAGCAGTGGGCAGCTGATTCAGCTTTTAATCACACATGCACGTCCCTGACCATTAGGCCACCAGGTATAAAACTGCTTTCAGACAACACAAGGAGCCATATTGAAGGTCCAGAGCAATGGGGAGAGCTAAGAGCAAGGATCTGCTCACCTGATAGTTGTTGTCACTGGGCTCCACCACTGGCTGGCCCATACGCTTCAACATGAAGGCGTAGCAGGAGCAGATGGTCAGGAGGGGCAAGAGGTACACGGCCAGGAAGGTGTAGAGAATGAACACTTGCTGGTGCAGCACAGAGGGAAAGGACTCTGTGCAGTACGTCTGGGGGCCAAACCAGTACCCCACATCTAGTTTCTGGTACATTGCCACTGGCACAGAAAGGGCAAATGACCCTGTGGAAAAGGGGATGAGAAACAAACTGAACATCAAGTAAAGCCTTAAATTCATTGGGCAACTTAGGAGTCACTGTAATTGCAATTGTTAAAAAAATTAGTTAAAACTAGTGATGGAACAGAATCTTTTTTTTTCTATATTCTATAATATTAAAAGGTGCATGATTAAATAACTTCCTACTAAATCATTGAAAGGATTGACAAATGTGTTGGTTTTAACATGTTCAACCTCTGAGGAGGTTTTGAGGGAACACATTTTAAATCTGTAAAAATAAATGGCCAAATCATGCCTTAGCTCATCACCTAAAATGCTGAGGTTGGTGAGTGCTGTACTTTCACAGGCGATGAGGTGAGTTATTACCCAAAATATCATATGATGTCCATCATCAAGGGACGACACAATGGACGACACAAACTACATACAAGATGAAGGAGTAGATTCCGCGTCCCGCCTGAGCTGAAGGGCAAGTTAAGCAGAGAAAGGTAGGTACCCATCCAGATGCCCAGGCTGACAGCCATCGCCATACGTGGGGTACGATGCCGTAGGGACTGTAGGGGGTATACTGTCACGTAGCAGCGGTCCACACTCATGGCGGAAAGAGTTATACAGGTTGCCTGCACGGTCACCTGTCATCAGATTGAGACGTCAGGAGATCCTTGCATCGTTAAGCAGGATGGGGATCAGGGGGAAGGGTACCATCCCTTACCTGCTGGATGTAGTTCACCAGCCTGCACATGAAATCACCAAAAACCCAGCTGGGCAGTGGGTAGAGGGTGGCAGTGAATGGCACACAGCACACCAGGAAAATGATGTCTGTTGTTGCCAGGTTGGCTAAAGAAGGATTTAGAAGAACTAGTGTCAGAGGTAGAATGAGTTTAAATGACAAACAGATAGGAACAGCTTTCAGGAATTCTACCATTTCTGTCTGTCAATCGTCGCTTATCCCGGTCAGGGTGATGAGGGGCGGGAACCTATCCCGGGCAGTATATGGCATAAGGCTGAGGTACACCCAGAATGGGAATGCCAGCCCAACACAGGGCACTTTATCGGTGCCAGTTAACGTAAACGCGAATCTTTGGACCGGCAGGGAAGCTGAAATACCCAGAGGAAACCCAAGCAAAATGGGGAGAACGTGCAAACTCCACATACACACATCAGAGGCGGGATTCAAACCCACGTCCTTAGAGGCGCGAGGTAAAAGTGCCACCCCCAAGCCATTGCATCCTGAACAAATGTGAAATGAAGAAAATGTGCACATTTGCCAATGCAAAATATACACTGTGCACGTCTTAGAAACAGAATGCTTCTGAAAAAAGTTGTATTTTCTGCCATGTCTTTATAATTGGGGGAAGAAAGAACTTAACTTTAGTTTGAGGATGCACCTGCATACACAACTTAAAGAGCCACTCTGTTGTCAAGCTTAGTGAAGATCTCAGAGGACAACATCACACTAGCACAACTGTACTAAATGCACAGACTATGCTCTCAGGAGAAACCAAGTTGGGCCACCCACCTATGTAGAAGTTGGTGACCGTCTTCATCTGCTGGTGCTTGGTAACCACGTAGATGACGAGTGAGTTTCCTAGCAGTCCGAGCAGCATGATGAGAGCGAAGAAAAGAGGCACGAGCCAGGCATCCACTAACAAAGGGGGGCTCTGCTGCCCGAGAACAGCAGACGTGTTGCATCCGAACCCAGGCAAACAGGGAGTCCCAGTTGTGCCGTTTGCCGGTTCAGAGTCAGCTGGAATTTGGTCCACCATCATGACATCTACCTACAAGTCCCAGTGTACCTGCTCTCCTGAGCTTCTGATCACTGACTCCCTGTTATAAATCCAGGCAGAGGCATCTGGACTTAGAGCTTTGGTGCTGCTTCTTAATTGCATAACATGTTAGTTCTGTTGAAAGAGAGTGACTGAAGCTCTGGCAGTAGGACACAAAGGATAATGGAGGGACGATAACGTAGCTGGCCACAGACTCTCCTTTTGCTCTCTCTCTCTCCTCCTCCTACCGCACTCTGCCCTCACAATCACCATCATTCCCTTCTTTCACCTTTGGATTCTTAACAACTTTTACACGTGAGCCATTTTGAATAATTTAAGTTTGCAAAATGCATAATTTACATCCTTTTACAAAAATGCATATTTGCGTTATTTTCTCTGGTCTTACTCCAGAGTGAATTCTGTTTCCATAAGTGCAAGATGTTCACAAGGTAGCAGTTATCCCCCACAGAGAGGCAATCAGAGGCGAGGTCACAATGACAATACATTATGGGTCTGTTTATGCTTCTAATTTAGATTCACAGCCTTTCAAAATAACAACTCTGGTTCAACTCACTTAAAATTTAAGTGACAAACAAGCTATGGTCAATAAGCTGCTTCAAACAAAAATGCATGGTAAAGGAATACACATAAACAGATATTCAAGCCCAATTCTAAAAAGATGGGACAGTATAGAAATGCTAAAAGAAAAAACAAGTGATTTGTAAATTCACTTGCATTAAAGCGAATACAGTATAAAGACAATGTATTTCATGGTTTACCAGCCAATTGCATTGGTTTTTTTTACATTTTAGTAACATAGCATTGATGCCTGTAACACGTTCCAAAAAAGCTGGAATGCAGGCAGTTTAGGACTAGTGGTGTGACAAATTGAAATTAACCACTGTACCACCATGTCGCCCAAGACAATTCAGTGCAATTCAATTTTACTTGTGAGGCACATGTTCACAACTTAACATTGTCTCTGCTTTATTCCTTCCCAGAGTGCTCAATGAGCTAGCCAGAGCCAACAGTACAAGGAAAAACTCCCTAGAAGGAAGAGACCTTAGGAGGAGCCAGACTCAAAGGGGGAGCCCATCCTCCAGGGGCCGGCAGAGGGGGTCAAATGAACAAGGAAAGACCAAATCTATACGGTCGAAATTTTAGGATTTGAGTCTCAGTGCGGATGACAGGCAGGTGATAGCAGGCAGGTGCTGCTTCTGATGGCAGGACGGGCAGGCCGGAAGGACGTCACAGGCAGAAGGGCGGGCAGGCCGGAAGGACGTCACAGGCGGAAGGGCGGGTAGGCCTCGGGTTGGGGCAAGAACAACATCAATAATTTTTACTATCCTCCGTATTTCTTTTCTTGAGTATTGGAATTGTACCTCCGCAACGGAAGATGGTGTCCAGCGGAAACAGAAGAACATTCAAGTATGCATATTGATAGAACACCCACTGAGGATGGGTGGGCAGTAAAGGTAGTCAGGGGTTAAAGGAACAGAGGTGGGGGCAAATGTAGCTGGGACTTGCTGACATAGCATGGCATGCATGAGATATAGAATTTTCAATGTTCTCTGGCAGTGCAACTCTGTATGGCACTCTTAGGCTGTAGTGCCTCCTACTGGTCTATCTTGGTCTCATACAAATCTTAAAAAGCTATGTGCCACAATTACAATTAGTTTAACTTGCAGTTCTGAAATACATTTTTCATTGCATATGCTTTAAGCAAAATGTTTAATAGCAATATTAATCAAAATGCTGGCTTGTGGCAATGTTTTGAAAGTCTATAGATGAGGCAGTAATCTTACAGAACACTACCTGATGCAGAAGCATGTGTGTGTACAAAAATGACAATGAAGCAATGTTGTTAGAAACTTTAATGACATATTGCACAAGTAATCTCACAAACTGAACAAACACATTCAGTTGTTCAGACACTGAAATAGTCCATTCCTCCTTTGTATATGTATATGTAATTTGTGCGTTTCATTTTGGGGTTATAGAGTACTATACATTCGTTATATATACATATAACCAGAGGATAAAACAACAGAGATAATAATAAAAAAGGTTCCCTTTGCCCTCAAATATACATTGATATTCTGGATAACATTCCTCACTCCGCCCTCCCCCTCTTTAAAATTCCAAAGTTTCTGCAGAACAAACAAACAGAGGGACCTAGAAACAAAACATGGACGTAACATCGAGAGGCAGCACACATTGCTGTAAACAAGCCAACAACCTCAGCAGTCTCTCCCTCGCATGTCACACAGATTGAGGTCAAAGAGGTGCTGGCTTTATGAACCACTATCATTGAGCTATTACAGGCTTTTAGCAATTTCAATCTCAAAACACTCTGTTGACTGCAAGCAATGAACTCTTAGCAGTTATAAAAATTATAATGCAAATGAATTTCTCCATGCAGTAAGCAGTAATTGGAGAAATTAAACTTAAAATCCCATGGTAGCTGGTCTTTCCATTTCCCATCGGTTAAACTAGGCCAACCCCCAGCTCATCAAATCCCACGCCATACTAGCAAGAACCCATACTCCTCCTCTTGTTAGAAGGAAGCCCAGCATATCGGAAGCTCTTTGCAGATTTCAGCAAAGAGTATTATACTGCCATCTCTAAACTACTGGTATTAAGCTTCATAAGCGAAACAAACAAATCAGTTTCCCAGAGCGATTTAAAGCACTGATATATTCAAGAGTAACACAGAGACCCTAAGTCAAGCAGACACATCCAAAATGAAATGCCATGACCTCCTAGCTTTAGATTAACATTGAAGGAACCATATTCATGTCTCTGGTTTTGTACTAGATATGCAGTCCAGGCTTTGGTGCCTTAGAAAAACAGCTGCACAATTCAGTGTGTACACAGTGGTGCTGAGCTGCATTAGTGCTTGGACAGGGGACATCAGGTCCACATCATTCATTTCTGATCAGTTTGTGATGAGACCATATAGTGGAAAACCAGACACACTTGGCACACACAGAGGTCTTAATGTGAGCATGCATACCTACTTTGACGTATCATTCTGTTTGGTTTCATGGATCATTGATTGCGGGAAGTTTCATTCAGCTATAGATTATCATCAAGTTTTTTTTCCCCATAGACGTATAGATTCATTATATACATAGGTATGCTACCTGACACAGGTCTGTGCAGAATTATCTGCCGTTTGCTCTGGACGAGTAGGAGGGGTGAAGCTGTTGAGAGCAGAACCACACAGAAAACAGGGGCACAAGTAGTGCCAAAATACATGATCTACAAAATACATATTACAGAAAATACATACATCCGGACCCCTTCAATGCATGGGCTCTCCTGAAGTCATTTAATCATTCGTTTACTTGGCAAAACCTTGGTGATCAGTAAGATTATGGGGTGGTGAAGCGGCCGAGTACGAAATGAGTGGCAGCGTGGTGCAATGGGAGGGGGAAGCGGCTCAGACGGTGAAGCTCTCGCCACAGCCACACGTCCCTTTGATATTGGGGTTGTTGAAGACAAACTCGCTTGCCAGCTTGGTCTCCACATAGTCCATCTCTGTTCCCAGCAGAGTTAGCTGGGCCTTCTTCTCTATAAAGACTCGAATCCCTGTAGCAGAAAAAGAGACTTATGTTTCAAGTGATGCACACGGCGGGGGCACCCTGTCTGGTACAAAGGTGGGATGTTAGTCACATGTAAGCAGCCCCAGGAGAATCGAGGCAGAGGAACCCAAAGAGTGATTATTATGGCAGAGTTTAGTTCATGATCCACAGGTTGCTGTATTTGTTTCTACTGGCATATGTTAAAGCTTTGCTTCTTACATCAATAAATTCGATCACGCTTTAATGTAACCACCCTACAGCAATAAACCTCTAGAGTGAACCAGGGAGCCCTTCTCAGCTACTCAGTGACAGAACATCCTATAACCATCACCTTCTGTTTTTCCACTGTGGATCCGTGCATTTAAAATAATAATATAGCAAATATAGTCCATCACTGCAGCAAGGACATGACAGGAAAAGAGAAATAAGGCTTGGGTCTCCCACACCATTATGAGTGTTGCAACCAACTGCAACTCACCATCCTGCAGCACCTCCTCATCTGCCTTCTCCTTCTCCTTCTCCTTGATGTAATTCAAAGTGTATGAGAGTCCATTGCAGCCACGTGTTCGGACACCCACCCTCAGACCGATCTGTGCAATGAAAGAACCTCACGTAATCTGGCTCAACAACTACAAAGACCTTCTAAGCTAAACATGCTGCAAGCACAGCTTAAGTAATGCAGTAAATTGGCTACACATGTACCAGATTCATTTGGGGCGCTTTTCCACCGCACCAAGTACTGTACTTTTGGTACAGTACTTTCGCTTTTCCATTGACTCCTGTTCGAATACCAGTACCAAAAGTTCCAGTACCGAAAGCGCCAAACCAGTTGGGGTACTACTTTGGTACTTCAGTACTTAAGGGCAGAATGTGAAATGCTTTAATTGCTGATTGGTTATGCAAATAGCCCGATTCTGAAACAATACAACTGCCATCTTGAAAAAAGTTACGAACTCAGAAAACAACAATAATCAAAGTAAAAAAAAATAATAATAATAATAATTGCAATATGGTCAGAAGAACAGATACAAGATCTGGATGGCATAAGAAATTTTAAAAGTATTATATTTAAGCATGGTTTTGGAGAATTTCCAAATATAGCAACGTGATTTTGTTGTTTGTGGAGAACCAACACAAAACAGGTACCGTACAATTGGTACTTTAATGAGGTACTAAAAGTACAGTACCTGCTGCGGTGGAAAAGCGCCCATGGACAAACATGCATATTAGCTTATATTCGTTCTATAAAAAAAAATATATATATATGAATGAGCCCATGGTATCCTTATGGAAGACCATATCCACATGCTACTAATCATCCATCCATCCATCCATCTTCAACACCCCCAAGTCCGTTGCCGGGTTGTGGGGGCCCAGAGCCTATCCTGGAAGGTACGGGCGCAAGGCAGGGAATGACCCAGCATGGGGTGCCAACCCATCGCAGGGCACACACATCATTCACCCACTTACACACAAATGATGAGGTAAAATAAAGGTATGAGGTATGAATCAGAGTATGAAAACAAACAAAGATGAGTAGAACTCTAGCCTCAAACACAAAAGTATTATACGGTGGTGCTCATATTTAAGAAGAGCTCATAAATATTATGAATATTACAAGCATTAAAAATGATTAAGGTTAAGATGCAGCATTTATTAAACTCTTTGATGCATATAAGAGTTGAATGTGATGCTTTAAACTTTGTACAAGGATATACTTACAAATCCTGGCTTGTTTTGTAATAGATGTTTAATCTTATTTACTGCTGATGGCGTCTAAGAACAGAAAAACTGTATAAATGACCAAGAAGTCATGAGCACAAAAAATGTTTACATGACTTTTGCATTGGAACCTCATGAACAATTTCCTGCAATTATCTTCATAAACAAGGTAACAGAAATGCATGCACCCTCTAGGGAGACATACTGAGCAGTATTTCCCAAGCTGTAATTATTACTCAGCAACGTATAAAATGACAACTCATTTAAAACAGCAGACTTATTTCAAGCACGTATTCTGCATTGACCTATGGCAAAACAGCAAGGTATTGCCTGTGTATATATTAAAATAAATTGAACAGCACGCTTTAAATTCAATAATCAGGATACCTGTAGGTGTGTAAATGCATCCATGTACATTTTTTGCTACACATAGGACAAATGATTGACTTAACTGATCATTTTTCAAACGCATTTTCATGTGAAGAGCTGTGTTTTCATGTTGTGTCACGGCTCATTTCAATGACAATGCACGCATGTAGGTCAATACGTTAGTTACCTCAGAGTTAACAAAACTTGAACGTTTCTTTGGATAAAAAAAATAGCTAGCCAACACAGACGGCACCAACACAATAAAAATACCCAAATGACAAACTGCCTGTATCTGTTTGTCGCGTAGCTACTATTCCAGATAAAAGTCACTCTATTTTGAGACGGCTAGCTAGAAACACTACCCAGTTACTTCAGCCCTATTCTATTTAAAAACACAAGGGATCCCAGCAACTTTGCGACTTTCGGCCTTTTTTTATTCGCAGGAAGCCACCAACACACTCACCAGAGTTAAGGCAGCCCGAGTCGGAAGCAGCTTCCTCTTGCTGACTGCCCTTACTGTCGCCAGCACTACTGGGGCAGACATGTTTCTCCTCTCTCGAATTCTCTGTGAACAGCAATTAGCCAAGGTAGCGAACAGCACATTACTGCGCATGCGTCTAACGTGTCTGCCCAGCAATTCAATAATGTCGCCGGCAATACGGCGGCACAATGACAGACAAACGAGTCAGCCAATAGAAAACCACCATAATGCGTCACACTCTCGCGACAGTAGTGATTGCGTAATATTTTGAAAACATTTCTTAAATTCTGAAACATGACAAATGTATCTCTGAATAGCAAAAAGATAGACAGTTATGTAATTGCCGTATTATACATTAAGCATGGCAAACAGAACACTAAGAATTAATCAACATAATGAGAATTAAAATATTAATCAAACTGCTCATGAGGAAAGTTTAGATATTTAAACAAATTGCTGATATTACTCTATTTACAGTTGACTTTAACGGTATAAGATATGTATCTGTCACAACAATATTATCGAGCTAATTCTGCATCCCGAACACCCTGCAAATAAATCCTCTAAGTTATTCGGATCAGAGTTCTTTATCCTAAATAATGGCACAATACTCAAAATATGTTGTTATGGGATACAGCTGCCTAGGGGTGCGTTTCCCAAACGCTCTCGTTAGCGACTATCATAGCTGGATTCATTCAGTTGCATAGGTCCAACTATGTAAGTTGCTCACGTAGTCAGCAACTATATGCTTTTGGGAAACGCACCCCAGAATAGCGTCGCGGCAGAACTGCATTGACAAACGTCCTTGCCCTGAGCAACACAATGTAGACTTACAAAATAGATGCCTTTCATGCTAGAAAAAAATCAGTAAACTTTACAGTGGAAGTGATGCAAATATTTTCAAATGAAACGAGACCTGAATTCTGCACTTCACCGAACTGTACTTTTAAACAAAATCATGTCCTTATCACCTGCACCGTTACCCTGCACGTAGGCTGCTATATGTTATTTGTATATAGCACCAGGCAGACAAGAAAACATCCTCAGATATGAATAGTACTTGCTGAATAAAGTTGATTTTGATGTTATCTGATGCTAAGGTTGTAATTATTAATATATTAGGATGGCATTGATACACTGCCGTTTTGAAGTATGTACATATACATACACTCAGTTTGCATATTCTTTATACATTTATTTACGCATGCCACAGTGAACTGTGATGTGGAAGTACACATCGAGAACTCACACATAAGAGCACTTATATATACAGTATACATACAGTGCTTCTGATATATATATATATATATATATATATATATACTCACTCACCGGCCACTTTATTAGGTACACCTTGCTAGTACCCGGTTTTGCCTTCAGAACTGCCTTAGTCCTTCGTGGCAGAGATTCACCAAGGTACTGGAAACATTCATTTACATTTACATTTACAGCATTTGGCAGACGCCCTTAACCAGAGCGACTTACATAAGTGCTTTAATTAATACATAAGTGCTTAATTAATTAAGACTCTACAATGAAATTTTCCCAGTACTAGCTCAATAAAACCAAGCCTATGAATACCATCGATCTAATACTCT
>JAODKL010000040.1:18951862-18971658 GCA_026780765.1 Petrocephalus schoutedeni | reverse complement strand
ACAACCATGCCATGTTCAAAGTCACTTAAATCACCTTTCTTCCCCATTCTGAAGCTCGGTTTGAACTGCAGCGGTTCATCTTGACCATGCCAACATGCCTAAATGCATTGAGTTGCCACCATGTGATTGGCTGATCAGTAATTTGCATCAACGAGAAGTTGGACAGGTTTGCCTAATAAAGTGGCTGGTGAGTGTACATTTCTTGTATCTACTTGTATCAACTTGTATATGAATATTATTTGCAGATAAACCCGTCATAGTTCTGTTAAACTCTTTTCTTGATGGTTGTGTGATTTGACATTTACTTATTTCATATGTAAGGTGTTTTGGGTTGTGAGCAAGTACCTTTTACTGCGGTTCGTTTTTTAATTATAGCAACTGACCATAGGACTTAAATTAAATTTTTGTAAAGCCTAATATACTGCTACTAAGTATTCTGTTGTATTAAAAAAAAAATTAAAAAAGCATTTGAAGAGACTTATGTTAACTGTTAGGCCAGAGCTACTAAAATATCATTTTAGATTTTCTAGTCTCCTGTTGCACAAACTGCAGATTATATGAAAATTATAGTAAATCTAAAAATACGATTGTACTGGTTATCGGTATGGGAATCGGCCATGACAAGAACTTAATTACCGGTATCGGTTTAAATTTCTCATATCGTGCATCCCTTATATATATAGAATGGGTCACCTCAGAGGTCTCGTGCCCCTCCAGAATCATGCAGATGTCCAGATCACTCTGTTTGAACCCAAACCCATTTTTGGAGGATCCAAAGAGTATTAACTTGGCACCTGTAGATAAAAAGACAATGAAACAAGGATGTAGGAGGGGAGATTTCAACAGCAGAACCGTTTCACCTCTCAATTTTCAAATTTCAAAATTTATATACATGAGCAATAAGTCAGTTTGTGATATTTCTTCCCTGCTAGATATCCCAGTTAACTGTAAGTGATATTACTGCAAAGTAGAAGCAATTAGGAACAACTGAAACTCAGCCATGAAGTGACAGACCACAAAATAACAGGGCGGCTTCGTCAAGTGCTACGGCTAATAATGCGTAAAAGTCGCCAGCACTCAGTTGACTAACTGCAGAGTTCCAAACTTTCTGACGGTAACCCCAGCGCAAAAACTGTGCAACGGTGTACGTGGGTCTTCATGGAATGGGCTTCCATGACCGAACAGCTGCATGCAAGCCTCACATCACCAAGTGCAAAGCCAACCACCAGATGGAATGACATTAAGCACACTGTCACTGGACTGGAAATGTGTGGAGTGGCAAATCATACTTTTCTGTCTGGTGTCTGTTTCTTTTTCTGTTACCTGCCTGACTGCACTGTACCAACTGCACAGTTTGATGGAGGAGAGATAATGGTGTGGGATTGTTTTGCAGGGGTTGGGCTAGGCCCCTTAGTTCCAGTGTAGGGAACTCTTAATGCTTCAGTATACCAGGACATTTTAGACAATTCTATGCTTCCAACTTTCTATTCCAGCATGACTCTGCCCCAGTGCACAAAGCAAGGTCCATAAAGACATAGTTGGGTGAGTTTGGGGTGGAGGAACTTGACTGGCCTGCACAGAGCCCTGACCTCAATATAACATCAGTGCCTGACCTCACAAATGCTCTTCTAGATAAATGGCCAAAAATTCCCCCCACACACATTCCAAAATCATGTGGAAAGCCTTCCCAGAAGAGTGGCAGCCGTTATAGCATAACAGAATGGGATAGAAGTGGCCAGGTGCCCCAATATTTTTGCCCATAAAGTGTGTATCATATATTATATTATATACATACACACACAACAGTTATAGTTATACTGTATAGTTTTTGGAAATAATGACATGAAAATTAAATCTGTACGTGTTCAATAGACACTTATTGTGGGACGTAAACGGAAAAAATATACAGTCATGCTCTGTCTACCTGCACAGCCCTGCATTCACGTGGGTTTTGCATAGTGCTCAGTGCACAGCAAATTGTTTTTTGTCGTGTCGTTTTTTGGAATTTTCTGGATGGATTTTTTTTTCCTCAAATACTGTTGGTTTGTTAAATCCGTGGCTGAAGAAGCTGCAGATACACAGGGCTGGCCGTCTACACTGCAGCCCCTTCAGGCTCAACAAGCTACTGGTGTGAAGTGCTGCTTAGAAAACCTTGTCTCAGTTTGTTTTGATTTACTGGGCAGTATGACCTTAATAGCTTATCAAAAACATACTGTTCGATGAACACGCAAAGCAGCTAAAGCATTCGGTGTCCATTCTCCCCATATGCAGCTAAATAGTTCCATGTTCTTTTCATTAGTCTTGAATGAGTTTGACAATGAGGGGAGAGAGACACAGATTATTTTGGTAGCTTTACCACATGAAGCTTACCCTCAAACTGAAGCCTTATGAATTTCTCCAAATCCTGCAGGATGTGTTCTCGAACCTTCTCCTCAATTTCATCCGGTGAAAAGTCCCCTTCAGAGATCAGAATGAAATATCATCAAGAAAACAGTGTCACCTAAAGTAACTGGAGATCACCATTAATCCACTGAAGAGCAAAAAAAAAAAAAAACAGCAGGAGCCGAGTGAGTTCTCCTCAAATACTAATTGCGATCAAATTTTGATTAAAACATGGCAGATCATCCACTCAATTAAGGGAAATGCATTATTTTAATAAAAAGCTAATAAAAATGCAATTTCTTTATGAATAACTAATTCCTTTCAAAATATTAAGTAAGCCAGGAGGGAACCACATTCCATGAAAAACCACAAAGTATGCCAATTTCCACATTTGGCAAACTCAATTTTTCATTAAAGTATACAATTTTGACCAGTACAATTCAACTCTTGAGCTGGGCAAGTTTAAGGAACTGATAAGGACTTTAAGAAAAAAAAAAAACCTAGTCAAACCGAAGAGCAACACTGCATCAACAAACGTTCCCCTCCAGCGCCCATTTGTTAAAATAACTACATTTATGCATTCATCATGGTTGCTTGAGGACTAGGAACAATAACGTAATGTCTAGGCTAAAGAAATTCAATTTCAGGGAACCAGTATTTCTGAACACATTAGCTATTATGAAAGCCTGCATACCCTGTGACATCTACAAGCAATTCTGCCACATCACCTGGTTTCTACTAAGCCAGCTGCTTCACAAGCCAGATGAGCACTGAATCATAAAAGCAACAGAACTGACTAAAACAAAACATGCAATCATTCATCAATACTGGGAAAGGCACATCTTGTTCACCTGAGTCTTCAATCTGTCACCAAGAAATTAAGATAAAGCTTAACATGAATGGAAAAACCGAATAACACAAATTAACAATTGGCATGTAAGCAATTGCCAATGTAAGAGACAAAGCAATCCATGTGTATTTACTTTTCAGGACGTTCAAGTTTTGTAACCTCACATGAACCAGCTCTCACTCCTCTACACACTACTGCCATTCTTCCCCACTACTGAGCCACACAAGAATGACATTTTCCATTACCATCAGAAACCCTAACTGCAAAATAAAAACAAATACATTAACTACAGGGGCAATGGGTCTAATTCCACAACAACTAATCTCAGAAAGCAGCATGAAAATTGTGTCGGGTAAAGGAACACAAAAGATTATGAAGGATTTTCTTTAAAGTAGCTTAAGGTAACAACTAGCCAATTCCCTGGGGCTACCTTAAAGAAAAGGCACATTTAATGACTAAATGACTAAAAAATGCAAATATTTGATTAGTCTGCTTAAGATAATGTGGATGCCCCATCCTAAGAAAAAAGAACCACTTTGAAATTACTCTCACAGATTTTCAGTGAGTGCATGAGGAGATGGGGTTCAACCAGTCAAGGGACAGGATGTTCAAAGAGTCAAACTGAAAGCAGTAATTGATGGCCTCTGGGATGCAGCAGGGGTGAAAACAGTCAAAATCTAGACAGTAATGGAAAAACCAACCTTTATAGCACAGGTATGCCTCAGCAATGGAAAGATGTCTTACAACTTTTTTTAGTCATCATTATGTATGAAATACATAACCAACAGTCTGCAAATCAACTTAGCGATGTACTGAGCAGCTTGGGCAGGCTGAAAAACACTTCCCATACTTTTGGTCCAGAAATAACCACTTACTGTAGCACTGTAGGCACACGTCATTAAGGATTCTAAGGAACTTTGGTGTCATAGGAGGTAGAGGGTCAAGCTCAACCCTCTTGAAATCTTCGGGACAGTCACGCTTCAAGTGGCCATCGTGCTTGCACAGGCTGCACACGATGGTGTGGGACTGGGAGAGAGGAAGCAGATTACTTTCGGTGACGAAGCCGGCCAGGTGTCTTCCTGACATCCATCTCATGGTCTAGTACCCCTTGCAGCTACACCTCAACTAGCAATGGTTCTGCAAGGCCTACTACATGTATGCTTGTATAACAGTTATAATCATAATCCTTCCACTTTACAGCTAGTTTAACCTTAGCGGCAGAAGAAAGACATCATACAAGCATACGAGTGATTGTATGATGACAGAGCAGAGGAATACCTTGCCACGAGTGAAGACCATCTTGTTGAACTTGTATCGCATGTTACGTCCAGGACATTCCAGAGTTTTCGTCAAATCAAGTGCATGTATCATCCCAGGACCATCTCTGTGTGGACCCAGCCTATAAATATGGAGACCCTCGCCTTCAGAGAGAAGCTCCTCCCCTGACACCATATCCACCACGTCCTCTTCTGTGGTGAAACTGTCAAGGTGCTGACGGGCATACTCTTCTTCCTCCCCCTCGTCATCCTCATCAGACTGGTTTGTCTGGCAGGATGGTTTCTTGAGGTCAGCCAGAATGTCATCAGCGCTACCTGAGTCCTCATCCTCTCTATCCTGCCCCTCAGGGTCATCGCTGTCACCCCTCTCCACAGGTGCCTCCAAGTCAGAGGGACTCTCAGTTCCAGGCTCCAGCTCTTGAGGGAAATGGGGCAAGTTAGTGGGGTCCATGTCGTCACTCTCATCCATATCCAATGGGCACTCTTCTTCCACTCTTTCGCAGTCACTTTCAGCACTCTCCGTGCAAATCACCCCATCTTCCACATAGTCAGAATCTTCCAGAAAAGATGCTCTTCCTCCCTCAACAATGCAAGGATCGCTGGCAACATCCTCACTGTCTGTCTGCCCATTAACCACGGGAGACCCCAAGCTAAGGTTTTTCAACCCCAACTCAAGCAGGAAACTACTAGCTGGTGACACGGGGTCAGTGGCACAAGGAGCCGATTCGTCGCAGGTTCTCTCTTTCTCTTGGTTTTGTCCACCCAAGCTGTGACAGTCTCCCTGTTTTATCCCTGCCTTCTGATTGGTGAGGGATGATTTCTGCTGTTCCGATGGCATAGCAAAATACTTGTAAGTAGTCTTCAGACAGTGCAGGATGTATTCATACATGACCTGACTGTTTACTGTGCGTGCAACATTCCTTTTCACTGCAAAAGGATCTGAAACGACAACATTTCATAGACTCAAGTAAAAAAATAGCTAACAAGAAACTACTTCAAAGTGTTGCAGGTGGGTTCCATTCCCCCTCCATAATCCATATGGTAAAACTTACCTTCTACGGCAATTCTTTTCTTAGACCAGTCCTTGGATTCACGGAAGCAGGCACAGTTCAAGCGGACACTGATGACGCGGTTCGCCATGTCAAACTCCAGCGAGTAGAAGCGCAGCATTTCCACCCACAGCTGCCCCACTGCCACAGCGCACCAGCGATCAGCTTCGAAGACCAAAGGGACCTTCACACGCACAATGGGTGACCGATTACACAAGGGATAAAACAGCAGGAGAACACCAGCTATTTCTGCCATAGAATCTTTCAGCCCCAGAAACCCATGCACGTTAGCTATACTTCATTCATGGACACCAGCCATACAGTCTCACCTTGCCATTTTTGCAGATCTCCACAGAGGCTGCAGTTTCCTCCTGAGAGGGTTTAAACTCCCAGAGCACATGACCATTCTCCACTCCGGTCAGGCGGAAATCACTCAGTCTGCCCATAGAAAACCCCACTATCTGCTTAGACAAAATAACACCATGAACTCCAATTCTGCCTTTTTAACACATGTATACCATTCCTCTGTAAACTCAGTCCTACATCTGATGTGTCTAGGCAGAAAGGTACGCAAGGATAAGAGCCCACAATGAGTCAGACACCTAAGAGGTTAGGATCGACCAACTCACCGAGGACCCCAGATAAGTTGGTAGGATTGGCTCCTTCCGCTGCTGCAGGAAGAATATAACCATGAGAGCCAAGAGATACGGGGGAAGCCCACCTTCCTCTGGATGGTCGATGTGACAGATCTGGGGCAGGGAACAAAAGGTGCACGTCAGAAAAGCAGAGGTGACCCCTTACAGCACACGGCAATTATGCAAAGACGCACCCGAGCCCAGCGTCGGAACCCCACAACGAGGGGGCGCAGGCGTGGCTCCAGCTTGGCCAGTGCTGACAGGTACTCCGTTGTCAGGCAGGCACTGTCATTGCCTGCGCTCACCTTGCAAATCAGGCCACTGTACAGATAAAACAGTGCACAGTGCGCAGTGTTCAGTACAGCGGCAACTAAAATGACTAGATACACGTCATACTCAAACACAAATAAATCACTTATAAATCACTTCCCCCACCCTCCAGTCCCCTTCTCCTTAACCACAGCTTCCTGGGAAGTATAATGTCTTTGGAATTAAATCACTGAAAATGTATCTAAAAATTGGAAAGTCCCTATCTCCATTTCCCAAACAAGTTGCTCACACTGCATGTACATTTGACAGGATCAACACTGAAGTGGTAAGCCTCACTAAACATACCCAGCAAATTCCATTCATTTGCTCTTCACCCACTACCAGTAAGTCAGTCAACTAAACAACCAATCGTCTTCAAGGCCATAGTTAGCTGAGTACAATGGTAAGTTGGCAGAGGAATAAAACAAATGTAGGAAACAGCTGCGTTCACACAAGAAAATGTATGGTCATAAGCAACCAATGCTGTGTATTGTCAGAACGAGGGATTCTGTTTTGGTCTTAACTGTAAATAACAAAATGGCTCTGAGGGCTGTGAAGATTATGATCACAGAACTGAGCAGCAACCGCGTGCTTCAAGAACTCCAGACGAAAGGATAACTGGCCGCAATTTTATATATCCCATCTTTGGCTGACATTCATGCAGAGCCTTATATTCAAAAGTTACATTAATAACATCCCAATAATGGAATAGCCTTTCAACTCATAACACATTTAACTAAATAAGTCAGCTGTGAATGCCATCAGAAAACAGACCATACAGTTCTTAGTTTAATGCATTTTTCCCCATTAAACAGAAAAATAAAATTGATGCACAGAAGCCTTCCTACAGTGGGACACATCAAGTTTCAGGGGGAAAAAAAAAGAAAAACCAACCTTTGCTTTTCTTTGCAAACTACCACAGGAACCCTTGCATGAAAGTCAGCTTCCAGATCCATATAGACAGCTAAAATCAGGTAAACAGATTAAAATTCTGCATCATGCTGTGCCTGTTTACAACCACGGCAAGGAAGAGGAACCATCAACTCACAGCTTTTTGAGAGCGCCTCGTTGATCAGCAAGAGTACGTCAGGTTGATGCATCTGTGGCGGAGAGACGGTTTCACAAAATTTAAGAACGGGGCCGGGCCAAAATTCAGTGTTCCGATCATGTCATGCACACAGGTTATTTCTGACAATAAAAGGTCCACCGTTAGAAAAGCTGTATGAATGGAGTCCTGGAATTCTGTTACTCTTCAAATCCCAAATGGAGAGTTAATAGATGGATGGCAGACTAGTCTCGAAAGCTGCGGTATTACTCACATGAGGTGGGAACTGGATGTCTATGTTGACATCTGAATCTTTGAAACCAAATTTAGTGCAAGAGGATCCATATAACCTCAGTGAGCATTCTAAAAACAAAGAAAGTGTTTTAAGGTCACTGTAGCCCAGATAACTGGGAGAAACATGAGAGCAGGCTGGCCCCCTACCAGGCAGGTCAGCTCTGATGGCCTCCTCCATCGCAATAACGATACGGCGCCTCGTCTCCACATCCTCATCATCCAGGCCAAACTCCAGCACCTCGCTCTCAATGGTGATGCCTACAGCTTGAGTCTGAGATTCCTCTGGTGGTGGGATCTCTATGAGGAGCATCTCCTCAAGCCTGTCCTGGAACGGGCAGGCCAACAAAGCATAGTCACACATATAGCTCCACTCAATGCATTCTCAATGCCCCAACCAGAGGCTCAATTAGGCCTTCAGAAGATTTACAAAGATACCCTGCATGTCAAATATGGCATCATACTGCCAAAGAAGCCTGCAAGGTACCAGCAAGGTAGCACTGAAGTATCCTGAGCAAGCTATCACCCCCAAGCACTGCTCCCCAGGCACTGTATTAGCTGCCCACTGCTATGTCACAATGTCACATACGAGTTAAATGCAGAAAATACACAGTGGTGTGTCAATCACGATAAAGAAAATAAAAATTAATAAAGAAGAAAAAAGAAACAGAGTCATCTAAATGAGTTCTTTCGAAGGGGGCAAGACAAGGCATGGAAGATTACCCTGGATTTCTTCTTGTGGAATCTGTCTTTCAGGTGTTTAAGGGCGACAGACATGGACTCCAACAGCATGTCACACAGGGTACAGTGGTACCGAGCCTTAGGATTGTTCCGAGAGCGCTGAAAACAAACAACATATGACAGTTACCAATATGGAGGAGGAAGTGGGGGTGAACAGACCCCTTCCAGAGAACTCACGTTTCTAAGTTGGAAGATCCCTTCCTTGCCAATCCTCTCCTCAGCCCGACGCAAGCCCAAGAGCTCCTTTTCTGAGAGAGCCGATGTGTCAATCACAGGAGCTCCGGCATCCTCATCTCTCTCACTGTGATCCTTCCTCCTCTGCCTCATTCTTCGCTTGCGCCCTATGGGAGAAGCAAAAAATAAAGCATAAAGCATTGGGTAGAGATACTGCTCCCACCAGGAAACAAGGGGACCAGATTATATTTATTAATAACACTACCTGATTAATAACCAGATTCTACAAAAATAATTCAGCTTTTAATTAAAAACCAAAACGTGTTTATGATGGCCCCTTAGGCTGCTATACCGGAGGTGTGAGAATCAGGCTCTGGGTATATTGAATCCTCTAGGTCAGTGTTTCTCAAACCGGTTCTCAGGGACCCCCAGACGGCCCATGTTTTTGCTCCCGATAGGGTGCAATCATGTGTACCGTCTGTCAGGGAGGGAGCAAAAACGTCGACCGACTGAGGGTCCCCGAGGATCTCCTATTCCCCGCCTCTGGAGACTTACCGAAGTCTTCGCCCTCTTCTTGGAAAGCATTCTTCCTCCAGCTACCACCAGGATGCTCTCGCCAGTTCTTTTCTTGCGTGTGGGGCGTCTCTGGGGTAGGAAACTTGCGGAACCTCTCTGTATGGTCATACCAGTTCCTGTGGCAAGCCCTGCTGAACTCACGTGGACTGCTGTTCGAGGGACTATATCCACGGCTTCTGGGACTGCTGCCAACCACGCTGGGCGTGCCTCTCTTATCATGGAAGCCTTTCTCGGGCCTACGGTTGTAACTTCTACCGTATTCCAGATCTTCGCAGTGCATAGGACTTCGCCAGCTCTCCGTGTCCTCCGAAGCATCGCTTCGCTCCTTGCCCTGCTTTGACTTGCGTTTCTTTCCGGTGTCTTCCATTGGATCTCTGTATTATGCCTAGGATTTAAAAATTGAAGTAAACTAACAGCAGACCGAAACCTGGCTCGGACGTTGACAGATATAAACCAGGGGCAAGACCTTTGACGAAAAGCAAACTTTAGAACACTGTACAAATAATCATTCAGAGACAAATCAGGACTATAAAATAAGTACCTAAGTATGTTACTTTAGTAGCGTACAATCACATCCAATACATTTAACTCACTTTGAATGAAATATACGTTTCTATTCATCTATGCAGCTAATGTATTTTAACGCGAGAACAAATTTCTAATCACTTTAAACGCAGGTTATAACTTAAAAGGCGCCCTTTTTAGAAAAAGACTACAACTTTATTACAATACAAGCCCGACCCATGAAAACCCAGCTTAACAGCAAACTGCAGCAACAATGTGGTAACTGGTAAATTATGCCAGCAAATATTAATGATGATTAAATGAAGAGCGGCGGGCTGCAGGTGGCTATAAAAGAGCCGCGGCGGGTCTCGGCGCTGGGGGCCCGGCCGCGGCGGTGTTCAGCCGGGGCACGGCCGCGGCTCGGAGGCTCGCTAGGCTCGCTAGGCCGCCCGCCTCGCTCCTCCCCTCCCGGTACAGACCGAGGGCTTCTTCGCAGTAAACAGCTCAAATCCCGAGAGGCGCCGGCGCACACGGAGGGCAGGCTGACATTGCTGCGGGGAGCCGCCTCGGTCCGGGCAGCCGGCACGCCGGCCGCTGTCGGGCTAACAAAGCGCGGCCGCTCGGCGAAAACGCGACGCACCACGAACCCGACAGTCACAAGGAACCGCGTCGGCGGCGACATTCAGACGCCTGTCGCCATCGCGAAGTACCTGTACTGTCAGCCTCCCTGTGGACTGCATGCTAGTCTCGGTGCTCCGGAGAACAGTGGCTGGCTGTGGCTGTGACGTCCGGACCGAACCGAGCCCCCCCTCGCGCTTCTCCACGGCGCAGCAAGACGGCCTACGGGCCCAGTAACCCAGTAAGGATCCTGGGAGCTGATTTGCCGGCTGGAGGCTAACGTAGCTAATTGCGTTATTGCGTTTCTCCAGTCTGAACAGTAGAGGGCGAGCGAGCATCATACCGCCCTTTGGGGACCGCGCGTCCCAGTTGCGCTGTCAACTGCTCGCGGCAGTTTGTGCTACGCAAAAGGACACTCGACACCGAAACCCGTGCAAAGATCAACCTTGGAAAAATAAAATGTTCACTTGTAAGTATATGTCCAATTCTACTGTTCCGCAATGACTATTTCAATCGTTTCATCCAAAAAAAAAAATAACAGGACTGCCACTAAGGACTATTTTTCTATCGATTCTATCTGAAGTGTGTTTTCCTCGGTTCGAAGAATTTAATAAGTTAATAAGAATCGAAATACTGAAATTCTGAAAATAAGCCACTCCGGGCCCCCCCCCCCCCCGAGTCCAAAGGCATGCTGAGGTTAATTGGAGTTCCTAAATTGCTAAATTGCCCGTAGGTGTGTATGTGTGTGTGAATGGTGTGTGAGTGTGCCCAGCGATGGGCTGGCCCCCCATCCTGGGTTGTTCCCTGCCTCGTGCCCGTAGCCTCCGGGATAGGCTCCGGACCCCCCGCGACCCTGAACAGGATAAGCGGGTTGGAAAATGGATGGATAGATGGATGAACATAAGCCTCGGTAAATAAGCCCTCCTAGAGGCGCAAGAGCAGAATTGCAATTGGTTGCGTAGCATTTAAAGTGGAATCCGAATAAGGAGCCAACTTCAGCCTCGTTCTCTGACGGCCCTTCATCCAGAATAGCACCTCTGCGGTTTCTCTTAAGGTGCTCATGCATAGCGCTTGTGCCGCCATGGTATGCCATTCGAAACCTTGCACAATGTAAATACAACTTTTTGTTTTGTAATAATTTGAACTTCTCCCATAATTACGTAGTGATGTTGAAGGAAAACATTTGTGAAATAGAAAGCAAAAAGGTAATTTAATTAAAATATTTTTTAAAACGACGTCTATTTAAAATTTGAAGTCGACACATTTCAGCACGCAACACTTTTTGTATTCGTTTTGGTGTTATGTATCGCAGCAAAAAGTACAATGGTGAAAAGACTGTTTCATGTCAGTAGAATTAGTGGGTCTGCACAAAAAATGCTTTTAGATTCGCATTGAATCATTTTCAGTTCATGGTATCGAGTTTCAGCTCCTCTTATTCACATGCGTACGGTCGCCCTCTAGTGTTAGAATCTGGGACCTAACTGGGTGACTGCTTCGATGCTGTCGTTAAGTTGTGACCATATAGAAAGCATCAATTAATCGTGAATTTCAGAACTCTGTTGCGTGTCCATTATCAATCATTTCCCGATATATTGGCTAAAACTAATTTCTTTTATTAAAGTGACGTATGTTTATGTTGTTAAATTGTGAGCATATAGAAAGCATTCATTAACAGTCGTATAAAAGTTTTCTGATACATCGTCTAAAATTCATTTAATTTTTTAAACTAAAGCTGGATTAGATTTATTGACCGCATGTAACATGTAGCGTAAGACACTAAAATAGTATTATTATTAATAATAATAATAATAATAATAATAATAATAATTCCGCAAATTGACTAAAGTACCAGTATTTGTCTCTCGAGCAGTCTTTTTTCCTTTTAAGAGTGACCAAAACAGGTAAGAGAAGTAAACATTAACACTTCTGATTTATTATGAAGGTCAAGTAGATACAAAGGAAAGTTTGGAAAACCAAACAAACCACCGACATAGAGGCAGCAAGGGGTCTGCTGACAGCTGGACCTCAGTCTGTTTAAGTAATTAATTACACACTACTTTGCCGATAATGTACAGCCCTCCGGTCTAACGGTTTTCCGTTAATGAGTGGGCTACATTCATTGTTCTTTCAAACACCCGCATCGAGGTGCAAGATCAACTCCCTGGGGAGGCCTCCTTCCCTCGGTTCTGCGCGCCACTGGCTCACTCCTCCCTCGCAGCGCTGAAGCCTCTGAGGGTAGACTTCCACCATACATTCCACATGCCCGTCCGAACGAGGCAGTATAATATTATAAGGGGGGGGGGGGAAGGGCATTTATATATGCCATGTTATATATACTGTGAGTAGTCTAACTTTTTAGCATGATTTTTACGTTTTACTTTACTTTTTGTTGGTTTTGCATTGTCAGGGGATAAGAGGGCATAAATGGACCACGGTACCCCTGATAAAAAGGGGATACACCTCCCCCGCCCCTTCGTCGCTGTGGCAACACCCAGACGCGCGGAACCTTGCTGTGCAGGTAATAGGATCCTGCGAATTAAGTTTGCGCTGAGCGCTGTTTAACCCGGGAAACCCTTCTGGCCGCATACGTCATCCAAGCCCTTACCGCTGCCAATCAGAAGTCAGCGCAGTGATGTCAATAAACGCATGTGATATCTTGCGCGAGTTCACAGACTGAGGTTGAGGAGCACCAGTACGGGTGACAGCACTTGTGCAAGATGGTCGCCTTTACGCACGGTGATGGTAGTACAGAAGTAAATAAGTCTAGCATTTTTAAAAGGAAGAGAGAGCCAAATTCCTCCGAAAAAGACGACGTGACGCCGGAGGACCGACGAGAAGCAGTGGTGATAAACTGCGCAATTATGTGCGCTCCAGTTAAAAAGCCCAGGTGTTACAGGCATCGAAAACAAAAAATCGAATCCATGTTGAACGATTCGGGTTTTGAAGAATATCTCTTCCTAAGTCCCAGTCTTTCCGACGATCTGATATATCATTGTCCGCAGTCGGATGTTCAGAACTCGGACCGGTTGTTAGCAGACTGGCAGAATTTCGTGGACTACCGGGAGAGCTGCTACAACATTCACAAACATAACGAAACCGATTTCATACCTATTAATTATATGTCTCGTCAGCCGCAGGTGAGTACGTTATACTTAGGTAAACTCATATTTTGGGAAGGTCCAGTTAAATTATTCGTGCGTTACATTATCCTCGGAATGCATCCGACTCGTTTTCCCCCCCGAGTTTTTAGCGGATGTGTCGTTGTCCCGAGTCTCGAGTTCCGACCTCCGAGGATAATGGAACGCACGATATGTCCAGATTGCGCTGGAAAACAAAAACGGTACAGACACATGCCTGTTTTCATCAGGTCACAGCAGAAGCGCGATGCAGATTGGTGAGCTGGTTGATTCCCGTTCATAGATACTTCAGGTTGTCTTTTGAGTCGTGCTGCCTCGCCGTGAATATTATGGACCGCTTCCTATCCACCACGCCGGTGGCATCGGACTGTTTCCAGCTGCTGGGGATCACATGTCTGCTAATCGCCAGCAAACTGGTAAGTAGTCTTCCCTTTGAACTTCAATAATAAACCCAATGAAGAGAGATGTGATGGTACAGTCGCTACCACAAACACGTCTATCTGAACCGCTGCTCCTGTTGCCATGCTTATATGCATATAACACTAAAACATACTCTTCATGTGAAACGTGTTTAGTGACTGTAAAGTGCCCATTAATATAAAATAAAGAGTGCAGGGTGTATAAATAATGCATCTTATTGTAACTGATCATGAAAATATATATTGAATTATACTAAAAATGCATATATGGTTATACGTTATTACCTTTTACAGATTGAGGTCTACTCACCTCAGATTAAACAGCTCCTTGCCCTGTGCTGCAACGCTTTCACAAAAGATCAGCTATGTAACCTGGAGTGCATAATCTTAATCAGACTGAAGTTCAGGCTGGCAGCTCCAACAATGGCCTTCTTCCTCGATTATTATACAAACCGGGAGCTTGCAGCTTGGACTTCTGCAGAGCCAGGCCTGGCTGGTCACCGAGAGGAGATGGGAAGGCAGGTATCCACAGGTATGGCTGCAAGAAGAGAGTTGGAGAGCCCATTTCCCCCAGGTACAGGTAAAGACGTCGAGGGACCCTGCGGCACAGGTGTGGCTGAGGACATCAGCAGGCAGAGCCACAAAATGGCCGCGAAGAATAAAACTCTGGCAAGGACAATATGCGAGCTGAGCCTGGCTGACTACGCCTTCATCAGGTACCCTCCATCGGTCCTGGCAGAGTGTGCTGTAAAGCTGGCACAGCACTTGCTGGGCATAAAGCCAGCATGGGACTCAAAACCAGAAGAACTGAGTGTGGGCTCCACCGTAGACAGAGAGTGTGCTGACAACCTGAGGCTTCTGGTGTCCCTCAACCAGGAAGTCCTGCACTCCATGTCTGGGGTTTGACACCACAGCAAGCCCCTTGACCAGTGTCCCTTCATTTCAGCAGTTTATTTATTGGCTGTAATACCTTTAATTTATTCACTAATTATGTTCATATTGTATGAATGAGTTTATTCCTCCCACAAATGCATTGCATACTATACAGATCTTCTGAGAAGAACAATGAGAGGTATTATGTAATGCAGTGTCTGGCTAGTCTTTTTTTATTTTTTATGTTGTTCTGGAGACAGGGTGCCTCGAGAACATTATTGTGAAGCAAAATTCAAATGAACTCTGTGAACAACAGGACAGTCAGCATTTTGAATGCAAAAAATATGATGTGAAACGTCTTTAATAAAACATCCCATAAGCAAACCCAGAAGTTCAGTGTCATTCCTTTCTTGCCTACTCCTGTTATAAAAATACAATTTACAGTAAATACCTGTTTGCAACACTATAAGCGATTATAAACTGTGATTAAAATAAACCAAAACATGTCAGACATGAATAGCCTAAATAATGTTTCCTAACCTTGTAGTTTTATTAAGCTGCCAAGAGAAGGGGGCTATATCACGAAGCAGGATTTCTCCCGTAGCCTGGTGACTTGTCAGATTTAGGGTACGCCATTTTAAATGAACTGTATAATTGTTCACTAACTTTTAACCCGGACTACATTAAACCTGACCAGTTAATTAGTTACGCAAGGAATACCGTTGTGTGATTCAGGCCCCAGTTTCTGCTGTTTCTGAACCACCCATGAATCTCCAATCCGCTTTCTGCAGAGGAAGGTGGTGGTGAAAACGGCGTGCGGCATGACTGCACTTACGACCTACACTGTCTCAGACACGCAGCTGTATTTTTATAGCCCCATGCCTTTATTTCATTCTATGTAATGCTACGTAATTTAACCTTTCACGAGGTACTGCAAGCAGCTCTTGTCCGTTTAAAGTCCCTTTAAATTGAACTTAAAATGACATGCTCTCTTCAGCGTGCTTCCGTTTTGCCAAGTCATTAACTTAGCCATGAAGTATGTACAGTATAGAAAATCACCACCTTTTATTAACACTTAAAGCCTTTTAATGTAGGCTGTCTTTGGTTGAACAGTAGGCATATTAAAACACCTAGTCCCATTTCTTTTCGTCTTCACATTCACTTCCTTTCCCCAAAAGCAAACGTGGAAGAAATACTTAAGTCGGAATACTGAGCTCTCCTTACGACATTATGGCCCATATCGTCTTGTTTTTATTATCGAGATAGTTCGATATTTTAAGTGCACGTGTAGAAATAGGATAGTATAAAATGTAAGTTATACCAAAGTTTCTAAAAATGTCGTTTTCGTTTCGGCTGTTGAGAAATTCGTCAAAATATGGTTGCTATTATGAACTCGGCTTTTTGTTATGGTCAAAATTAAGCCGTAGAACTGGCGCCGTGGAAGTCAGAACGGCGCAAATTGTGCGTGTAATACTGCGAGGCGAACAATGCGGCGCAGCGGGGCTGGATCCTCCCGTGTGGCGAGCGAGCGCGGCTCCCACCCCAGCGCCGCAGCTTGGCACACTTTCCCCGCTGTTAGGCGCCACCTCTGGCGCTCTGATTTCTTTCTAAAGAGACTGGCCGAGCTCTCCGCTACCCGTAACATCTCCAAGGACGCTTTTCCCTTGGAGATTTCGAGAAACCGCTGCGATTGGACAGAGGACGCCTGCGGGAAATAAAAAGCTGCTTTAAGTGAGGGTAGTTTTAGTTTAGGGGAACTTGACACACTGTTGTTGAATGTCTGCGACATAAACCATGCATGACGAACGAAAGGCTTTCGGCAGAATCTGCCCCAATAGGATGGGAAACTGTCCCTCTAGGAGTCAAGACAAGAAACTTAACAGATATGAGAATAGAAAGGTATGGAAATAAAACGCAGCTCCCACGCCATGGTCATTGGAAAGTTATGCTGTCTTTGTTTCTGCCTCTAAATCTCTCATCCTTTGTCCCCTGTCCTCGGTGAAGTGCACGAAAATCATTAAGAGCAGCTCCTCAGTGCCCATTTACGCCGAGGAGTCTCCCAGTATCGTTGACCAAGGTAGGCGTTATGACAAACGTTTGTTTAATTTGTTTGATTTCCATGTTCACGGACTAATTTTCAGATGGTCACCTAAAAAGCGCATATTTATTTTGTTGGTTGGTTAATTCATCATTTATGACTGGTAGCTTTTGCGACGATCGCATGGCAAGATTTGGGGGATTGCTCATCGGTGCTGAGGCGCAGGGATGTCGGCAAAAACCCGGAGGTAAGAGCCTTTAACGCGAGGACGGCAGGCTGCAAATGCGGGACACCGCTCTGCATGACTGGGGCACCGATTGCCTCCTGTTAATTTAGAAATTTGCAACACAATGCAACGATCAGCTATAATTTCGCTATCTTAAAACTGGTTAAGTTCACTGGATTGATGCCATTTTGTGGCAGTCGTAAGGCACCGCAAGTGTTTCCACCGTTACTGAATTAAAAAGCCTTACTGTCGGACAATATTTACCATAGGACATATTGCAATACTAAGAACATCTGGAGCTATGAAGAGCTGATTTGCGTGCAGTGTAGATGGACGGCGCTTGATGAGACACGTTGGGCTCCCGTCGGACGGTGCCGTTAATGTTTGGCACAATGTCGCACAGCGGGGTGTGCAGGAATGCGCCCTATAGCAGAGCGGCGCTCACTGGCGAGCCACTTCGACAGACCCATTCCACCTCTCACGTCGGGCTTCGCTGTCAGACAGTCACCAGACAGCACAATCAACGGGTTTCTGGCTAAATAATCGCGGATTTCATAAGCTGTTCAACATGGCAGTTCAAAGCTGCCCTTATCTACCTTTGTCATACATGGAATATGGTGTTCAGGTAACGTGTGTCACTTAATATAATTAGTTTATATTAATGTCTGTGCGGGTTTCAATATATTCACAATGAAAGCAAATCGTTTATGTATATGTTACGTGTTGTCTTGTATTCAGGAAGTTGCATTACGATACGATATTCAAGACTTCGGTGATTGTGCTATTAGCTTCATGCCAGGTAAGAATCGTTGTCCAATTTATTACATGGCTAATTATAATATATGAAAGTAACATGAAGCCGAAAGGGGAATGTGTGGGAAATGTTCAGGTTTAATAATGTAGTAAATTTCCGTTATTTTGTTTTGGAATTAGGTTTATTTTTCCCACCGAGTCAAGTATATAAATTCAAACGGTGTACAATTTAAAAGCTTTTCTGAATAATTTAGGTTACTGAGAAAATGATTAGCATATTTGCGATTTATAATGCATAACGTGCAGTATATTACCTTTTATGTGTCCTATCTTGTCTTATCAGTTAAACGTATACTTTATGGCTCTAAATGAGCTTTTGGAAACAGCGCTAGTGACTGTAGTGCTGTTTATGTCGCCTGTGAAATGATTGTGGTGTAATCTTCAGTCTCTCTCCTCCCCCAGAATCCTCTGACTTTGAGGCCGGCTTGACTCCCAACAGTCTGCTGCTTGGTGATATTCAGGAGTGCGCTATGCTGGCCATACCATCTCTCCAGGACTGCCTGCCATACTCTTATGCAGTGCTTCCTGAGCCCCAAACCCAGCTACAGCATCAGCCTCAACCTCTGGCTGAACACGACTGGCAGTGCCTGGCTGACCAGCATCACCTGGCCTTAGGAGACGCTTTGGAGGCCAACAGCCAGGTGTCTCACCTGAACCACCGGAGGCAGCGCGTTTATGGTGACATTATAAAATAACTACGTAGCACACAGGGCTGTCACTGGTGTTTTATAATGTAGGATTGTTGTGCTCTCCTTTACAGCTCCATCACACATTAAACAAAAAGGAGGAAGAAATAGCATCACTACAGGAACGAAACATACAACTTAAGGAACTGGCCAGCCAGGCAAAGCACCTGGCCTCTGTCCTTGATGTAAGTGTACCTGTAATGTGAGAGCGTGGCACCCTGCCTCTGATTTGTAATCACTGATTACATTACAAATGATTACAAAATGTTTTCTCAGTCTTTCATTCTCTTTGCAGTATTTATGTATCAGATTTTATTTTAAGCAACACTAACTTAGTCAGCAGCACAGTATCTAAAAGACAAATACAATTTTGAAGCCGTTGAAAATGTAAGCACCTTCGATTTTAAGAATGTCACCGGTTTGTGGGTGGAGTTGTGGGATGTATTTTCTGCTATTAAATGAAACAACAGTAGATGGCAATATTGTGCCAAAGACACATTTGTCATATGTCACGGGAGTGATTGGTGAGTGTACTCCTCCTTCCCGTAGAAGCTGATGACTGCAAGAGAGGAGCAGGCCGCCGATTTTACTCCACCCGCCAGCGATTCTCCATTCGGATGTGGCAGTAAGCGGCGGCGGCTTGAGGACTCGAGCGAGCTGCTTTCCGGCTGCGAGGAAGTGGACGACATCCTGAGGGACATCACCGAGCGATGCAATGCCGCGCTACAGAGGGACACCACAATGCTGACCACACGCCAGGAGGAGAACGAGGAGGCGACGAGCCCCCAGGACATGGAGGCCATTAACATGTACGGATCATTCGCGGGGATAAGGACCTCTACCCCTCGGAGATGCACTCACGTGGAGGGCGGAGTTGTGGAAGAGGACTCCGCATTCAGGACCTCTGTCAGGGACCACTGTACCATACGAACCCTGACTTTTCCCCAAGGGCACGCCTTCACATCCCCCACTCCCCATGGGGGGTACAGGTTCCGTTGGCTCCCGAGTTAGCGCAGACAAGCTAGCTAAATACGCTGTTCAGAGCACCAGCACTTGGGTACAAGTCTGTGTGTGGGTAGCAGAGGTGGGCAAAGTAAAAAGTAAAAATCCAGACCAGGATTTTGTTTCAACCAAGTAGTTGAGTACTCTGTAA
>JAODKL010000040.1:18939992-18951299 GCA_026780765.1 Petrocephalus schoutedeni | reverse complement strand
GAGACAGTCTCAGTTACAGAGTACTCAACTACTTGGTTGAAACAAAATCCTGGTCTGGATTTTTACTTTTTACTTTTGCTTTGCCCACCTCTGGTGGGTAGCATGCACTGCCGCACTTCAGT
Source organism: Petrocephalus schoutedeni (assembly GCA_026780765.1). NCBI lineage: Eukaryota > Metazoa > Chordata > Actinopteri > Osteoglossiformes > Mormyridae > Petrocephalus > Petrocephalus schoutedeni. The sequence continues at coordinate 18,951,177 of JAODKL010000040.1, read as the reverse complement.
TAAGCATCCTTCTGGGATACGTCACCCCCATTTCTGCTCAGGTTTAGAGTGGCCTTTAGGAAAGGATATTTCGGGAACAAAGAGCTTTGCTAATTCTTCCTGTAATTCTGAATTGCGTATTATATGACATAAACTATTAATTTGATTCTGCATTTGTAATGTTTTATTTTTAAATAGCTTTTATACTTTGTCCTTATCTGTCATTTTATGAAAAATTATCTCTCTGGATTCTGAAAAAATTATTAAATAATATTTATTTTTCACTAATATGAATGCTGCTGGGTAGGTGATTTCCTGTTTAAATAATGTTTACATTTATGTTTGTTCCATGATTTGTTAATGAGATACCAAAAATCAGTTTGTCTAAATACAAGTTGTTTTTATTAATTTTGTTCATATTTTGGATTTTTTTGTAATAAGATTATAACTGGAACAATTTTTGCATAAATAAAATTAATAAAATGTGAAGTTATGACTGTTATTACATTTTTTCTACTATTTTAATTCTCTTTGACAATCAGATCAAATGAAAGTCAAATGACTTTCCCAAAAAATGTCTTGTTCACAGTGCAAGATTATGCTGAAATTACTCAACTGTGTCACACTCCCAAGGTCTAGAATGTAACAACACCGTGTATAAAACGGCTCTGTTGGGCCGAAGGGTGTAATATTCTGAAGATGTGTGTGTGACAAAAACCTGTAACCTTTTACCTTGTGGGGACACTTTTTCGGTCCCTACAAGGATAACCTGCATTTTCATAAAAATCTGGGAATGCAATCAAAAACAAAAAATACCAAAAGTCTTGCATTTTGTTTGGTTACTTATGGTTAAGGTTATGGCTGGGTGGGGGTTAAGGCAGGGTCACAGATGGAGAGGGGATGGGGACATTCCCCCCCCCCCCACCCCCCATTTACGGAGGACCCTGAGAAATGTAAAAGCTCAGACCTTTGCTTACTGTTTGGTCCCCCAGTTAAAAATATCTCCTGTGCCCCTGGTTAAGGTCATCATTGTTGGGATTCTGCCCATAGAAATGTGTGTTTGTGTGTGTGTTATAGGTGGGGTATGGCATCTGGGACTTTGGTTTAGAAATCTGACTAAATCTGTTTATGCAAGGATTCGACTTAAATTTCAACCTGTAAAATTTTGCTCTAATACTTTACTGACAACAGACAGAATAGTTTGGTTCCAGTGTTGAACAAAGTAAATGTGTTTGAATGAATGTGTACACGTTTTATACAGATTATATGTCACTATTACATTATAGCCTGCAAATTTCATAAGGGCAGGGATGCTACAATATTAAACTTCTGTTCACTAGGATATAAACTAGTGGACAATTTACAGGCTCCTTTAAGGAGCATATTAACATGCAAGTGGTTCCCAAAGAGTTCTTTGTTACACTGTGCAACTGTTGGTCAGGTAATCATCAAGACTGCATGGCCCCCAGCTGTACTGCCATGCTTCTGTCCAGGAAAACATCTGTGCCTCTCCTTGTCGAGCTGATCGCTGACCCACCCCTGTGCGTACTCTCCAGTGTGCTTGAGGTCTACCGCACCATGCCTTTTCCCTGACACCTGTTCAATCTCTGGAAACTGAAAGCTTTGCTTAACTCACTTTATTTGAATCTGCTCATTGAAATAAGACATTAAAAAAATCGGCAAGAGCTAAGGCTATCTGACTGAATTTACCATATGCCAGACCAAGAGAATGCATCTGGGAGGGAATCCACGTGGCCAGAAGATATGATGTCTACGGTACTGAAGCTAATCTGGGTTCTATTTGTATCATTTAAATTTTGCAAAAGGTAAGATTCACACCCTCATCCAATGTCACCTGTGGTCCTCTTACATTTGCTCTTGGTGTGGCCTTGGACATATTCTTTCACTTATTTATTTAGAAAACACTTTTTTCCAAAGCAAGAAACAGCTGAGAAAGCAGGGACAGGCAGTCCCTGGAGCATTTGGGGTTATGGTTCCTACTCAGGGGCCCGACAGTGACATCACACTGCCGACCACAGGAATGGAGCCAGCGACACCTGATCACAGCACTCTAAGCCCCTGAACCACATGCATATTGGGGCCAGTGTCGTCCTCCGGTCCACAATGGATCTCAGCTTCACTGCCTTCTGCTCCAGTGTGAACACCTGGCATGAATTTTTGATACCTTACAATTCAACGTTAACCCTGCACTAACTATCAGTGGTCGACAGAGGACGTACATTATTATAAATATAACGCACTGTATTATATAGCACATGGCCAAAATCAGTGACGCTAAACGCCTGAACAATTCATTAGGAAATCTAGCTCTATCACAGGACTGCCCCTGGACCCACTAGAGGCAGCTGCGGAGAAGATGATAGTGGCAAAAATGGAAAGCATCATGAACGTGATGCCCATCACCTTCATGGGGGAGCACTGCGGTGCTAAGAAGGGGCTGCCAGGCATCTTTTGTTTTTATCATCGCTGCATCCAGCACTGCATAGTCTCCCCCCAACAAGGCCACTTCATCACAGCCATAACACACCAGGACAGCTTATTTATAAAGCTAAAGCATCCATGATTTTCCAGCTGCCTCCAGTGTAATCTCTCTATCCATCTTCACTCTAAAGGGGCTCTCCAGATAGTTTTGTCTTGGAGATGACACTTGCCACAAGTCAGCCCACAAAAGAAGTGTGGCTTCAGTTGGAAACTGTGGTGTCGTTAAGATTATTTTCAGTTTAAATTGTCCTCAATAAGAAAAATATATGTTATGTATTTCAATTGTTGACATGAATATTTGCACTGCTATAATTGTGTCTTGGTTACTTTTATTAAACTCTTACAAAGCCAAGACTTTTACAAACATTGTATGTTCTCTATAATGTGGTTTTATAATGGTGCAGCAGCTGAATTAGTTAATGTATGCACACATATAAACAACACATGGTCAATTATGACCATATGGAATATTTCCAAAGTCTAAAAACAAAGAGGATCCAGGTACCACATATGGTCAGACTTAAATTAATTCCACTGAGGCCTTCATTAGCAATAACATTAGAGGACATTTTATGACCTGTGACCAGGAATCACTGTCCATTTTTAAATAACCTAAACTATCATACAAGAATAGCTGCCGATTTCTATTACAAATCGCAAAACAAAGAACCTGTACAAGGAAAAAAAAACTTAAATTTAGTTTTGCTGCCATCATGTGGTCAAAAGCAGACGTGTTACATGACAGCCGTCCATGTCACTGCTTGAATAAATGCTTTGTTGGTTAAGAATTTTTGCACATAAAAGGAATTTGACTCCGGTTCCTGTAAACGTACGTACTCAGAAGAGACATAAAGGGAAAAAAACAGGACTACAAAAAAGATATGTATGGCATATGGATATATATACATACAGGTATGTACTACATACATATATTATATATTGTATAAACGTGCATATATACACGTTTATCATTTTTAAATAATACAAATATTGATTTTACAACATTTTATTTCATTATATTATATTTAACAAATATCTTGCAAGAGACACGTCCTTCAGGTCACTAAAACACATGGATCGAGTTCCACAAACTGAATACGCAATAGAAATTTTAATAATGATCAAATTAAATTTACAGATGTAGTGCATTGCTCTGAGCATTTTAATACATGCTGAACATAAAAGTTTACTTAACGATAGTTAAATTAACTGCGGGGGGTCCCCGAGGTAAGACTTTTAGCTGGGATAGTGTGTAAATGACAGCTCTGACCGTTGGATCAGTCACCGCCAAGACTGCGAAAATGGCGCTTCCAAGCGGCTAATTAATTCGTCTGCTGCCAAACCGGTAACCTCAGCAACAAAAGCCTAAACACAGGGGAGAAGCACATCATGTTAATCCGGTGACAGCCATGGCGCAAAAATCAAGAATGTGGCGCGTAACACCAAAGACCATTGCTTTAAGAAGGAAAAAAAATATTTTTATATGTAGTTTAACTTAAACGAATATCGCTAATTGCCATAATGACCATGACCGTAATATCATAAAGGCACTAAAATAATCTTATGTTAGCCCATTTATTAATGTAGTAGCTTCATTGCTCTTAGGAAACAGCATCAGCTGGGTGTCCATCAAGCGCACCTGTCGCAGGCGCACCGGACACATATGGATATGGCAGGTGGCAGTAAACCGCCCCACGGCTTAAACGCCTCTTGGGTATTAGGACACATTGCCGTTAGCGGTCCAGTTGTTTAATTCATTTCCTCTTTATACTTTCATCCAGATCCCAGTTACACTCCCGTATAGTACAGACGTAGGCCTATATAAACGTGGATGCAGTTTTAACATCTCATACAAATCGTTATAATCGGCGTTTTATTAACCCATTACTGACAGAAATTAAACTCCTTTGATTAACCAAAGTGTGCACAATTAATACATTATTTATTGTTAATACATTACGTTTTAAGTGTCTAATTGTACCAACACATATGTCATGGTTAGCATGTTACATTTTAATGATATGGATAATTATGTTAAAATATAACAATGGAAGCCGGTTAACATTAAGAATGGAATTCTTAAAGTTAAGTTCGTTTTTAGTTATAGGTCATAGCTTAATTAAGTTTTAATCAAACTACATCATAGTTAGGGCCATCCTGCGTGGTACTTGAGAAAGTCGTTAGGGATTACGTTGAATTTTTATAGTTGTTGCACATCAGTTTCGGGTATTTGGATACTTATATAAATGCTAATGCTGATAACCCGCCGTTGTATTGTTGAATTTGGCGCAGCTTCTTTCTGCTCAAGCTTAAGGAAGTTAACATGAAGGCAAAGTATAGTCTTAGAATTAGTTTCCATGGAAATCGCCGAGGGAATCCTTAGCTGTGACGCAGAGCACGCTTTCGTTCTCTCCAATGGCGTGCGAGGAAAGGTGATTCCCGCGACGCGTTCCGCCCTTCAGGTTTATTTATAGGATTTTAGAACGGGCTACAGACTGCAGGTGCAGTTGGACCAGTCAGCGCAGGGTCCAGCTGGCTAGACTTTATTGGGTAGAGTGAACGAAGTCACTTTACAACATTACATTTTAACTTAGTTTTTAAGGAAACCTTCTCCCTATGGGCTTCTCCGGAGGAATGGAATGGAAGTTGAAAAAATATTCCCGGCCCAAAGTGAGAACAGAAGGAGCGAAGGTTTTGGTAAGTTATATCTTGGTTTAGTGTGATCCAGGCTATTAATAATGCATCACATTATGCCAGTATAAGCACGGAGATTCTATTCTCTGTATAAAATGTTTACGCATGTGTTTCCCCTCTAGGCAAACATTATGAGAGTATTTTCTAAAGATTTTATCGGTATCAAAAGAAAATATCCCGTTGGTGCTGGAAAGGTAAGGCTCTTACCTGTGATTCATAGATCAAATATGGCATGTCATATGAAAAGTACACAGCCAGTACATAACTCAGAAATGAACTGGGGTCCAATTAGGGAAAACGAGTATATTGTACTATTCTCTTCTGCTTCGTTCTCCTGATTCAATCCGTAATCAAAACCCAATACCATCTAAGTGTATATTTGTCATTGGAGGGCAAATGGTTAATGAGATCACCCTTACAGAACCCATCCTTTGTGCAGATATTGCATTATGATAGTGTGACAGTGTGGCGCTGGTAGTTAGGGAGTGACTGACATCTGACAGTGACACCACCTTCAGTGAATGACCTACAGGACTTCAGAACACAATGAAAACAAATAAACAGAAAAGTGGAGGTGGACTTATTATATGCTGTCCCTAAATGTATTAAATTGTATCTCTGGATTTTGAATATATGTATGCAATATGGGGACATTCTAAAACGCTTAATGCGAAAAAGCTTAACGTAGCTTAAGGTGCCAGAACAGCGATCAATAATCGCCAAATTTATACGTGGTAAAAATCAGAACCGAAATCCAAGGAATACAGACTTTATTTCACATTAAGCGTTTTCCTCTCCATAGACGCCCATTATACGGAAAAGGCTTAATGTGGCTTAAGGTGCCAAAACAGCGACCAATAATCACCAAATTTCTCTCAGGCATATCTGTTGATAAGCACTTCTGCCTGGTAAAAAATCAGAACTGAAATCCTAGTAATATGGACTTTATTTCACGTTAAGCGTTTTCCTCTCCATAGACGCCCATTAAAAGGGGATGGCTTATTGCGGCTTAATGTACCAAAACTGCGCCAATCACCAACTTTAATGGACGTCAAGGCGTTAAGCCTTTTCCGTATAATGGGCGTCTATGGAGAGGAAAACGCTTAATGTGATGCAAGTGAATTTCGCTGTATGACGGAGTAGGATGCACCATGTGCACGTATGTGAACTTGGGCATATGAATATCAGTGTTTTTGGACAGCCTACTCTATCTCTTACCAACATCACAACTGCATATGTACGCATGTGTGTTTTTTGGGTGAAACACGTGAAACTTATGATTGGTTAGTTAGCACTGTAAACCTGTGATAGGTTAGTAGGCAGTGTAAGGCACTAGGCAGCTCACCGTACAGGCGCCCCTGACTTCTCAGTTTATAGCCCCAGCCAATAAGACTAGACCTTTTGACATTTCTCATGCAGACAGGGGAGTGTTAATCCCCCCAAATATAACTGTGGTTTATTCCTGTCAGTAGTGCTCTCTCCGATATTGGAACATACCATTACTCAGGTAGGGGGGTACACTTCCTATCCACCTCTTTATTCACGAGCAACTGAAAGGCAGTGTCTTGTTAGCTGGTCTGGATTTAATTTGCCAGCTTACCTTATACTGCCCTCCAGCAGCTCGTATGAACTCCGTCCGTGCCAGGAGACACTAGGCTGGACTCTGGAACAGCTTTATACTTTTTCTGTTGTCAAATGAATAGGGATGAAATGACTGCTTTTTCCATAGGAATAAAATTAGACAAACTGTGGTGTGAATGTGTGATACTGCAGAGAAGGAGCCCAGCACAGCATTGTATCAGCATTACACATTTATGGGGAAGCCAGGCAGGCAGTGCAGGTGCAGCTAGGATGCCCTTACCAGCAGCACAATGTCAGCCGGCTGCACGGAAACCTGCTGGTATGTGCACTTCTGCGTCAAGACACCGGCGGGGAAAGCACGCTCTGATCAGGCAGTGTGCTGTTAGCTGGCTGTGTGTCTCAGCAGCTATGCCCACTCCCACATCAGGCCGTTGCCAGGCTCAGCTCTCTGGTGGTGGCACTGGGCCGTAATACAGCCTACGTGGGGACACGATGGGTCATTTGTTTGTTAGGGCTATTCAGCGGGGCAATGAGAAACAGCATGGTTATCGCTAAAGTGCCGGATTCTTTGGCATAGATCCAATCGGCCCTCAGTGTAATTCTACAGTACATGACACTTAGTACAGTACGGGCATATGATTCTGTGACAAGGGCACTTTAAAACCTGAATGAAACATTTTATGTATAATACATTTGACACATATGTGACAACATAGTAGGCTGCTAATTCAGCACCCAGGTAGCAGTGCCTTGCGGGTCGGGGAATCAAACCAGCAACCTTTCAATCACAAGAGCTTTTTCCTAAGCATGAGGCCACCACTGCCCAGGGCATTTATCATTAACCAAAAATGATATGGCCATGTTATTCCCTGCAATCAAAAATCCCTGAATACTGTTTAACATCTACATAAGACAAAAATATATATGATTTATCTATTTTTAAATAGTTGATAGATGGTGCACAAGACACGATGGTGCCAAATGTATGGTTTCTGGCCCATTGAGTGGGAAAGGGAACACAGGCATAATATTTAACTGCAGTGCACTTTGCAAGGCAGAACTCTGCGAGCACACTGGCAGATCATATGGTACAGCTTATTGAAGACCACACTGTTTGCTTGAATCACGCACAGTGAATGTGACAATACTAGAACTTCTTAATTTTGCACAAGTACATCTGTACTATTAAATTTCGTAGGATGCAATATTCTTGGTTGAAAAAGAAAAAAAAATCTTGCAATGTCTATATGGATGTACTACATGGATGCTCCAATATACAAAGTAACCAAGGTTCTGTCATGCACAGAGTTTGAGGGAGCCAGCTGGGGGGAGTCAGAGTGAGAGATGCAGTGGTAGTTTGCCCCGCACAGATCAAAGTGCACAGAATGAGCCCATCCACTTAATTGCTGGGACAAAGTCATTTCAACATAAAGGGATGTAATTATAAATCCATCTTCTTGAATTTTGTTAAATTTCACAATGATTTTGACATCACAGGTGCACATTTAAACTGTGCTTTATGGTCAAAATCACACTACCTTTTTCCCCTTTGAGTCTGCTCTTTTGAAGACTGCTTTACAACTTCTTATCTGTATTATGGTTTTCAATATTCCTTGGTAAGTCTAATTAAAGAAAAAATACTACAGATGCCACAGCACAAAACGACTGTATGCAACATAATAATAAAAAGAAATCAAGCAGAAACGCCTTTCAAAAGTCAGTAGAACAGGGCAGGACGGACAGCATCCTCCACGAAGCTGAGGCTGTGGCTCAGAGGGCATCACAAACACGCAAGAAATACCACCTTCCCAGGGCGGAGGAGCAAAGCACAAGGCGTCCGTCGGCGGACACCGGGCCGTTATCAGAGCTCCACCCTCTTCTTCAGTATTATTTCTCTTACAAGCGCCGATGCCTCCCTTCGGATTTCTTCCATGGGTTCCTCCGGTCTCCAGAACCGGACCACCTTCCCTTCTGGATTCACCAGGAACTTCCAGAAGTTCCACTTCGGCAGTGTCTGGACTGCGTCTAGCCACGGGGGAAATAAGTGGTTAATTTCTCACATTTCAGTACTTTTGGGGGGACCTGCTACTATAACACACACTTGACAATAAAATTGAATTATTCATTATTAGTTCGGTATGGGGCAGCTGTAAGACGCCCTGGCTACCTGTGATGTATTTAAACGCGGGGTCTGCTTCGGAGCCCATGATTTTGATCTTGCTGAAGATGGGGAAGGTGACGCCGAAGTTAGACTTTGCGAAGGCGTCGATATCGCGGCTGGATCCCGGTTCGGTGTCGCCGAACTGGCCGCAGGGGAAGGCCAGCACGGTGAAGTGGGACGTGCCCAGCTCCCGGTGCAGCTCCTGCAGAGCCCGGTAACTGCTCTCGGTGTGTTCGCAGCGACTCGCCACGTTGGCAACCAGGGACGCCTGTGAGGGGAAACCGCCACCCGTAAAACTGAGCTGCACGCCGTTTTATTCCTATTTTTCTTTTTGTCGTATAACAAAATGCAGTGTGTCAGCAAGCCCCCTGGCCGATGCAGCGGCGCCCCGAACCCCCGCAGCATGCACGGCTGCTTGGCCACTTACTTTCCCTCGGTATTTCTCCAAAGAAACTGTCCGGCCCCTCGCATCCCGCACATCAAACGAATAAAAATCTTTAGGCTTTCTGGGTTTATTATAGAATTTCGTTTGCAGCAGGAACAATGTGCCCACGCATATAGCTGTGCTTAGAAAAAAGATTAACTTCCGAGCCTTTGGACCCGCGGGTTTGACGGGGTGACCCAGAAGCGGCTCCATCTTGAATAATGGTGAGCGGACCGGGTGGGATTTAAGGATTGCGTTTCTGTGCAAACAGCGAGCAGGCATCACGTTACAAGGAAGTGCCAAGAGGATTCTTACTCATTGTAAAAGCACAGAAGGACTTTCTCCTTAACGGCATCCATTCTCAAAGATATTGTCTGAAGTATTACGTTAGTTGAGTCATATGAAAAATTTCCTCATAAAACTTGCGCAAGAAGTTTACACTATTTTCCCGTCAAGGAAAACCAAACTTGCATTGTTATTTCATTATTAGCTCAACGGACAGACAACACCAGTGATTTTGAAATAGTTACGTTTATTTACGTGAACATGTTGGATCATGACATGATTATGTAAAATGCACGTGTTACATAGAATATTTTTTTTTCTATTCCCAGAAAACCAACAATATCTCATACAGACGTTTTAGGAGGAGGATCTCGCGTCGGATAGGCACTGAATTCCCCGTAGTGAGCAGCCCTGTGACCACAAGGTGGCAGCAGCCCTACATCACAGAATGTGACAGCGTCTGCCAAAGGCTACGTCTGGATTCTCCGCCGCGCTCGTCCTCACTGTCTGAAGTACGCCTCGGTCAAGTACCTTCCCCAGGTTAGAGTCGTCTTGCAGATTTACAATTCCCATACACCAAGAAATATATGTACGCAAAATATCTGCTATAAAAGACACTTTTTGGTCATGGGGGGAGGAAGTATATTTATATACTTTTTCAACCTTTTATTTGTATGGTCAACAGACAGAGAAACTCCTATAGATCTTGGCAAAAGAGGCTTGGAAGTCAGTTCTAAGTCTCTGCTTGAAACATCATGTAAAAGCAGCCAAGGGCAGAGTGATGCTTTGAAGGTGAATGAGCAGGTAACGAAACAACGCGAACGCGTGAAAATCATGCCATTGTTTTAAATCTTTATTATCCAGGTAGAGTCTGTTTGCGCAGATCTTTTGTAACACGCAATGGAAAAGCTTGTGTATCTGAATGACACCTTCGCCCAAGGCCAGCTGTCACCTGTAATCAGAGGTGGATAGTTCAGGTACAGAAAGTAAAACTCCGAACCAAAATTATCTCTCTGTTATGGGAGATCCAAGTCAACTGCAAGTCTGTGACTGATTAAGTAACATACAGAAGAAGGTGATGGGGGATATTTTTAAAATAAGGCCTGAAGTGTAGCTCATACCCCATGTGTACCTTGCAGTGCTCGTTTTAGCCAAATTCAGCAGAATCTCTCTCTCAGCAGTCTCACCTCTTTAAAGGGAGATCACAGTCTCTGGCGATGTTGGAGTAGCTGTTGCACACATACCATTGTACACAGACACTTCTACGCTCAGTCAAGCATAGTTAAGCTTTTTCTCACTGTCCTATTGAAATTCGGTTCTTCACTTGAAGGAACATTTGAAATTCTTTCTTGTCTGCAGGGCTGCATTTGGAAACAATCTGGAGGTGACGAAAGTGAGTCTATGAGGAAATTGGCCTGTATTCACATCGCCAGTTTCCCAAAATAATTTCAGTCGCGTCACTTAAAGGTCAATATGTTATAGACTTCCATCCATCCATCTTCCAACCCGCTTATCCTGTACAGGGTCGCGGGGGGTCCGGAGCCTATCCCGGAAGCAAT
>JAODKL010000040.1:18897049-18912131 GCA_026780765.1 Petrocephalus schoutedeni | reverse complement strand
CTGTCAGGGCTTCTGCTTCCAGTGCTTCTGTCACTGCGTGCCACATCCTTCTGCTTCAGTCAATATTCAGTCAGATCATGTCTGCTGTCAGGGCTTCTGCTTCCAGTGCTTCTGTCACTGCGTGCCACATCCTTCTGCTTCAGTCAATATTCAGTCAGATCGTGTCTGCTGTCTGGGCTTCTGCTTCCAGTGCTTCTGTCACTGCGCGCCACATCCCTCCCCCCTTGACCAGAAGATATTCAAAACACATTTTTTTTAGATGTTAGCCTATCATCTATCCCCCCTTTGGCATTCACCACTTGATTGACGTAAGGGGCGGCTAGTCTGCTGTTGTTTAGATAAAACTTTGTTACATTAGGTTACCATAACAACTACTTATGTCCCTTCTTTTCTAATGTGTCACCTGCCGAATGTTTTGCAAGCTAATGCAAAACTCCAGTGAGCAAATTGTATTGCTCGAAATTGACACCTCATACATTAACTTCGGCTTTATTTCTACTGATAGTTCCCCCCAGAAAACCAATTTGTTTCATTGACCAAGAGAGCATTAAAATCTCCCCGTAAAACAATGGTGTCCCCATAAGAAGCACCCCTTCCAAAGTTTCCAAAAAGGCCGGAAGCTCTGAACTGGTGTTTGGCATGTATGCAGAGACAACGGTCAGACCATCCTCTGAGTCAAAGGGAGGCGACCCTCTTGTTTATCAGGGTGAATTCCGATACACGGGTGCTGAATTAGGGAGCTATGAGTAAACCCACACCTCCCCAGCACCTCTCACCATGGGCAACGCCAGAATGGAATAGGATTCAGCCCCTCTCTAGCAGTCCAGGGCCAGAGCCCAAGCAGTGTGTTGAGGTGAGTAGGACTATATCTATAAATAGTTCAGATTTGTCGGTCATTGTTAAAAATATTCAGTCAGTGACAGGAGATATTTGGTTAACTCGACCTCAGAGCAAATCACTCAAAGTCTTGGTATGGAAGGAAATGCAAATTGAAAAACAGTGTTTATCTATCGCGAGTTATTTATTAGCCATTCCACGTCACTGCTGCAGAACATTTGATAAGTGTTCATGGCAAACAGGACGAACCGGTTTATTTCGTACGGGACCTGGTGAGCATAAAAGCAGGGCACGCTCTGCTTAGGGCCGGAGTTTTCGGCGGAGATCGAGCTCTGGGCCACAATCATTCGGGAGACACGGGGGCTGAAAAAAGTGGGGGACACAGTGGACGCAAAGAGCACATATCATGAATAGCAATGCTATTCCAAGCAACGATCTGGGGTAAAATACGCTTTTTTACGTATAATTTACTAAATGCTAACCGCTGTGCGCTGTACTAAAGAGTAGTAATTTGTGCATGGAAAATAATTTCGTTTTCCCTTCTCGATCACGTTTACCTTAAGTAAGAGACGATGTCTCTGTAACGATACACTTGTAGCAGATTTCCAAGTCCAGGGGCAGTAGTTTCGTTGCTGGAGAGGTTATAAACATGTGTACTTCCACAGTTAGCAGCATGCAGTTATCTTTTGGTAGGAATGTAATTCACTAGTGCTTTAAGGTACTGTAATAGAAGTACTACTAGTAGTAGTAATAATAATAATGATTATTATTATTATTATTATTAGGGCTCTCAAATTTCATAAAAAGCTTGGAGTAAGACTACATCTGTTAGGGGCAGAGCGTGTGTCTCACGGTCAATTCGTGACCCTTGCCTATCGCATTACTCGGATTTTGATCTTCCACATCTACCCTATCTGCACTCCATGTGTGTGCGAGTCCATACAGCAACATAACAGGTAACATAACTGCCTATTTTGGAATTTCCCCGGAAATAACAAATGCTATTTTCTGATTGGATAGTAGGGGGCTAATGATGTACATTCAGCGGGATCACATGTGACTTATTTTGGAATTTATCGGGAAACAACAAATGCAATTTTCTGATTGGCTGGTAGGTTCTGTATAACTCGGGATAGCTGTGGACTCGGCGGAAACTGCCCCAATTATCGTCTGTCAGTTCTGTGTAATGCAGGGCTGGGCAGAAAGGGCCATTCTGTGTGCGGGTTTTCGCAGCAACTCCATAATTAGGTTACTAATCAAAGAACTGTTTGGACGAAGAATCGCCACCCCAGGGTTTGAACATCTGACCTAAAGGTTATCCCAAAAACCTACATACACACGCCCTTTGCCCACCCCTGATATAACGGGACCCCTTGGTGGGCGTTACTTCTCAGCTTGAGAAATACAAGCTGCGGAGTGTGAACGTGTGAACTGCGTCAATGCTTGAGAATTGAGATACTACTAAGAATAAAGATTAACATTATCATTATTAAGAACAGCAATAAAAACAATCTGTTATTTCACATAAGTTATCTGAATGCTTAATTATGTCTTTCGGATTGGAGTGATTTCGGGACAACCGGTTTTTTATTATTATGGATTATAGGGTGATTGTCGCCATCTAGTGGTTGATATTTCGTATGCGAATCAAGTCTCGGGTTCAAGTCTGTGTGTAGAGTTGACATGTTCTCTTCGTGTCGTCGTGTTTTTTTTTTCAGGTACTCTAGTTTCCCCCCACCAGTCCAAAAACATGCTGAGGCTAATTGGAATTGCCGAATTGGCCATAGGTGTGCATGCATGACATGTGGCCTACAACATATGGCCTACAATGGACTGGTGCCCCATCCTGGGTTGTTCCCTGCCTTTTCCCCATAGACTCTGGACCCCACTGTGACCCTGAGTAGGACAAGTAGCAGGCCTGGCTCCAGCTCTCGGTAACAGGGTGGGCCAAGAAGATTTTTTTGGGGAAGCAATTACATATAATTACATATAATCACATGGCCAACCTTGTCCCCCCCAACCCCCCCCCCCCCCAAAACTGGGCCCGACAAGTGGCTCAGAAAAATGGGGGAGGGAAAAACTGACCCAAATTGCTTTATATAAACCTGAAATGTAACATTTTTTCATGAAAATAAATTATATTTCTTACTCTTTTGCCAACCTCTTTTGCCACTTCAATATTAGTACAAATAAAAGAACTTGTGGCCATAGGTGGAAATTAGTGGGATAACATTTCAAACTGGAGTTCTTTACACAGCATGTAGTTAGAGTATGGAATAGTCTTCCTGCTAGTGCAGTGCAAGCTAAAACTTTGAGTTCCTTCAAATCAGAGCTAGATAAGGTTTTAACAACTCACCAAATGAGCTTGATGAGCTCTCGTTTGTAATTTTCTTATCTTCTTATGTAGCTACCTATTGTTGTTACTTTGTGCTTTTGAAAAAGACATTTTTAATCTCAATGTTTCAGCGTAATTTTTTTGAATACTCTAAATGCAAATGGGACTTTTATGGTTCTATGATGATCAGCAGTGTAACCAGAGGTAACACTTAACATCAACCAAATGGGCTAGTTTTGTAAAAAATGTGAACTCATGCTCAGTGATTATGTTCTTGCCCTTTGTATTTTACTCAGGCGAGTGGATGAACTTAATTTCCAGCCCTGAATATAACTCCTTCTTTTTCTTCCACTGAAGTGCCATTTCTCTCTGTCTGGTGGGCTATCGGGCATGGATACAGGCAGCTCATACCGGTGTGGAGGCTCGAGAACTGGAAGCAGGCGCGACAGTACTGCCAGAGGCACTTTGTGGATCTGGTGGTTGCAAACACTGAAGACCAGATGGGTGTCCTGCTTGGAACTGTTCAGCATGAGGCCGGTAGCTTCTGGATTGGGCTGAGCTATAGGGAGCCAAGCGGCTGGAGCTGGGTGGATGGGAAGGCGTTGACCAACAGCCCGTGGTATAGTCTTAGCCCCGGAGACTGTGGCACCATTGATACCAATCTGCCAGGATCTCAGAAGCTGCTCCCGCGGGTCTGCATGGAGAGGCGGCCCTTCCTGTGCCAGGGTGAGCTCCCCAAGCCTTGGCTAGCTTACATTAGAACACCTTGAGCAATGCACAAGTAAGAGCTCCAAATAAATGCCATAAGGAAGATGCATCCTGTTAGGAGGGCACCTAGACATCAAGGGCCTGGATCTGTGATTGACTAGATAAATTACAAAATTTCATTCTGTGATTATTTGAAGTGAACTTATCTCTAATGGTAATCATACTTTCATTTAGCAAACATACACAGCAGTACTATGTTTACTGTACTGGTTATAGGATTTGAAATGATGGCCTTCTGGACCAGGATGCAGAATCCTAAACTACAGAACCACACATAAATAGTGTATTAATGAGTAATTCATGTATACAACCATATTTCCAATACAACACAATGCAACATTTATTTTGCTTGCATAGCACAATTGGATATTTGTTGGAGCAAGGCCTGTTAGTGTGCTACAGAGCTGAACCTGTAGCACTTGAATAAAAAATGCTCTTCCTTAACTACAATGCCACCTGCTGGAACTGAGTTTGACCTGCAGGCCTCTATTGCCATCTCTTGCATCTGTAACTCTGCAACTCTGGTCCTGCTTTTCAGGGCCTGTTTCTCCACTCAGAATTGAAGTTGTCTCTGTGGGGACGACCTGTGTGTATCTGAGCTGGGCCAGACCTGTCGCCATGCAGGGTGTCCAGTACAGCTTCAATGTGAGCTACTTCCCTGCCTGTCAAGGGAGCCACATGACCTACATGACAAACTCCAGCTCTGCCATCATCTGTGAGCTGACTGCCGGAGGCACATACAACTTCTCGGTGTCCACAGTCATGGGGAGAGATACTCACAGTGACCCGGTCTCTGTCAGTGTCCTTATGCGTACGTTACGGCTATTATTTATATCATCTGGCACCTTTATTTAAAGAGAGATTTAATTTTGCCCATCTGTATAGCCATGAAAAGTACCTTAAGACTATGTGACCATACAAAATATAAAGGTATTGCATAAAATTCCCTTCTAGGCACACATTTTTTAGACACAATGCTTTATCCATTCTAGAATATCCAATTTTTTCAGGAATTGGCTAACTCTCTCATACATGCTGAACTTACTCAGTCACACAAGATCTACTCACTCACACGCCTCATTTACACATGATCTGCTCACTCTCTTATGCATGCCGTATTTACAGATGGTTTGCTCACTGTCATATATGCAACTTTCACAAGTGATCTGTTCCCTCACATTTACACATAATCTGCTCACGTTGTCACATATAGTGCATTTACACATAATCTGCTCGCTCTCTCAAACATGCCACATTTACACGTGATCTGCTCACTCTCATACACACCACATTTGCACCTTATTTGCTCATTCATATTTCCATTGTGGCTGAAACAGCACAGCTACTGACATCATTTTCTATCTCTGAACAACGTGTGCACCTCCCATTGTCACCAGCAGTGTATTCACTGTAGCCATTTTGTCACTTTTGCACTGTCACCATGATAGAGCAAATAATTTGTGAGTTATTACAGTGCCATTTCCTTACACTTGTGGTAATTTCCCACAGTCTTGTTATCACAAAGTAAATATATGATTCAGTACAGTAAATACAGATATTTAAATACTGTTTTGGTGGATTTGAACACAGTGCAGATTACCCTGACTAATTTTCTTTTAACGTATGTGTTTTTTTTTCCAGGCTTGGAGCCACCGGTGAATGTTACAGTGAAATCTATCAACTCAAACTCTGTAACTCTTAGCTGGAACTCAGGATCCAACATGTCATGCCTGTACAATGTGTCCTACTACTCGCTTGACGGCTCACACTCTGGCTTTAGTGTGAGGCCTGAGCACAGCAGTCACATGACCATTGGCGACCTTTGGTCACAAAAAGAGTACTTGGTCACAGTCATGGCTGTCAGCCTCGCAGGGGCGCAGAGTGTTCCTGTAAGCGTTTTCTTCTACACCTGTGAGTGTACTTCCTGCTCATTACCAATAGGCAGTATGTAAGTGTCAGCCCCACTGTGTGATTCCCAAATTCCATCTCTCTCAGGTTCCTACAGTACGATGTTGGCTGTCATCATGTGTCGGAGTATTCAGTTTGTTTTCTTGATGCTGATATTATGGCTTCTATATCACATCTTCAAGACTGGAAAAAATAAAAACGGTAAGCGAGAAAAATGTTTAGTCTACATACAACAAGCAACTCAGGATGGTTGATTAAAAATTCATGTTTGCTTTTAGTATTATGTAATTGTAAATATGAAACGTAAGTAATTTGTATAATCGTCCATTGCTTTTCCCTCCAAAATGATCAATATTGACATAGTCCACTGGCTGGCAGCACTTTCCAACATTGACAAAATCAGGCAAGATTTGCCAGCTCAGGTTTTACTTTGCAAACTGCTAATTACGTCTCATTATATAATGACGATCTTAGCTATTAGAGTCCTAATTTAGATCAAGTTTTTCTCATAAGAGAACCACAGTAACTTGCTGCTGTTGCTAAATTATCACTTTTAAAGATTTTATTTGTGGTCTTCTAGGTGGAAGTGCTGATTGCTTTCATTAAAAAACTTTCTCTGTATAATTGTCATCCAATGTATTATAATTCTTTTGTCTGGGACTCGTTTCCATGGGAAAATGTGTGCAGTGGGTCAAATTATATTAATTGTCTAAATTATAAAACATTGCCAATACAGTATGTATTAACTGTGTAGGTTGCTGCTATGTTCAACATGAGGAACAGCTTATGAACTTAGCAGCTCTGTATAATGCCCTTTAACTCGGCGCTTCTGCTTAAATCCTCCTTTAAGCAAGCTGAAGGGTACTTTGATGACTCTGTTGGTTCACTGTTTCTTCCAGATGTCTCTGAGGAACGCTACTCTCCAGAGTCTACGGTTGACTTAATGTACCAGTCATCTTAGATTTGTTTACCCTTTTCACTGGCCAGTAGCACTGCGAATAACCCTGACTCACCCATGAATGTAAAACTTAAACATAACTGTTACTGGTAACACTTTACTTGACGGGGCACAAATAATGTAATATTATGCTATTTCTTTTATAATAGTTAACCACAAACTAAGTCTCAGTTACATACTCATCTCATGTTTGATCATCATTAATGAATCGTGACATAACCTTTTTCACAAGATATATGTGTTACTATATCTGTTAATTCTGTAAACCTTTAGGTGCTGCTGTAGGGACTACTAAGGAACTACTGAAGAAAAATAATGAAAAGCGCAAATGAAATACTGATCTCATGTTTGTTCATCATTAATGAATCATGATGTATCTTTTATCTCAAGCAATTATTATATTTGTTCATAACTTGTTCTTCAGTAGTATTTGAGTTACTACTCAGTATTTGTGCCCCCTCCCCCAAGTAAAGTGTTGCCCTGTTCATTTAATTGTTAGCTATTGTTTTTGCACATTATTTATGTCGTTGTTTGCTGCTAGAAACTCAAAATATACTGTATACTGCTATGTATATGTGAGTTGGAGGCCCAGAGGGCGGCGGTGTCGCCCCACACCGCCATGGCTGCAGGGCTGGACTCCCTGCTCCGGTGTGTGGAGCTTGCATGTGTAGTCCTGGATAGCTACACTGTCATATCATATTTTGTTTGTGCATTTTTTGTCTTTTCCATTCACTTCCATTAACGGTGCTTGCTGCTTTCTTTTCTACCCATAAAAATTGTTTCATATACACTATATGGGCAATAGTATTGACCTGTAAGTCATTGAATTCAAGTATTTCATTCAGACCCTTTGCCAAAGGTGTATAAAATCAAGCACCCAGCCATGCAGTCAGATTTACAAATATTTGTGAAAGAATGGGTCATTCTGAAGACTTCAGTTAATTTAGGTGTGGTACTGTCATAGAATGCCACTTTTGCAATAAGTCAGTTCGTGAAATGTATTCATTGCTAGATATTCCATGGTCGACTGTAAGTGGTATTATTGGAAAGTGGTAGCGTTTGGGAACAACAGAAACTCAGACCATGTGAAATTCCAGAGTGGGGTCCCTGAGTGCTGAGGCGCATAGAGTGTAATTGTTGCCAACTCTCTCTTGACTGTTGACTGTTCTAAACTTTCTCTGGCATTAGCCCTAGCACAAAGACTGTGCACTGGGAGCTTCATGGAATGGGCTTCCATGGCTGAGTAGTTGCATGCAAGCCTCACATCACCAAGCTCAATGCCAAGTGTCGGATGAAGTGGTAAAAAGTATGCTCCCACTGTACTCTGGAGGAAAGGAAACATGTTCTGTAGAGTGAAGAATCACACATCTGTCTGGCAGTCTGATGAACGGGTCTAGGTTTGCCAGATGCCATGAGAACGCTACCTGCCTGACTGCATTGTGCAAACTGTAAAGTTTGGTGGAAGAAGGAGAATGGTATGGGCTTGTTTTTTGGAGCTGGGCTAGGCTCCTTAGTCCCAGGGAAGGGAACCCTTAATGCTTCAGTATTCCAAGATATTTTGGACAGTTCTATGCTTTCAACTTTTCTGTTTCAGCATGACTCTGCCCCAGTGTATAAAGCAAGGTCCTTAAAGATATGGTTGGGTGAGTTTGGTGTGAAAGAACTTGACTGGCCCACACAGAGCCCTGACCACAGCTGCATCGGACACCTTTGAGATCAACTAGAATGGAGACTGCGAGCCAGGCCTTCACATCCAACATCAGCCTGACTTCACAAATGCTCTTCTGGATGAATGGGCAAAAATTCAGATCCACTCCAAAATCTTGTGGAAAGCCTTCCCAGAAGAATGGCAGCTGTTGTAGCTGTAAAGAGGGACCAGCTCCATAATAATGTCTATGGATTTAGAGTGGGATGCCAGAAAAGTTCCTGTTGATGTAATGGCCTGGTGTCCTAGTACATTTGTCCATATAGTGTATATTTACAATCCAAAAAAGTATGGGCTGATGTACCTGTACCACTTATTTATATCATATTTAATAAATTTAAATATTATTCTTGGTATAATACCTGGGCAAAGTTTTTATTGAACCCATTTGAGACGTACACATTATTTTCTTAGGAAGATTTTGAATAACTTTTCTCGGTGAGTAAAAGATAAAATAACACTGTGAAAAGACAAAATATGCTTTTCATTTAAATAAAACACTTTAAACTTAATTGGCATAGGCTTTCTTTGAGCCCCTGTGAAGCTGTAATTTTGTGGTGAAATGAACGTTCTCTGAGCATTTTCTAGTTCCCTATCTTCACTAGAGATAACGCCAATAATATACTGTACAGCAAAGTCGTCACGGGAGTTTCTACACTCCTGATAGGGCTGGAAGATTCTGGAATCTGATCTCTTATAAAATGCACTGATATCATACCTCCAGCTGAAATGTACCTAAGATGTTACTGTGAGCATAATGTCACAGCAGACTAAAGAATCTGTCTGAATTGACTATAGACATGGCCCCCACAATGCTCAAACTATAATCAGTAAATAATTCAAAATAAGACATTTATTATGCCAGCAGTCCTCTTGTATTGTGTTTCAAATGTTTGACATTTGACATTTAACATTTGATATTCAGATGGACAAAAATCCTTCGTCCTGGTGCTTCAAGTGTCCCGCCGACGGTATTACACTAAATACACGATGTTCCTCATTTGATGTGGTGTTTGTCCATTACACCTAACGGCCAGCAGATGTCGCTGCTATTGAAAATATGTTTTTTGGAACATCAGTAGCTTCGTAGTAGTGGCAAGTCTTTAGTGTATACTGCCATCCTTTCATCAAGAAAACCTGCTGTAATCCTTTTAAGCCATTAAATATTATATAGAATACATTCCATTCTATCTCATTCTAGATTCATTATATTTATAGATTCTTGTATTTACTGAAAATGAAAGGCAGTTGAACAAACAATGATAGGCAACCTTTGTCGGATTCATGATGTAACGTCAGTACTATCGCCACAGGAACAAATCAGTGCTTGAGCTATGACTCTGAACAGCTTATCCTGGTTAGAGTAATGGGGACCCTGAGTCAATCTCAGGCAGCCTAGGGCACAAGGTAGTGGGGCACCATGTATGAGGTGCCAGCTGGGAACTTTCACGCACAAACATACAAACAAAATTACACACTTTGGGGAATATAGACACCAGCTGTAACTTTTTGCAATGTTTTTAAATAATAATAATAAAACAGACACCTACAAGTGTTTCAGCTTAAGTAAGTTATTGTTAAGGTCGGGCTGAATCTTAATGGTATTTATTGTGATATCACATGAGGGCCATTGAATTGCGTCATATAAACTTCTAAAGTGGTGCAATGCAAAGCACAGTGATGGCAATATAGGTTGGGTAATTACACACTGACCTAAAGGAATTTGCACGCATATCCAAGCAAATGATGAAACCGGTCGTTAAGTTGCGAAATCCTGACGACGCAAACACGTTACCCACTTAGCAAATGTTTGCTCTCATTGTGCCATTAAGACACATACTTCCGTTTCCTCTGCGACTGGCCGTCAGCCATTTGCACTGCTAGGAAGGCTTGTATTCAGCTGCCCATTCAGTCGGATCTTTCTAATCAATGTTTTAAACTATGGTGGTGAGACGACTGCACAATTGCAGATTCCTTATTGCTTTAATTGTGTGCAGTGGCTTGGATATGTGACAGGAAGGTAGTTTAACCACAGATAATAAGGTCCCTCCAAAACTGAGCTAGGGATGCAAAGTGGTTTGTAGACTCTATAAACTTATCGCAGCCTACTACTCCTTTTGGTGACTTAATGGACTAGATTGTGTATGTGTGTGTGACAGTGTGAGCGTATTTGTTTTTTACCGAGGAAAATTAAAGAATACAAATAAAATTTAGAAAGAAATCAAGCCTAAAATCACAAGCTCCCATGCTCAACCTCAACCTAAATAGTTGTTGGTGTCTATTATTATTATGTTAACAAATGATGGTAGGGTGGTGGGTGTGCATGTGTGTGTGCCTTCACTGCCTACTAATGGCTGCTCACTCCCAGTTCCAAAGCATGTTTCTTCAACAGTGGCAGGAAATTAATTTAAGTGTTCTGTGACATTGGGATGGGGAAAAGGCCAGTATTTACTGGAATGTAAACCTTCAGAGTTTACAACTGCCTCGTTTTCTTAACACACGCTAGCTGGTTAGATAAATATAGGCTTGCACCATTTATATCACCAGCTACTGAATGCCCCTGAATTTCCGGTTAGGCTTTTAGAGTTTATGAGCCATTCACATAAAGCATTTTTCATTAATTTCTACAGCACTTTTTGTAATGACAAAATTGTTGATTTTGGAAAATAATGACACCCTGACAATGTGACAATAGCATCGTCTTTATACCAAATTATGTCTGTATGCCTGTCCCCATGGTTAAACAGCCATAAATGGAGATAAAACATGTCACCCATGGATTATTTCTAGCTACAAGATGTATGAAAACCTGTTTCTTTGCGCATTTCCACAAGTTGGTGGTATTTTTTTTGCACTGTTATTTATTTTGCTGGGCTGCTGGCTGCCTTTATAAGCCCAACCCAGATAAACATTTAACTGACATCCTCTTACACAATTTCTAAATGTTTGAACTTGTTCTTCCAGGATAGCCTATTGCGGGCTTCATGTACCAGACCTGGCCCTGCAACACTGCCTGATTGCATTAAATAGTTACAGGATCATTTTGTAAGTGCGCCCTAATGCCAGTGCTGCCATGCTCTTGGCTGTTTGTGTACAACTGTCTCCCGCAGGCCCATTCCTGGTGGTTGCAAATTTATCACCATCCAGAAGAGCTGCTTGTACCCGTTTCATCTCCCCGCACCGTGTCAGGCCTCAGCTTCAGGTATGCTTCAGTCGCGGAGTGAAGAAAACAGGGCTGTGTTTTGGCTGAAGCCACGGCAGATCCCCGTCCAGGGACTTCCCTTACAAGGTGCTGGCCGGCCGTGACATGATGCAGGAAAGTCCCCTGCATCTTTCATTTGGACCCTCCATTTTTTTCAGTTTAGACTGAAAACTCTCTTGACGATATCGGAAAGAAATGCACGGTGAGGAATGTTAGAATGTCAACAATGTAAACAGCCTATTATATTTAGCTAGTATATAAATAATTTATGACACAAAGCCTTTTTTCCATCCAGCCTTGAGATGGTGAGCGTTTCTTTGCTTTTTTTGTTATGCATCATTGGCATAGACCTCTATGGCTATTATTAGAGTGCAGAATCCAAATATAATACCAGACTTTCACAGAGGCCTGAGTAATGGCGAACTGAGTGTGATTTTCTCACCGCGCTTGCTGACGGACTGTTGATCTCACTATAAAATAAATGCAGCATAAAATAAATAAAAATGAGGGGGGTTGGGGGTGAATAACTGCAGGTGTGTGTGACAGAAGGGTGCTGAGACCTCACCCCGAGCAGGGCGTTGGGTAAGGCGAACCTCTGCCTGGCGTGTTCCTCAAAAGCAGGAGAACAGGAGCTACTTCCCATAGTAATGGCCTCAAATTTTATTCTTGAGAAAATTTGCTGATTAGCATTTCAGAAATGTTGGGCGTGTTGACCTTCTGTGTCACGGAGGAAACAATTAAGGGTGAATCAGTAAGGAAACCTTAGGAAGCACCTAACAAGGGGTTATAAGCTGAGCACCAGCTGAAGATGTTTCATTAGTGTTTTCTCTCACAACACTTACTGTGCGGAGGAGAACCAGGGCAGAAGACAGATTTGCATTTCTTAGTTACATTTGCCTGTTACATGCTAGCTCATTTTGGTTTTCATACAATTGCACAGTATTTAAAATTAGATATTGTTTTTTAATAATTATTTTTAATACTGTACATTTTTTTAAGTCAATCTTTTCACTCAGCTATAAAACTGAGCTACACTGGTATATTATTTACCCGGGAGGATCTGGCAGGTTGCTGGCAGCCAGAGCTTTTGGCACTTTTCTAATCATTATTTGACTCTCCTGCCTAAGGTGCTGGAATATTACCTATAAATAGAGTAATGGAGAATAAATTGTTTAATATATTTTAGGGCCAGAATTTAGTCCTCACCCATAACTGAAAAAATTCTGAGAAAAGCAGAATTAAAAAATTACCATACCCATTTTGTTCTGTGGCATGTACTGTATGTATCGTTATATGGCACCTTGTTAAGTCCTTATCTTCACTGATCTCCACAAGGCTACAGTATCTGTATTCCCCATAATTTCCTATGCAGTCTGCGTTTATTTCAGAAGTTCATTAAGAATCTGGCTGAAGCAGCGTACCTGGGCACAGTCCATCCCACTGCCTCCACCCCAGAATCATCATGTGGACCTTCACTGCATTTCTGGGCCTGTAGGACCTACCCTTCTCTTCAAAACTATCGAATCATCTGCATGGATCTGCTGGTCATTCCCCTGAGCCCTGAGGGATGCTATAGTCTGATTCTCAATAACCAGTCCTACTTTAGGCACATGACGTTGCTGATACCAGGTGCAATGATCTCAGCAAATAATTATTAATGGAAACTCCCAGGGCAACTCAAGAACCCAAGAAGTTAGATCGTCAACTTCTCCAAGGCTTACGTGGTTTGTAAGTCAACCTACGTTACAGGGATTTAAATTTCAACCTTACAATGGACTCAAATTCTGCTTGAATTTTTATTACTTTCATCTATGATATTGTATCTTGCATACCAAAGCCACTTCCACTTCCACACACGTATTCAGGAGTGATCTCAGAGATCTCAAACTTGTATTACCTCATTATTGTTATCCTATTCTGTTTATCTTACCAGGGATCTTCAACATATCATACTTTGCTCTAATAAATTGCTAACATTGCTACAAAATGTGGCATTTTTTACCTTTTTATCAATGCGTTTCTTGCACCATAATTCTCATTCTTCTACTTACATCTTCTGACTAGTGTGTCGCAGTTTGTGATATCACAAGGGTGTGTACCCGCTTCGGCAAGAGATGGGCAAGCAGAGGCGGGACCCAGAATTCCAGAAGAAGAATCTTATCAATGGACAGACGTTTGTAGCAGCAGAAATGTCCCAGCAGGAAAACACAAAAACATTTCATTACATGGTTTGTTTCACTGACTCGGTGCTTATTACGGCATCTGCTTTACTTCTCTCTACTGTTCACATTTGCATACATCACTCGTTTTTGACAATGTGACAGTTTACTGATGGAGACTTCTGAGCACTTATGTAAGGCGCTCTGGATAAGGGCGTCTGTCAAATGCCGTAAATGTAAATGTTTATATTCCCTGTACCCAGTAACAAAAAATGATTGTGAGAACAAAAGATGTTGGGATGTTGCTGATAGCAGCTGAACGAATATGACAAGTACTGAGCGGGACAAAGACTACAGGAAAAACCTTTGGTGAGGAAACCCTCACTGGGAATACAATCCAAAATAAGATGGATTGCAGACTAAGATGAAGTGTGGAACATCTCAAGCTCAAGCACAAAGGAGAAAGCATCTGACATGAAAACATCTTTGGACAGATTATAGTTATTGTGAAGAAAGCTGACAGCAAGCAACCTGGAGGGATGACAGAAGTCGTTGCTGGAATTAAGAAACTGATAAAATAAAAATACCAAAATCCCAGCAGCAATAGCCTCCTCGTTAAACCAGTTTGTTCAGCCTTTGAGCCATGGTTTGCTGGGACCTCCTGAACAGTGCTAGATCCTAAAGATTACATGATGGAGCAGAAATGTCAATATCTGCCCACAGGTCCCTGTCAGGTGACCTTTGCATTCCTTTGAAGTCTTTTGTGCTCAGGAACGCTCCAGGCACATTTATACCTGTGCTCTGCAATTATGTTCACCTTTTCCTTGGAACAATGGAAAGAGTCACAGAGGCATTTAGTTGGAACCTTCTCTCTTTGAATAGATAAGAGGTGAGGCACTTCACCTGGCACAACAAGTTAACCTAGCTAAAACTCGGGGGAAGTATTTTTAACATCCACCTATGTATATAAATGGCGCAGACATCAGATAACTTGTCATTGTCAATGTAAATTTTAAAAATGTAGTTATAATAATGGCTTCAGCGATGGGGCACAAGACCAAAAGGCCTGAAAAGCTCAATTTATGCTCTTGTCATACGTTGTGGTAAAAGACAAAAGTACATTGCAAAAAATTACTTCCATCCATCCATCCATTTTCCAACCCGCTTATCCTGTTCAGGGTCGCGGGGGGTCCGGAGCCTATCCCGGAAG
>JAODKL010000040.1:18801694-18896949 GCA_026780765.1 Petrocephalus schoutedeni | reverse complement strand
TGGAACTGGGCCGGATTCGAACCCTGGTCCCAGAGGTGTGAGGCGACAGTGCTACCCACTGCACCACCGTGCCGCCCAAAAAATTACTTAATATATGTAAATTATATAATGTAGACCATTCTGGAAAAAAATGTCAGAATTACCAGTGAAAATGGTACAAAATCGGTATATCCTGGGATAAAACCAACTGATCCAGATCTAATAAAAAAAACTTTCCAATTTTCCAGCCTTTAGGGTAGAAAACACATCAATTTTAGCATGTTATTTCACAAAATCTCATACGCACAGGAAAACGCTGCTGAAGAGAGTGACAGTTAAAATAGTTCTGGTCTTCAATAGTTCTGGTTTACATACAGCACTGGGAAACCAAAATGCACTGCTGGGAATGCACCCGTCCATTAGACGTGACGACGAGCACGCCCCCTTCTCCCCCTTCTCCTGCTTCACTCTTCCATCATGCCAAATCATTCAAGTTCTTCACCCAGGCATAAACACCCCATCAATCTCAAAAATACTTGTTTACACCCCCTTCATTCAAAAATATTTTTATGGCACAGCTGTGACTTACACATGAATTACGGCACTGATTGATGAGGTCTCCCAACTAGGGTGCCATTGTTGTTTTTTTCTGCTCTCAGCTCTTTAAAGTGATTATCAGAGGACGTATATATTCTAGGTACAAAACAGTTTGGTGAATGACATAAATTTCAAAGAAACTGTGGCACAGCCAATGTAAAGTCCCATGCTTCCTTATTGGATGTACAAAGAAAGAAAGACAAACGTGAGACGACAGAGGTAGCTTAAGTTGACAATGCAAACCAGCCTTTTAAAAATTTATTTACAGTACATTGCTTAATTTGAGCAATTTGCAATAAATAAATAAATTAAATGAGACAGGCTGAACCTCTTGATGTACATTTGAACAAAAAGACATCTACAGTAAGACATAAAATGTGGTTGTTCAATAAATAGTTACAAATCAATAAATAAGACTTATAGTACAGTACTTCTAAAAATTTAAACAGTAAAGTTTCCGCTATTTTTCATTGCTCTGAAGTATGTACCTTCTGCTGAACAAGTTTCTTCACCTTCTGGAAACACACGCAGAGACCTGTGGGCAGGACATTCGAGGGAATATTATGGTATGCTTATCAGGAATGTCATAAGGCTCCCTTTTGCCACATATAAATGGTAGTAACTCATTAACAAAGAAAACTGTTTTATAACTAGTTTATAATTGTCTATTAATGATTTACAAAGTGTAATTAATAATCGGATTATAAACCATTCATAAGCCCTTTATAATGGTAGTGTTATTGTAAAGTGCCACTAACTTCACAGATAAAATAAAATCAAAAACAATTTTCTTAGTCACTTACTGTGCATTTACTCATTTCCAAATACTAAATTAAAACCGCAGACAACAAGATGCATGTCCAAAGTGGAAGCAGAAACTTTTCCCTCTTAGTTTCCAAAAATCACTAAAATAAACATAATGTAGCATAATTAGCATTGTGATTTGTTCTTATGTAAATTTTTCTTTAATTTGTCAGAAAGACTACTAAGTAAACAATGGTGGTTAGTTACACTGACAGCGAATTGGCTTTAAATTAAATTTCTATCCCATCGTCATTGACTAGCACCTCCCCTACCTCATCTCAACCCCATTTCTTTCTATTGTGGGTAAATGAGCTAAAGGACTTTTGCTTAAGGCATAACAGTACAACTGGTCTGGGTTGTAGCCCACATTTCCTAGATGAGAAGGCCTTAGCAAACTGTAGTAAAATGTGTAAAATGTAATGTGAATGATGCAGTCTCAACACCTCCGTGGTGCCTTGGGTGAGAGACAATGGCCAGAAGTCAGAGACAGCCAGCTCATGAAAGAGCCCATTGAGTCACTGCAAGTATGCCAGGAATGGAGCGTGGCAGGTGCGTAAACACATTGCGTTGCGTCACATGCTTGCCTTAATCTAATGTAATTTTCCAGATTTGAAAGAGCCCCAAACTGACATTCCAGAGCAACACCATGCCCAAAGCAAGACTGTGCTCCTTACCCATTTCTCCCTCAGACAGCAATGCTGTTGGCGTTTGTTTGAAGCTTTTCCTTTTCACTGCTAGTTCCCAGGTAGGCCGCCAGAAAGGTCTTCTGTGTCCTGTAACTAAGTGAGAAGAGTGCCCCATTAGTGTGGGCTACGTATCTGTGCAGAACAGGAGCCCTTTATTAATATGCATCTAGGGAAAACTAAGCAAGTTTTTTTTTGGAATTATTTGGCATTTTGGGAGCCGTATGCCGGGGATTGCTCCTTATGGCCAATTTTGCGTCATTGTGCTGAACATCTTCTCTTGATCTTGTCGACGTGCCTGCTATTTTCAGCTATTGATTGCTAACAATAGCGATAACATTGCTTACCTGGATTTCAACTGGCAAAGCACAAACATGAACTTTTGCACGCATTCTTACTTCAGGCTACGTTTATGGAAGGTGTGACAGGTGTATTTGCGAAATGGTTCCGCGATTACATGGGAGATTGCTTCTGCTTGACCTTTGATCATCAGGTGCTCGGGCGAGCTTGAAGTCACACCGTATCATGTTGCTCGGTTGCACTATTTAGAGCTATTGGGAGCTTTCTGAAGACCCATGTACAGTTATGCTGTTTGGTCGTTATATTAATGCTAATTGACGAGCAGTGAGAGACTTACTGGGCACACATCATGAGGACGATGGTGGTACAACTGATGAGAGACAGCACGACAGCGATGACAACCAGCACCGTCTGGATCACGACGGTGTTCTTGCTCATGTCCGGCTCCTTCTGCCCTGTTTTCAGCAACTGGATCCCACAGCGTTCTCCATCATAACCCGGCAAACAGCTGTGGGAGAGGGCCAAACCCATAACCTCACACTGGCTCACACATGGCTCCCTCTCTCTCCCTCTCTCTCTCTCTCTCTCTCTCTCTCTCTCCTTAGCTCATTCTCGCACAGATGACAGACGTGAGTTCACGGTCGCAGGGCGGAGGCAGCATTTGAGCACGCCACACTGCATGCGGATACATGCAAACACACCCCGATGGACAGAGGTGTAAGAAGGTATCACGCAAGCATGCATAAGTACAGGCTGGTGGACAGCATAGGGGGCATGGGGGGGGGGTGTTGGCATTTTCACTTACATACAAGTGGACTCCTTCAGGTCCTCCATGTATTTACAGTGGCCATGAATGCAGTAATCCTGGTGTGTGGTAGAGCAGGGATCCTCCATGTTGTTCTGCTCGGGAGGGGGTTGCGTGTAGCTGGCTGTCTTGCGCGTGCTCTCGGGGGTGACCTTGTTCTTAGGCTTCCTCTTGCCCTTTCCCTTCTTCCGGTTCTTCCCCTTCTCCTCTGGTTTGCTCAGGAGCTGAACTGGAGGAACAGTCCGTAAGCACAAATTCACTGTTGAGGAATGTCACCATGTTGCTAGACAGCCAGTCACACAGGATACGTATGGGTGTGCAAACTCCCAGAAGGCTAACGCTAAGCTTGGACAATGAGGAAAAGCCTCTTCCACAGTGTCACAGTGAAAAAGACACTAACTAAAGACAGAAAGCTATAGCCATCAAAAATGATACAAGTTTGCCTTTACTGGATTTACTTTACTGGCTTTAGACCTTTATACCTTGAGGCAAATCTGCATCTGATAGGGACCCTTCCTCTTGCTCCTGGTCTAATTCTGCATCTTCTTCGTTCTGAAGGTTGCTAGCTGCAGATGATGTGGTGAGTTTGGTGCGGTTTGGGGCTGTCGTGTGTGCAACGTCGGCTTTGGAGGGGTCCAACCCCAAGGTCCGGACGATGCTGCAAACTGAGGGGTTCAATGTGATCAGTTTACTTAAAAACCACCTTAAATAACCACAACAGCTGAACCAGTAACAAAGACATCAGTCAAATTATGAAGATTGCACAGCTGGAAGGGAAATTGAGAGTCAGCCTGGACACATCAGTCACAGCTTCCCAACAAGGTGCAGAACAACATGGGGAAGTGAAAGAAAAGCCAGAATAAACACATCTGGTATGACACAAACGTTCAGGAGCAGCCAAAAAGAAACAGATCTTAAGAAAACACCTCTCTGTTACACTTTAAGGACAAAAGATAGGTAACAATAATGCAGCATTTCAGAATGACTTGCGAGCAGGGCCACACTTCAGAAAAGGAGATTTACCTGTTAGAAGCAGAGAGCTGAGAACAAGCGCTTTCATGTTGCGAGGCCAGCAGGGAGGTCTGTGGTACAGGCTGAGCTCCAGGAGAGTCTAGCTCTGCGTTTGCCTGTCTGCTCTGCCTTTGCCTGTCTGCTCTGGGGTGGAGACTTTATAGCAGCTGCCACGTCATGCACTCGAATCGCCGTGCCGAGATAAAGCCAGGTCTGCCCTTAGGATTCCCTGTTTCCTCCCATCAGCGCTCACAAAGGCACTACACTACCTTCATTTCTGTTTAATGCGTTTCACAGTCCCTGCAAGCAACTGACTGGAAGATTTCATGTTATCGCACAGTGCAAATAGTGTTGTGGGCTTTGACAAGTATTGATCCAGAAATGTGAATCAGTTTTAATACTGTAGTATGGATCAATGTGGATCAGTGTCAGTACTGAAGTGTGTTTCCAAATCAGGGCTGCTTTATGGATCACTATCAACCACTGTTTATTTCGAAGACCAGTACAGCGGTGTGGATCAGTGGTCAGTGGGGCAGGCAATCCTTTACGAAAATGTATGACACGTTGAGGCCGGCCTTGTGTTGTCTGGAAACTGAAACAGTTCACATTGTTGCCCATTCTTTTCCAGTTGGAAGTGGCAGGTGGAATCATTTTGGAATCCCAGCTATTTGTGTATAATAGCTTCTGAGGGACAAGAATGAGTGGTCCCAGCGTGTTTCGTGCTTGACCCCCATGCTGTTGTATATTATAAGACTGTGGAAGTAAATGTTGGAAATTTGAGAAATTGACGACAAGCAATAAACTTTCAAAATGCGGGCTGGGGGGGTTCCCGGATAATAAGACACATGCGTCAGAAAGGAGTGAAGGGAAAGAGGTGAACACAGCGGAGTTTACGCAGAAAGGCTCGATTCAAAGCCCAGGCCGCCGCTAGCATCTCAATAAAAAATGCAGCCCAGTAACTTTAGAAACACAAAGATACACAAAACCATTATTGTTCAGCCCTCAAAAACATACTTTCCTTTCACCTATATCGCTTGATATTTAATCCTGGAAGACATAAAGAAGTGTGACGTAAATTCAACAAACAAAAGCTGGAAGCGCACCCAGGCAGAATCACAGCTGCCTGTCACATGAGCACGCTGCTTCTGAAATGTAAGACCATGTATCCTGAGATGTAAAACAAGTGTTTCTTTGGTGTATGAATAGACTTTTTTTTTTTAAATCATATGGCCTACTTAAATCTGACCTGCAGATACTCACCTGACCTTAAAAAAACAGACGAACGGAACCTTTTGCACAGTAAGAAGCAGAGTGGCTAGTGTGCCACACGGGTCAGCATCTATCATCACGGGGCGCCAAAGCCTAAACAGCTTCAGCGCTTTTTTGTCTCTCATCATATGTCACCGTCTAGGAATGGACCCCCATCCAGGGCCTTCGTCATTCCAGGTCCAGCAGGAAATATGTGAAATATTTTTAGTGTCAATTTATTTTTTGGATTAAAATTACTAACTCTCCACAAAAGGCAATGAAGTCCTTTTCTCCCAAAACTAAATTCTTTAGTATTTTACATTTAATTTTTACTGCAATGGGTTAGGCCTCCTTCCTGCGTTATTCCTTGCCTTGTGTCCATAACTTCTGGGATGGGCTCTGGACCCTCGCAACCCTGCGTTAGACAAGTGGGCATAGAAAATGGATGGATGAACTTAATTTTTACTGAATAAGAATAATATCAAATAACAAGAAAGCAATTAAAAAATGTTGCTGCTTAGTCCAACTCAAATAGCCATCAAAGCACACTGATTAGTGCACTAAGCCCCAAATAAAATCTTTAATAGCTCTGGTCATTTGTGCTTCAATTGGAAGTTTGAGCTTAATTATTAATTATTAATCACACTTGGCTCAGTAATAAATGTCATCAAAAGCATATTTGATGCATTTGTGCTGGACCGAGGTGGAATACTAGCACAATGAAAGATAGTTTGGCCCCCTTGTGCATTTTTTTCTCTTACTTTAGCAGCGCTTTGCGTGTTTGCATTTTCATGCTGTTGACCGCTACATTACCAGATCCATGGAGTGAGCCTGCGAGGGCAGCGGGGTGTTGGGAGAGGCCATGGAGAATGCTGATGAGATCACGGCTCCGTACTTATGGCTTCCGAGAGCAGGGCAGCGGGCAAGCTTAATGAACTGCTGCCACTATTTATAATTGTATGAATACCTCATTAAGCCAAAAGCGTATGCCGCACTGGCTGCCTCTACGGAGGTGTGCAGGTAAGGAGATCCCTTTGCATTTTCAAAAGTAACCAAATTTGAGGGACTGCAAATGGTTATTAAACTATGCACTGGAGAAAATAGCCCATTGGGTACCGGAAAAAAAAATGTCACTAAATTCTCAGTTTTATCTGCGACACATTAGTGAAGCAGGAATAATAATTGCACACATGACAGCTGGACGTTGACCGAGGTGACTTGCAGGTGTACCTCGCTCTAGGGTAGGACAGGAGCACCGGGTCGAGTGCCAGACCAGCAACGTTCTGCTCCGAAGTTCCGGACATAATGTGTTAAAGCACAATGCGGTGCTAGCCAAAGCTGCTCTTTTGTGGCCGACTTTGACCTCCTGGAGGAAGACCTTTCAATCGAATTCTTTTGTCATAAGAGTCACATTGAAGGCAAACAATGAAGGTAGTAGTGCTGATTTGAACGGTGCTCCAGGTGGGTGATGCCAGTGTGTTTTCTTAATGGAACTTGGATGTCCACCTTCAGAGCAAACAGATTCCTCCACCAGCACACACCACTCAAGCTTAATCAGTTATTCAAATAGCCTTTCATTTGTGGATCGGAAGACAAAATATGGCAGGTTGACAAAATGTCTGTGTTCTGGATATTATCCGCCATGCAAATAAGCATACTATTATTTACCTAGATAAATGTGTCAGTAATTTGTAGACATTGTGAGTTTATTATGGTGGCTAAGACATACTGTTTGTTATGGTGTAACATGCACCGGCTAAGACATACTGCCTTCCATCTCCAGCAACTTGTAAAGCAAGCAGGTGCTTTGGAAACATATTACCGTTTGTTGCCTCTATGAATGACAGCATGTGTCCATAAGCAGTTTGTTCCGCTGAACACAAAAGGCTACCTGTAGTTACCAGGACCGCTCGGATTCAAATTTCATGCATAGCTTCCATATTTCCAAGAACACAAATATTTACATACCTTGGGAAAATTCCATTGCCACGAATCAGTCTTAGGTTTCAGCTATGCAAGACGAGGATCACAGAGGATTTGACTCATCTCAGGGCCCCTATCAGGCTCAGAGGCCTTCGGATAGAAGAGTACCATGGCCCTGAGCATGGGATGCACACTATGCGCAGGGACATGTATGGGCTAAGGCAGGGGTGGCCAGTCGTATCCGCAAAGGGCCGGTGTGTCTGCAGGTTTTTGGGATAACCTTTAGGTCAGCTGTTTAAACCCAGGTGTGAAGACTCTTCGGCCAATCAGTCCTCTAATTAGCATTCTAATTACGGAGTTGCAGTGAAAACCCGCACACACAACGGCCCTTTCTGGTCTGGCCACCCCTGGGTTAAGGAGGCAATGAAGTTTATGACTGGTGTCTTGGTTTATCATTTCTGCACTCTGAGTTATGTCACTTCAAGTCATCCCTGGACACTTGAGGTATAAGATGGAACATTTCTTCAAAGACTTATCCACATATTGTTTCACAGTTCCCATCCTCCCCAAGATTGCTGGTTCGAGTCTACAGAAAAACTTTCAGCAAAACCATGTGCTTAGCAAACAACCAGCTCTTTTAGGAATCACAAAAGCATAAAGAGTCCCTGGAAACTGAGTATGTCTAATAAGAAATTTAACAGGGTGTAACTGCTAATAGATCTGGGCAATACAATGAAAAATAGAAGTTAGCCCACAGGGCCCGTACAAAACACAATGCACATTTTAATAATAACATAGGAATATTTTATTTTCCCAATCTCATGAAACAGTGACAAATGAGATTTTCACTAATACAAACAATATCTTTTACATACAAATATTTGCTTTAAAAAATGTTATAAAAACATTGTCATGTATGCTTGTACTCTAAGGCCTTTAGCACTGTGACGTCAATATTATTAATGTGTGAACGGTCCATGTGCAAAACATTGTGAGGAAGGACAAATGCAGGGTTAAATACCCCCCCCCCCCGCGCACACTGTCAAACACTGGCTGCTTTACCCCAAAGGGAACCAGTAATACTACCAATGAGAAGTGTGTTAACCAGTCGGCAACCAGCGGCACATGGTAATCCGATCCGCAATAGCTTTAAACACCAGTGTCACTACTGACACCCAGTCCACTCACAACACTCCAACAGTATTACTGTTGACTTTCAGAATGATAATACTTTCATTACACAGTTTCATAACGTTAAGTTAAATATGTAAGTCAGTCATTTATAATTTAGTTTTCTTAAATTAAGAATAAATCACTCGAAATATCTACAAAGCAACCGCTGCCCTAAAACATACCCCATTAATAAAGGCAGAGAAGGGCTTATCAAACACACATCTATGCGCTAAAGCGGGATGCTCATTTACTGTTTTTTTTTCTATAAAAATGTAAACATGCAGGGACATCCATATAACAATGCATCGTTTGTAGTTTTACAGCGGTGTCTGTCTGTTTATTGGATCAAATATTCTCCCGGGGGGACCGGTTATTCTGCACCAGAGTTTTTTTTGGTGGGTGGAGATTGGCGCCACTTGCCGACTCCCCTCACTGTGCTATTCAGCTGTGAATTAGAGCAAAGGACAAGAGTGCTTCTCGGCAGGCTGAACTAAAAGGACAGAGCAAGTTAACAGAATGCTGCACCTCCCAGAAACAAACAGCCCGGAGGACACTCCCCTGAGCCCTGTGATTCACGCGGCCCCTCCCTTGTAGAAATTAAAAGCATGACTGTCGTAACCACAGAACTGGGACCCTATCTGCCAGTGACTCCAACTGCCATGTTTCTAGCAAGTCCATATAAATATATAATGAATATTATATTATATATTTTATTCATTACTTGAGTTCCTAAAACGCCTGTTGAGCTATTTGTCTTTATAAATATGGTCTAATACATACAGGAATTCACACACACACACACATACACACACACATACACAGGCAGCTATTGCTCAAGCCATCTGCACTTCCTGATACTTTTTCTCTGGAGGTGAACTTCTGTTCTTCCGGGACCTGTCCAGACAGAAAGAGGTGTGTTAGATTTAACCAGATGAGACACACACACACACACACACACATACACACACACCTCTCAGAAATTCACACAGTGAAGAGCAGTCAAAGATCAAACGTGGAAGTTACAAGCCTCTCCAATGAAAATTACCCCAATGCAAACAGAAAGAGGAAGGCACACAGACAGATAGGTGTGCTTACACACTTACATGTAACACTTGATGGTGAAGTAGAGGATGCCTGCAATCCCAACAAGTAACAGCCCAACACACACCACGGTGAGGATGATGTGCTCATGAGTTATTAGCGGGTTGATCATGTCCAGATATAGATGTTCACACCTGTGTCCCAAGTAACCTGAGTGACACCTAGAGTACAACACAACATTCAAAGTCAACACAGAGAGTTACCTCATTTGCATTACACGGTTGTGGCTTTACCCTAGAGGACAATTTCTAATAGATCCATTTCTAATAGATCAGTGGTCCTTAACCCAGCCCTTACTCCCCCTGCCCCCCCCCCCCCACCAAACCAAGCCCCTCCCCAATACCACCATCTGTGCACCTGGCTCTGCCCATCACAACATTAATTACCTGGCTCAGGTGCAGGTGGTGGAATAATTATGTGGCAGAGTGGGGACTGAGCTGTGAACCACTATGACAGGTAATGGAGGTGAATATAACTCTACATGACATCATGAAGGAGTAACCTGCACGCCAATGACCACCTGACAGCTGGAATTAACTAAGATTAGGGCCTGTGTCAGTCCTGCACAGACCCTGACAAAGTGTGACTGTGCTGCTGAGGCTTTAAAGCAGAGCTGGTACTGGTGATGAGGCTGCAGGCCCAGGTAGAAGCACTTACTTGCACTGGGGCTCAGGGATGTCCACTATCTGTATGCACTCCCCATGAAAGCAGAAACCATCCAGGCTGGAGTTACACTTCTGAAACATCACCCTCTGAACCAGGGGGGAGTCTTGGGAGTTTGAGCACTGACCGGGCCCACACGTGGGGGGCAAGCTTGTCATGTCAACATAACGGCTCAGCAGCAGTAGACCTGAAGGATACAGAGACAACACGTATGTGCAGTTTATATACCATTACATATTATTTATTTATATATTTATTTTTACTCCTGGTGTAAAGCAAAAAGAAAATCACTCACTATCAGAAAATCACTGTAAGGATAGTTAACAGTCGTGATTTGCAGCATGAATTTTATCCAATATAGAATTCGGAATAGAATGCTTTGCGAAAACAAATTCTATTTATTCAGCATGTAACGCAATTACCAGGTGGCATTCAACTCTAGAACAACAAAATACAATGCTTATGAAGAGGGTGAGAGTTTCTCCAAGGCCATGTTGATTTGCTAGTAACATTATTATTTTAGTAAAACTGTGAAAAGTATATAACCAAAGACTGCCAATAGCTTTTATGTACTTTATGAGGGATGTCCAAAAAGAACTAGTTAGGGTTGGTCTTTAAGTGCTAAAATCCTTTTCTCATCCTCCCACCTTTTCCTAGTTTGTTGTCATGGGTAGTTATGGTGTTGCCTTATGGATGTTTTCCTTCTGCTTTTGGGTGGAACAACTACCGTAACAGGCTTTACTAATTCTAGTATCACATCATGTAGCCAACACCTTTATCTACAGTAGGCCAGGGGTGGCCAGTTTTAGCTGCCAAGGGCCGGTGTATACTGTATGCAGCTTTCAAACCCAGGTCTGAGGACTCTTCAGCCAATCAGTCCTCTAAATAGTAACCTGATTAGGGAGTTGCAGTGAAAACCTGCACACACAATAGCCCTATCCGGATAAGACTAGTCACCCCTCATCTAGGATTATTACATGCCCAAAACTGAAAGATGCTGTTTTTTAAAAAAAGACAAAATACATGTTCCCCTGCTACCCCCCACTGCCTCCTACAGCTTCCTGGCGCCTTCATGGCAGTGAGACAAATAGTTTCTCAGGGCGTGGTGTCTCGAACGCTTACAGCCCTGTTGCCGATTTTGCAAGGGCACCTGAATTTGATGCCAAACCTGCTAGGAAACAATCCACTGATGGACCTCACAGCTAGGGTCAACTGCTGATGCCTGATGCTGGCACATTTTAAGTTTCCATTTCTATACATATGGATAATTGTCATCACTATCACTGACTGGCAAGTTTGCAGATTACTCAAGAGTAAAATCACTCTTGGGACATGAGATGGTCACTAGCACAGCGCATTTCTCTTGATGAGCTACCAGCTGTGACCACCAGGATTTTGAGAAGCTTGAATTCCCATTGATCTAACTACCCTCCCCCCAAAAAACTGAATGACATTTCTCCCCAGGCCAAAACTTCTATGGCAGCCGGATTTCCGGTAGACGCTATGAGCAGCCCCATGGTGGAGAGGCAGGACCGTCCCGCATTCCAGGTGCCATCACCACACCACTGCATGTTGGGACATAGCAGACGCACGCCCTACTTTACATCTGGCCAGCAGGGGAACCAGCCCTATCAAACAGCTCGGGAGTATCCCGGGAATACTACCCCAAACGTGCTCAGACCCTTTCATTATGACACTGATTTTTTTGTTTTGTTTAACTTCTTATCTGCTATACTACCAAACAAATTTATGGCATACAACAGAAAAGGGCAATTAGATGCTATAAAAAATTTATGGACGTGGCCTTAACATAGAGAGTGAATTGTACTAAAGTGCGATGCCTGAGAGAGACCTGATGCCATACTGGTATCTGACTAAACTCGAGATGTCTCATAATAGGAATTTCCTCACAGACAATGCTTGTCTGAAGCACACTGTAGAGGCTGTTTGAACATCTGCAGCACTTATCCAAAGTGCTGCACCGGTGTGCCTGGTTACTCTTCTGACATTATTAGAGCATTCATTCTATTTTTTTACTTGCAAAGCCATGGCAATCTGGTAATGTGGAGGTTAGTGGGTCCTAACATGTACATAAGGGAAACGGTGCAAGCCAAAACATAGCGGTGGGTGCAGCCACGATGCAAGCACAGCGGCTGTCATTAGTTAATAGTCAGAATCTCTGCCATTCCAGTCTGTGTGTCTTCGGGGCACAGAAGCAACCAGCTGTAAAGATTAAATATGTGTTAGTAAGCGATGCAACAGTTGTTCAGCATGCAATGGGAGGGGAACTTCTTTGTGGTGGTTTGGAGTGGGGATTATTAAAAAGGCATTTCAAAAAGCAGGAGGTGATCCCATCAAGGCCACCGCCCTCTACTTCACAGGAAATGATGCTACTTTGAGGAAAAAGACATAATAAAAAATCATTTCTGATCTTTAAAATGCCATATGGTGAAGTGGTTTGCAAAGCAAACAGAAGCTGGCTTGCATTCCCATTATGTTGTAATCTATATAAATGCTACTGTGGACTTTGGCCAGAGGGAGCCTTTGATCTGTAGAGAGTATATATTTACAGGGTCTCATAGAGCTGATTGCTCTTCCTTAGCCTGTAAACCTGGGTTAGGAAAATAACCCCTTTTTATACCCACATCAGTGCAGGGAGTGCAAGAGTTCTGCCTTTACCTTGACGTTTTGTTGAATTCCCTAATTAATGTCCAGCAAACCTTATATATGCCATTTCGTGACCAATCATGAGAAAGAATAAGCTGGACACTGCTTTTATATCTGAAGAACATCCTACCCTATTGGAGAATGGAGAGCAGCAAAGGTGTGTAACACTACTGCAATCGGAGGGTTGTAGGGTGTATGTGCATCTAATGCTGCGGTTCACCACAGGATTAAAACACTTAAGAGTCGACCTGATGGCATCAGGTCGGCGGTACAATATCAGATAATGCTAGATATCCTACGTCCAATTTTAGAAGGATTCCTTAATTAGGTACATTGTCCAAATTTTTAATATTGGGATTTGGCTACTTGGCAAAATTCCACTATAATTTACTTCATATTTTAATGTTCTTGATGGAAAAAAGGCTTTCCACATTCACAGAGAGCCCCCTTCTTTCGAATAACTGTCAGTTGATTGGAATGCTGGATGCCTTTTGTATAATAATTACATATAGACCTTTTGCTTGTTGATCATTGAAACAGCAGATCCCCATTTCAGACTGTGACATGCAAACCATGAAATGCATGCAGGTGCATTTCAATACAGTAACAAATGATTTTTAATGACTCTGATTTTGTACAGGACCATCTGCCATGTCAACTTTAGAATAAAGTTAAATAATACTCATAGACTGATTTTAGCTACACTAAAAATGACAAACTACACGGCACCAGAAAGGAAAATACACTCAACACTACTGAGCTGTGTCTCCTTATACCTAATTTACACCGTCATATCCTCCTATGCAGAGATGCCGCCATTGAGATGGCACCTTCCCACAACACCATCTGCCAGGTCTGCACCCAGTGAGCATCCTGGACCTCAGGGCAGTCGAGAGCTTGACAGGAACCGCGTCACTTAGCTGTTTACATTGAGCGTAACAGACACTTTTGTCTAATATGACATAGAAGTTAGGATCGGAACGCAGAATCGGCCAGTCCCTGGAGAAACTGGGGTTAAGGCCCATGCTTAAGGGCCCAATAGTGACATCATTCTGACAGCCACAGCATTTGAATCTGTGACTTTCCAATTATGGGAAAAGAGCCCTAA
Source organism: Petrocephalus schoutedeni (assembly GCA_026780765.1). Lineage (NCBI taxonomy): Eukaryota > Metazoa > Chordata > Actinopteri > Osteoglossiformes > Mormyridae > Petrocephalus > Petrocephalus schoutedeni. Next base: position 18,882,887 of record JAODKL010000040.1, on the reverse strand, counting down.
CCTGCAGGGCTGCACACCGCCCCGGATGCAGGACAAGTTGTAGTATCTGTCTGTGGGTTTTGGGTTGTGGCACTGCCCAGTGACCATATAGTACCGTGACTCAGCACCTACTCAGCACCTTAAGTGTGAACATGCCATGCCATTCAGAACAAGCAAGTGGCAGGTAATGATCTGCACATATAATGAATGGTGTAAGAGATGTGTGGCTTACGCTCCTGAAGAGAGAAACACTGCCGCTAAAAGTCACATGTCAAGCAGTGATCTTAGGAAGGGATTGGGGAAAAAAATCTTAGTTGTATTATTTAGCCAATGACACAGTATCCAAATGCACACAAGGTATGCAGACCAAGTGTATCAAACTTTAATTCTGAGTAAAGATTTATATCTGCAATCCTGTGGTTATGAGAAATGTAAACTCTGCTAGTAAAAACACGTTATGCACAATGACACTTCGAAAAAAATACAATTTTCCTCAGAATCTCTTCACGTCAGGACACTTGCTGAGTATGCACTTTTAAAGTTATTAATAGTACAGTGTATTTAATATTGTGCCAAATATCCCCATATTCATTCCCTCATAAGCCATTCATTCTTGGTGGTGTAATTCACCAGAATTCAATCATTTGCCAGCGATAGTAACACTTTCCCCGATGATTTACATGAATAATTAAAGGTATTTCATTCGTATTTAGATTCATGACTGCTTTGCTTGATGGCAGCATGAAGCTGTCTGGTTTCATCAGATACCAACTTTGCTGTGACGTAAGCAGATTACGATATTAAAATCTGCATAAGACAAGAATGGATTCGGGAAGACTATAGTCGTCAGAAGACATTATTCATCAAGTATTACAAACGTTCAGCGAAACATATTTTCTGATATTTTAGAAATTATTCCTTAAAAATATAAAGTCCTACTGTAGGCTTTCCCATACGGCAAGTCGATTCCCATTCACGTGTTTAATTCGCTGAATATTAAAACTAGCATAAAAAACACAAAGAAATGTACTCATGAGTAGTCCAATTAAATTAATAACATGAAACAGCTATTTTAGTTTATACTTTTCCACATCACATAACATTTGTCACCTTTTCACAAAGCGATCCACAAGAACGTACGCGTACGCTTAGTTTGGAAGAATGCATAATGTATAATTAGTATGAATCGTGTTTATACGCTGTGACAACCCCGCACGAAACACCGTATATAGCTGATGTAGAAGATCTATATGACTTACCATAAACCGCCAGGAAAAAACTCGCCTTGATGTCACCCATCGCGGCCGGAGCAGAGCGAAGCCGACGTTAGATTCGCCGCCCGGTGCGTCAGCGCTTTTGCTTAAGTACTGTATACAGGTGGCACCTACGCTACCTGACAGGTAGGCGCGCGTCTGTCGCCGTCGACCTTTAGAATAAAGGGGAGGCGGTGATGACACCGTCCCGGACGCGCATTTGTCTGCGCGCCTGCGCTCATTTTCCCTCTTTACCTATTAATGTGTAGCTTGTGTATGTGGTTCTAATACGGACAGAGAATTATGGAAATCTCGGGTGCTATAAGTCGTTATACAACAAATAAGTTCCGGGTTATTTTCCTGCGGTGTCTTTCATCGTTAATTACGTTCGGAAATAGCACCAAATGATTGTTAGGTCCAAAGTAATAAGACTACTCAATTTCACACCGTAAACGAGTGACTTTAACGCACAGTTAGATAACAAATGGTATCACATATCATCTCTTGGGAAAAAAGAGTATTAAATAGAAAGGAAGGAATTAGGCATAGGTGTGTCTCGGGTAGGTTATAATACAACTCATCCCCTCCCTCTCACACTCAAATTTACGGCTCTTTTTAAAATGGCAATTTTAATTACTCATATTCCTGTCTTACTTTTAAGTGAAGAAATCAGCCCGTGGTTTCAACATCAATCCATCTATTTCCTTTATAACTGCTTACCCAGTGAAGGGTAGCTGTGAGCCTGCGGACTATCTAGGGAAACTCAGGACATAGAGCTACGACACACCCTGGAGAGGATACTGTTCAGACACAGAACATATTTACATTACAATTAAACATTCTTACTTTCATTGTTATCAATATTGATGGTAATATATGTTAGATTACTTTGCCACAGTGGTTAGCACTGTTGCTTCACACCTCTGGGGCCAGTTCTAGTCCTCTCGTTGTGAATTGCTAAGTTGAACTGGAGTTACTAAATTATCCACGAAATTGGTACGAATGGTGTGTGTGTCCTGAGATGGGCTGGCACCCCACGCTGGGTTATTACCTGCCTGGCACCCATAGTTTTCGGGATAGGGACCCCCATGACCCTCAATAGGACAGGTGGGAGCAGAAAATGGAGGGATGGATTGCACTAAGGGGCAGCACAGAAGCTCAGAGGGGATCAAGTTATATAATTTAATTAGTAATATCACTGTTGCAATCAGTGGAATGTCACAATATCATTTAATTTGTAATATCTTATTGTTTATCAACTTAATTATTACACTACTAGAAATACAAGTAATAAAATATTGAAAGTGTATTTCTTATGTTGTTGGTCACAAACTGGTCGGTCGTGATTGACAGGTCAATCTTCAAGACATTCATAGTCAGTTGTGATGCCCCCACCTCAGGCAAAATATATCATTATGACTCAGTAGCCTCCCCAGATGATTTTCTTTGCAAAAGTAGCTCTCACTATAAAAGTGGGTCAAGACTATTGTTTTAATTAATTTAACGTGATGGGTTTGGGGTGTGGATAAAACAAAAAAGGCCACTTTCCACAAACGTCACTTTTTAAATTTAATATTACAAAAAAAGAAAAGTACCAAAGGATGGAGGGGTGTACAGGGACGCGTCCAGTTCCCGTGGTGTACGCGGCTGGAGCCGACCTACAGGCCGCGCAAGCCGTGCATATAGTCCCGCCTCCCTACGTGAGCCAGCGTCTTAAAGGAACGCTATCTCACCCGTTACAAACCGTGAGCAGGACGACTTTCTTCGTAAAGCATTCGTAGAGGTAAAGTCCGGTGTTTACTAACGTTTTAGTAAGGACCATTAATTTAGTTCCGTCTGGTCGTAAAAAAGTACGGATCTTACACATGTTCGGGACCAAGCGTAGTGCGTGTGTTATAATAAAAAGCATGATATATGAATTCCGTTTGCACAAAACACATTTGAATGAATAAAATAACGGCTAACATTTGATGACCTCTCCGTAGTCAGCGGCGTGTCGCAGTATAGACGCATCTCCGCGGCGCTCATCTCACTCCCTCCCGTAACTTTTCGGTGAGCAGCTTTGTCTTTATTTGCAACTAATTTCAAATCAAACCATTTCTGCCTTATTTCTTGAACACTGAACAAGACACTGAATTAACCGCATCCATCACCTCTTTCAAAACAATTACTTTGCATGGCTAAATGACTCCACTACTTAGGCTAGAGAATAGTATTTCTTTTGTAAACTTTGTTAACGTCTAATAAATGTACCTCGATCTCCGCATCTTTGAAGTTTTTGTTCCTTTGTTTTTATTTCACTTTTGACATTTTGGCAGATCCAGGGCACGTGTTGCGGCACATCCTTATATGTTTAAAAAAACTGGCTCACATGGTTCATTGGTTCATTGTTTCGATAGTTCGCTGAGTCTATGGCCCTAGACTGACTATGTAATGCAGTGACATCTATTGGCCAGAATAAGTATCGCCACGAGTGAGTCCCGGTTTGTACTGCAAAATATTAACTAATTAAACTTTTGATTTTGCATGTGTTTGGTTGTGTTCTGTATATTTATTTGTAGCCTATAGTCACAAAATTAAATAATAATAAAAAATAATTGTATTATTAAAATAATACGTAAAACAATATTGCTTACAGCAATTCACTTCTAACCACATACAGTAGTAATACGTGTAGTATTATTATTGAACGAATCAATGATTCAAAGAACCGGATCTTTTCAGTGAACTGAACGAAATGAATCGAATCAATAAAAAGATTCGGTTAGCACATCACTAGTGCGTTCACGCTGTGGGCGGCGAGAGCATCAGCGTTCGCTCTGGCCGCCCTGCACGCGAAGCTAGCGAACGGCGCGGACGCCGTCATGGAGTGGGCGGGGACAAGGCTGCTCGGAATGCTACGCTTTGGGAGCTTTTTTATCGTAAACAATCGGCCTGGGTGCACACAACATAAGGGCAAGAAGCAAGCCACAGTCAGGAAAATAACTACTTAACAACAACAACAGAACAAGGGGCGATTTACAATTCGCCCGTGAGCATGCTGGGATATTTTGATCCCCGCCGGCGCTACGATGTTTCAGAAGCCTCTATCCCAGACGTCACCAACCTTTTTGAAACTACTTCACGGGTACTGAGCCATACGAAGGGCTACCAGTTTGATTCTCTTCTTAAGTAACAAATTTGCTCAGTTAACCTTTAGTTATAATGCTTATATAAATGCTTTTTTAGATATTATCATTTTCAAATCTATATAAATGCAAATGCGATTAAAGAAGAATAGCAAAGTGGTCAAATAAAATTTTAGACGCTGCTCACTGGTGAGTTGTGCTATTTTTAGAACAGGTCCGTCGCTGCGAGTATGCCGTATTGCGCAAATGTAAGATTGGTTTGAAATCGGAAATATGTGTGACTAATCCGCCGATCACTGATCAGGCTGAAAATCAGCCACTTCTGATCACTGGCTGATCGATCGGTGCATCCCTACTGCAAATACAGGTTGCAGCAATATATTAATTATGGGCTGTTACCAGGGGTACTGAAGGGGCATAGAAAACCTGCCAGTTTCAGGGGGGCCAGTATTTTACAAGGGCTCTTCAATGCGCAAAATAATATCGCTAGAGCTGGGCGGTATGACCAAAAATTTTTATCATAGTATTTTTCAAAATGATACCGGTTTCACGGTATACCATGATATTTGTTTACATTTTGTAAGTATGACTGGGCGTTTACCACATTCTGCAGACTGAGATTAATTACCGCAGTACATCGGTTTAAATGGCTATTCTACTGTCATTAGGAGTGTAAATTGAAGAAAAACAACTTTTAATACAGGTTTGCATGGCCCCACAAAATAGTTTCCATCATTTATCAAGAATAGAATCTTGATCTAAGATCTAAGAGGTTATTTCTCAAAAGTGTATTAGTGTAGTGTTCCTAATAAAATAGAAAACCCGGATGTGGACTTGTCTGCATACTTGCTCTTTTTTCCCTTTTTATAGATGTAGGTGTAGATTGTGTCACTTGTGCTCATAAGGACACAGAGATAAAGAACAAGAATTATGGAAATTTTGGGTGCAAAGGCAACCATACGACAAATAAGTTTCAGATTATTTTCCTGCGGCATCTTTCATCTTTAATTATGTGGAGAAATAGCACTTGGACCAAATGATCTAAAGGAAATACAGCACTCAGTTTCACACCTTAAGCAAGTAATTTTGATGCACAGTTAGATAACAAAAGGTATCACATATCCTCTCTTGGGGGAAAAGAGTATTAAACAGAAAGGAAGGAATTAGGCATAGGTGTGTCTCGGGTAGGTTATAATACAACTCATCCCCTCCCTCTCACACTCAAATTTACGGCTCTTTTTAAAATGGCAATTTTAATTACTCATATTCCTGTCTTACTTTTAAGTGAAGAAATCAGCCCGTGTTATTTTCAAAGTTTCAACATCAATCCATCTATTTCCTTGATAACTGCTTACCCAGTGCAGGGTAGCTGTGAGTCTGCAGACTATCTAGGGAAACTCAGGACATCGAGCTACGACACACCCTGGAGAGGATCCTGTTCAGACAGAGAACATATTTACATTACAATGAAACATTCTTGCTTTCATTATTACCAATATTGATGGTAATTGGTATTATATATAGAGAGTTTAAGCCTCTGCCCTGGTTCTGTGTGTGGAATCTTCACCATTCAGGAGTGCATTTCTGGGGTCAGGCACTGATGTTGGATAAGAAGGCCTGGCTCGCAGTCTCTGCTCTTATCCCAAAGGTGTTCTGTTGGGTTGAGGTCAGGACTCTTTGCAGGCCAGTCAAGTTCCTTCACACCAAACTCTATAGACCTTGCTTTGTGCAGTGGTGCACAGTCATGTTGGAACAGGAAGGGGCGTTCCCCAAACTGTTCCCACAAAGTGGGCAGCATGAAATTGTCCAAAATGGCTTTGTATGCTGAAGCATTAAGATTTCCTTCCACTGGAACTAAACGGCCAAGCCCAGCATCTGAAAAACAACCTCACACCATAAAGCCCCTCCACCAAACTTTACACTTGGCACAATGCAGTATGGCAAGTACCATTCTTCTGGCAACCGCCAAACCCAGACTTGTCCATCAGATTGCCAGAGGGAGAAGCATGATTCGTCACTCGAGAGGACATATTTCCACTGCACACCACCCAGTGGCAGTGTGCTTTATACCACTGCATCCAACGCTTTGCATTGCACTTGGTGTAATGTACAGTAAGGCTTGGATGCAGCTGCTTGGCCATGAAAACCCATTCCGTACATTTTGTGTTTTTCCCGAGTGGTGTTGAGCGGCCCCTTGTGGATATCACACAACAGTACAACAGCAACTACCCAATGAAAAAATAATGCGTTTTTCATTTTGGGAATATTTATTAGAAAATTGTTAAATATACATTTTACACATACCTTAATAAATACCTAAAAATAAATATCCTCACATAGTTTTTGTTTTTATATACAGGGTACGTATTTCTTAATGGTCACAACCAAAGGCCTAAACCTAAGCTCAACCTTTGGGAAAGAGGGTGATGAACTATAGTGATGGAGATTATGGATGGTAAACTTCATACATGGATCAACCATTTAGTCTCATATTGGCTGAAGATGCTGAAATCTGCTGAAACATTGCTTCCTGATTTAGCCTGGTACTTTTTCTAGTTCCTAAGCGCCCTTTCTCCCCAAAATATTTTTCTGTAAACAAAAGAAAGAATGATACACTGATGTAAGATAGAAAATGGCAGACTAAGTAGGTATGAAATCAGGCCATATGAAAGTCAAATCAAAAATATTACACCAAATGAACTGTTATGGTATGCTTTGTTGAAACTGCAGCAGTTATCATGGACTGAGATTAGGCTTTCTATTGTGCACTGGGTAAATGACCCCAAAAAAAGCATGGATCCTAGGATTGTTGTTAAACTTGCTTGTAATCTATGACAACTGCGATAGAGAGGAATCCATAATATCCAGAATCTTCCTCTGTGCCCCTTGGGTCTTGAGTTCAGACTGCACGTTCAGGTCGGCAAATTTGATATGGCTGGGTTGTATTTTTGCACCTGAAACATAAAAATCACATCAATGGATTATTGGGGGTGCCAGCAAATGTTTATTTTTACTGCTATGTCTTAACATGCCTGTGGGGTTTACTACACTCAGAGTTATCTTTCTAGAGCCAGGCTACCAAACACTGTCTGTGTAAAATGAATTGAACTGATTAATGGTCATTGTTCACACACCTCAGCCTTTAACCCATGTGCGACATTGCAGTGGACAGCTAACTCAGCACATGTGGAAGCAGGGCCTTACTTAGGGCACCCCAGAGAGTCCTTGCTGGTCGGGAATTGAACCAGCAACCTTTCAATCACAAGTGTACTTCTCTAACCATTAGGCCAAAGTAGGGCTTTGTCAGCTTTGTAAAGTAATGCATCATTAGTTTCCTGACTGTAAGTTAATGATGCAAACTAACAGCTTTAACACCCTTGAGTAGGTAGGTGGTAGGTAATACCCGTATAGCTTGGTAAACTTTACAGTTAGCATCCCTGACCCGCTTTTTGGTGAAAGGGTGCTTTATATACTGTATATGTTTTTGGTGAAAAGGCAGGACTTAGACCTGTTTTAAGTCAAAAACCGGTACTTAAAATTCCTTGGAGCAGGTTATGCGTGCAGCATAAACCACCATGGCAATGTACTTCTTTTATAAGTGAGCTAAGAAGCCCATTACCCCAAACTTGTAAGTAAGCCTCAAGAAACCTCACTAAGCCAGAAACCCTGCTTTGTAGCACACCCCATTGGTCTGCTTCCACTTCCACTCAGCAATGGGATGTCATTGGGGTAATCCCTTTTTTATCCACACAGCAGTGTGCCTTGATAGATGGGGTTCACCAACAAAAACGGCTGCCACATTTGCCCAGTAGGAGTCTGATACATGCAGCACACTGAAGAGGTTATAATTAACCTTGCCCCATACCTTTTCTTCATGCAGCAGTAGATGGCGCCTGCGAGGCAGCAGAGCAGCACTGCAACACCAGCCCCGATGGCAATAAGTGCCTCTGGGTTCTCCTGGCTATACGAGGTCATCAGAATGTGTTGACATCTCACCCCTGTGAAATTTGGCGGACACCTGGGAATCAAGCCCACAAATGTTAGTCACTTCGCCAATCAGTGCATGACATACTTGTTTGCTCAACCTGATGTGAAATGTTACAGTGAGTTTTCACTTTAACCATTTTTCCTTCCTCATGGAATCATGCCAGTTAGGTTTTTGGACAGAAGGGCTGCATTAAGTAGCAGACTGTTGCCTGGTCTTACGTGCATCTGGGGGTGTTGAGCTCGGGGTCATAGCTGCAGACACCATTCACACAGAAATTCTCCTTGTCTCCAGTGCATGGACTCATCACCTTCAGGACACGGGGAAGTTCCACGCTTCCTGCTTGAGTGGCCAAGCAACACAGCCGACATGTTATAAAGACGCTTACATTCAAGGCAGGTCACATTTCCAATGCTAAGAACACAAGTTACACAGGCTGTACTATACAAGCAGGGGGTGTTGCTTTTATGAACTTTGATTTGAGGGCAAATGCAGAGACGGTTTGTCTCATGGTAAGGGAATATGCATGGGTGGAGTTTGGGTTGAGGCAATGGGCAGGGGTGCTCCAAATCTCCCGGGTCGATATTGCAGTTAAATGGCATGACTAGCATTGCACTATGTTCTATGTTGGTATTTTGCACTTTTGCATAAGCAGTTTCTTGGTACCCATAGACCAAATAATAGGTAATGTGTGCATTGACACATAAAGCAAGCAAGATGTCCCGCCATGTGCAAACGTCAGATTCCGCTTATGGGAATATGTAACCTGAACTTATTTTGTCTATATTGAGTAGGTTAAATAGAGATGAAGTTTAATTGCAATTAACTTCTTTTTTGCAATAAAGCTATTGAGAAAGTGTGGAGATCCCCCAAAATTACATTGTGATCAACCACTTAACTGATTTATGTGTATAACCTAGTGCTGTAGATAACATTCAAGAAAAGATTGGCATAAAAAGACTATATGGCCAGATATGTATTTTGTCAAAAGGCCCAGACATCTAATTGATACCCCCTAAAATGTTTAACTAACATAGTGACAGTCACCACTAATTTCCCTAACTTTGTATGGATAACTTTTAGTGAGTGCAAAGTAAACAGATAAGTGAAGGTTTGCAGAGGTCATAAGCTCTGTCTTCTCGTGTGTAATAGCTTACGAAAATCTGCTAGAGCTAACAACATCACACATGAACAAACGCAACAACAGCAGCAACATGTGAGCAAGACGTTGGGTTATATCTGTAAATACAGTGAGCATGTGGTTTTACACCACAGGATATTTGTCAGTGATGTGGTGCTAATCTTCGAGCCTTCCTAAGTGTGTGAGTATCACAGGAGCAGATTGAGTGCAGTCACGCTCAGCTGCTGCTTTGGGGAGCAGTGCCCCCATTTGTGGTGGGGACTCATGGGGCAGCTCTGGCCCAGGGTAACCCCACCCTCGTACGTCCCTCCGGACCTCCTAGTGTCTCTGAGATTGTGATTTCTGGGAGTGTTATATGCTGACCGCAAGACTGTAGAAAATCCGTCCTAGTCATTAAGAGGGATTTTCTTGAGCTCAGCTCAAACTACACCCTGACAGTATACTTGCAGGTCAGCCACACACTATTTACAGTAAAAAGCAGGGAGAATCTTACATTATGATGTCACTGACAAAGGGTCAGAGCGACAAAAATACGTTTTTGACGAACTACCAATAACGAAAACATTCTGTAAAGAAAAACAACATTCTGAAACACCACCCCCATTATAAGTGTGTCGATCATGGTTAAGCCTTTGTCTTTTCAGGCCTGAAGGTAGAATTATGACTGCCGTGCACATGCATGAGTGCACAAATGGACTGACCTGTTGCATTCGGTGGCACGGTCGCGGTTCCCGTAGGCTGCACATCTGCTCCCACGAAGGCGATAAGCACCAAGATTGTCAGCACCAGTACTGCCGTGTGCATAAAAACCGCAAAGACAAGTATGAACATGTGCTGATATAGCTGCAATTAGTCAACTATGCTTTGAACTTGCTAATGAATAGCCTGAGCATATTTTGTCACGTTGTCAAGAGAACAACTAGGATACAATTGCAGTCAGTAGGAAAGTATTCATCACCTATAATGAGAAGTACTGAACTCTTTCCCTTGGTCTCGGCTGCAGGGAGAATGCCCCTTGGCTAAGGTGTGCCAGTATCAATTGCTCTGACTGAATAAATAAGTTCTTTGCGATTATGAAACAGGAATGCTACTGCTGCTTGTTTCTCTGGATTATTCATTCTCAATTAAGGTAATGTAATTGATTAGGTTAGATTTGATTTGGAATTTACCTGTTCATACTACCTCCAGAAAACACTTCAGTTTTTTTCCCCACTTCTACCTGTTTCTACCTGAGATTGCAGTTGCTTTTCTTGCTCACACATTATATCTGACTCGTTTACTTAAGGTGTTGGTATTCTTACGTTATGCATGCGTTACTGACCGCTTGCGAACTTATTTTTGAAAACTATTTAAAAGGGCTCCTGAATGTCCAGCTAGCGGCTGCAGATTCTCTTCTGACGTTAGATAATTGTACGCTTCTTGCTTGGCAGGTGAAATGCTGAACACGTGGCAGTAGACCATCTTTATATTGCTGAAACTTTTCAAGCAAAATCGTAGTGTTTCATTGGGTGGTGGGATGACCCAGAGCTATAAAATATAATTTGAAATACATTTTAAATCTCATGGATTAAAAACAAAATTTTTCATAATTATGTATAATATGTAGTGTATATGTTTTGCCTATGGTTGGTTTGCAGCTGAAATAATAATAAAAAGGAATTTTCTTAAATGTTGTCCTGTGTCATTTTAAAATCTCAGAGCAGAGCTTTTTTTTTGCTACTAGCTGCTGATGACTTACATTGGTTATGCATACAATACTTTGTTTTGTATCTTGCACTATGGGTTCTCTGTGATTAATATAACAACTCTAAAAGCATAGCCTACTAAAACCAATAATGGATTCTATAAAAACGTTTCAGTAATATTCAGAGGTTTACAGACTGAGTCCTGGAATCTGTCAAAGACCTGCTCTTCGCAATCGGTAGGGGCCCACTCACCTCTGTGTGCTGTACGAGTCCTCGTGTCCTGTGACATAGCTGCTGGTGTTTGCTGGTTGTGCTCGTCTCCTCTTTTCCCCGTGGGATCTTCTGCTGGGCTGACAGTGAATTGCCGCTAAGGTTTTATACCATCCAAGCTGCACCAATAACCATGAGTCATGGTTCTCCAGCCAGTCAACAAGTGCGTCAAAATTGGCAGCCCAGCCAATGGAAATGCAGAATTTCAAAGCCGGCACCTTACACAGACTTGTCACTAATTTCTTTTTTTAATGTCTTTTTTTTTCTCTTCAAATAATCCAACCCCTCCTTATCTCTTTGCATGCATCATCTGCCTGTTTCATTACATCACATCCTACCTCTGCACATTCTCTGTACAAGCACAGACAACTGACAGACTTGTGTGGTGAGAACAACTATTGGCCTTAAGCAAGAATAACATGGATCTATAAAGCATTGGCCTTGGTTTTTTAAAACATCCAACCACTGAGATTTTATTTATTTTCCCAAGTGTACAACATTTGTGCTCCTCTACATAGCAACAAATTCAGAATAACAGTGCAAGTGTAGATGACATGAAATTGTTTCATGTCATTCAATATATGTCATGACTTGTTGCTATGTCAACACGATCTTATTTATATTACTTATGAACTTTCTACTCAATTTCTGTCTGCCGAAAAGAAAGGCCATATGATTAAAATATTTACATGCACACAGGAAGTTTTTATATTTACAGAACAACAACATGAAGTATCCTGCAGGTGTTTCAACACACAGCGTTGGTGCGCTGGTGACGGTCACTGCGTAGTCTGCCAGGGAGGGTTGCATGTTGACACTCAAGCTGATGAGTGACACGCGAGGGATTAAGGTTCATGCAGCAGCGGTGCGTAACGGCCTGCGGTTCTCCTCAGGGGTCACAACCTGTCTTGTTTCCTTACTTATAGGCACAGGAGATAGAAACAGCGTGAGCCAGCAAGCTTACAAAGCAATGCTTTACTTCCTCTTCACGACAGCCCTAGAGGTAAATGGCTATCACATATCCGTTCATCATATGAACAAGCCCCTTAATAATACAGTAGAAAAAAAATACAAAATCACAAACTAAAAAAATAAATATATAAATAAGCAAACAAATAAATACATCAAAATAAAATGTCAAACCTTTTGTTTTGTGCACAAACTGTCCCCCTCCCCTAGAATTTCATATCTCGTATAGTATAGCAATATATAGTCTGAGACTTGGGGAGAAACTGTGATTTGCAGGGGAAAAAAACAGACCCACATTGATGGACCAGGAATCACAATGGCACACAAGAAAGTTTCTTTGTAAACGGAATGCTTTGTGTCCTAAAAACATCAAGAAGGGAAAAAATATACATATATGATACATGTGCAAAAGTGTTAGTCAAAAAAACGGTTAAAAGATCTTCATGTCCATCTGAAATCATGTTAAGTCTGTTAAAGTGTGTCAGCTTAGCCATTTAAAAACTGCTCCTAAGATCACCTCTGCCCCTAATATCGGTAGCAACCATCCAGTACACCCATTTGTTTTTTTTACTTGACCACTAGCATACCATCACTGGCCAATCAGTTACATCACAATCACATTCATGAATTATTTAAGTAATAAGTTAATTAAGAGAGCTGGTGGTAAAATGGGGTGCCCCTGAGGAGAGGTTGCGAACTGCATGATATCAGTAACTTTTTGGAGAACAGACAAAATTCCTGTTAGTTTCCATTATGTTAAATTGCATGTATTCTAAAACTAGAGTTTTTTCCTGAGCAATTGTATACCTACTACCAAAATAAATAGCTTTAAATGTTTTCTTTGCCTAAGACTTTTGCACAGCGCTGCAAAAATAATATTTTGTGCTCCAAAAAATCAATAATCACACACAGGTATACTTCTGCAAATCATCTCAAATTATATGGACTTTTCAGTTACAGTACGCACCATCTCCATTTAAAATATAGCTTATAATTAAACTGTATTACATGAAACAAATCAATGTCGTTGCATGTGGCCTTCTGTCACTTGTGAGCTGCGGTTGTGCGAGTCCTGTGGTCAGCCTGTGCGTCAGTGTATTATTGCATTTCTTGCTGCGGTCACCGTGTTCTTCATTAACATCGCCACAGTGACAGGGCCAACTCCTCCAGGCACCGGTGTGATAAAACCTGCTCTCTTCCTCACCTCTTGGGGAAGATGGAGAAACAGTAAAAGGTCAGTCGGGCAGTCAGGTTAAAGGTCATCAAAACAAAACAAATTAGTTCTTTCCCAGGTACTTCTGGCCTGTGGCAAGTTTACCTCTGTAAAACTTCGTCATTCATACAGCAGGCACTGTCATCACGCCGCACTGCAAAACCATCTGCCCAGGGGCACAGCACAGCACTTCCGGCTGCCATGTTTGCCAGCTGCCTTGCCTTCAAGCCTGCCTCGTGCTAAGGTAGCGTGCCGCCGCTTGGGGAGCCCAGAAACCCGGCGCAATAACTGCCGGCATCTTTCTTACTAAGTGGCTCTGGAATGTTTTTCCGGAGGACATATTAAGCCCAGAGACATTAAGGAAGATTGGGGCTGGTGTGGGAGACCGTGCAGATTGCAACACTGCGTGCGTAACGATATTCTCCAAGGAAATTCTGCTGCCTAACAAAACTGGTGCCGCCCACATGGTCGTGAATCAATGGCACCAACGCAGGCTGCTGTGTGTGCGTGCTGGCTGCCTCTGTTATTGTCACGGAGAAGTTTCACCACCCACATTTTTACACTCTTTGGTTTGTAAACATCTCAACATCTGTGAGAAGAAATTACTACATTATATCAGATAACATACAACGACTCTCAAAATACTGTCATGCCTAGAAAAACAAGGCTTTTTTTCTTCACGTTCAAATTGTACAAATACATTGTATCAATTATGTAAAAATAAATAATTTCAATGCATTACAACATCAGGCACAAAAAAAGTTCATGTTCAAGATGGGTCGGTGAACAACATATACATATATACACACACATCCATATATATATATATATACATATTTATGTATACACACAGTTTAATGTCGAGTTACGCCTGATTGTTTCCAATCTACATTGGAATGCTTCTCTTTGCCTACCCCATCTTGCACTCCATGAGACACACAGACATACATGCAGGTGACAGCAAGCTTGGGGTCATAGCCCAGGGAGAGTCTGCATGCTTTCCCTGGAGCTGGGGGTTAAGGGCCTTATTTAAGGACCCATGGACATATGACCATTTTGACAAGACTGGGTCTCAAACCGGCAATCTTCTGATCATATAGATATATGTCGACTTTGATATGGTATATATATGTATTTAAGTCCGACGTCCATAGTAAATAATACACACTGGTTGAGAGACGCCCCAAAAGCAGATGCAGCTGGACGTTGGCGGGTGTATCGCTTAGTGTAACAGGTGCAGGAGAATGGGCAGTGCTGCCAGCCGTATAATGTTGTTGTCCATATATAACATGCAATACGGTAAGCATATAGTAATGTATATATATGTATTTATGTCCGACGTCCATAGTAAATAATACACACGGGTTGAGAGACGCCCAAAAGCAGATGCAGCAGGACCTTGGCGGGTGTATTGCTTAGTGTAACAGGTGCAGGAGAATGGGCAGTGCTGCCAGCTGTATAATGTTGTTGTCCATATATAACATGCAATACGGTAAGCATATAGTAATGTATATATATATATATATATATATATATATATGTATTTATGTCCGACGTCCATAGTAAATAATACACACGGGTTGAGAGACGCCCAAACGCAGATGCAGCAGGACGTTGGCGGGTGTATCGCTTAGTGTAACAGGTGCAGGAGAATGGGCACTTGTAATGTAGTATGCATATAGCAATGTATATGCGATTGACAGCTACAACATTGAGGTTTGCCAAAATTGACTTGCATCCGGTGGTCCCGGTCCCAAATGTGAACGCAGGTTGACGTAAGGCTGTATATCTGCATTTACCTTCAAAGTCGACATCCCCAACCAGCCTGATTTTCCCAGTTTTTGAGTCCTGGATGCGATTTATGCCAACATCGATCACCGCGGCGCCTTCCTTCACCATGTCTGCCGTTATCAGGCGAGGAATCCCTGGGAAAGGGGAAGGGAAAGAGGATGATCACCCGGAACCATACTGTGAACCAACAACGTCATTATCATATAGTCACAACACAATCTATTGTCACATTGTAAGGACCATAATATTCAGGTGGGTTCAGGTATGGCTTCAGTGGTATCTAATTTTTCATACTGTCATACTGGGGTATGCAGTTTTTGTGAGGGTATTTATAAAAAAGGCATCTCTACAATAAGGTTCACCCAATAGTAGAGGTGTCCAAAAATATTGCTTTTTTTGATTAACTGATTTAAAAATGTTGTCCAATTCGCTATCCTTTTATGGAATTTATGGATTGATCTTTTAGGCTATTATGCATTTTTTCTGGATTTCTAAGTTAATGTCCGCAATACTTAAACATAGGGTTGTACTGGACTCTGTTGCAACACAGATTTTGGTGCCACTTAACTGCCTAACCTGTCAATTAAAATATTTGTCAGGCAAACAAGCAACAGGACAGGTAACAGACGCATCACTGCACCCCACTTGCCCTCAGGTCAGGAGACGGGTTAGGGTTAACATTAGCTAGCAGCTTTTCGTTGTGTTGATCGTGTTGACTATTTCATATAGGCCTTTAAATAGGTATGAACTAGTGTATACTGGAGGTCCCTTGTACACAAGGGTTAAAGTGTTAACCATTTAGCGAGACATCACCTGGATGCATTGTACCCTTCTGACAGCAAATTAGAAACAAGAGTTTATGCTTTATCAAAAGTTAAGGTCCTTCTTGGCATATGAGTATTAGGCAGGCCCATTTTTACTTTCAACAATTCTTTTTAGTCATTTTTTTTTGCTTTGAAAGAGACTGTTGGTTTTGAGGGTGGTTATATTTTTAAGGAACTATAACCCCAGTGTTATTTGTTTGTTAGTCTTTGCCCTTTTTTAGTGGTTTCACAATCTTATTATCTTTTTAAACATCTCTCCAAATATGGAAAGCTGTTACACAGTATTTCACATCTTATTCCTATTGAACTGATCTTGAATCAATTACGTTGAATTAAATCACTAGCTTGTGAATCAGAATCGAATTGGGCATCTCTGCAAATACCCAGCCCTACCCAACAGAGATCAATAGGTTTTGCTAAAACATTTGTTTACACTTTCCTCAAGGCTGCTCTATGACAGCTACATGACACCAACAGAAGCCCTTCATGACAGCCGACATAACTTGTCATAAGCATTTATAAAGGTCTGCCCCTGCTTTTGTGGCTGTCATAAATGCTGACATAAGGAACTTGACACAGGATTCCCTATATCAGCATAGTTCATTGACTGTATTATCAAGTCAACCCTTTATTTATATAGCACATTTAAAAACAGCCCCAGTTGACCAAAGTGCTGTTTGTATGTCATTTTGTGTAAATGTGTCTGACAAATAAATGTAACTGCAATGTTATGTTTCCAATGTACAATCACAGAGTGCTTACTGTCACGGTTTAGCCGCGAGCGACGACCCATGATGCAGGCGGCTTTGGTATAAGACGTTTTATTCCGAAGAAACACAGGATTCGGAACACAGGAACAACTAACAGAGACCGTAAGCCGATGTATGGTGACAAGTATCACAAATACATACAACAACCGACACTGGGGACTAAACATGGGCAGACTAAATACACGAGACATCACGGACGGAACACGGGGCAGCTGGGAACAATCAAGAAAACAATCGGGAACATACTCACGTGGGGAACAAGGGGCGTGGCACAACAGGAACACATGGACAGATCGTGACACTTACAATCACAGAGTAATGCAGAGTCATGCAAGAATACCATTATTTATAACACGAGCCACACCAAGTGAGCAAATGAGCTTACCTGCAGCAGCAATGACGATGTCTGCAAGCCTAGTGAGCTCCTTCAGCTTCTCCCTGGGGGTACACCTGTGAGCGATGGTGACCGTGGCATCACCTGCGAGCAAGGCAGGAGATTTGTTTTCAGACGGAAACTTGGAATCTGGAATGATCTGCAAACATTGCCTGTATTACGACAGAATATATTTATGAAAATAAAGTTGCAGCGCAAAAATTACAAATACAAGTTTGTGCTATGCAATTGAAAAAATGAATATTATTGGGTGCGACCTGCTGGCAGTTATGAGAATATTTTTAATTATCAGATTTTTCAAATGTTGTGGATAACACTGAAGAAACTTAAAGCGACAAAGTCTGGAGGTATAATTTATTTTTGGCTTGGAAAAGAAATATTTTGGTGTATGTATGGGTAAGTGCAAGAATAAATATCAGTTTTCTTTATTTTCATTATGTAATGGTAACATATAATTCTGTTGCTTTGTTATGCAATGTTAACACTAAAGTGCTGTGACTTTCTACAACAAATCTGGTTTGATTACACATTACTGGATAGAATAAGTTAAATACGACTGATACTGAATCCAGGGAATTGAATTGTGAGGTCAGTGCTGATTCTCAGCCCTTAACTATACCCATATGTTCCTCAATTACAAAGATTCTAATTTATGTTTTGACACATATCTTTTTTTTTAAAAGTCCTTCTGAAACATGGCATGTGAGTTTTAGACTTGCCCATTTTTATTTTCAGCTATTCTTTTCAGTCAGAAGTATTTTTTTGTACTTTGAGAGAGACAGGTTGGTATTCATTTTAAGAAACTATTCCCATATGTTCCTCAAATAAAAAGATTCTGGTATACAGAATTTAGTGGTTTTCAGATTTTGTTTCCAGTGACTCTGCATGTAAATGTGTGTTCCATTTAGAGATTTTCTTTGTAAAGCTACTATATAATATTTCACATCTCATTTCTATCGGATAGATATCGAATCAGATTGAATCAAATTGTTAGGTTGTGAATTGGAATTTAATGGAATCGGGGTATCTGTGCCAATACCCAGCCCTAGGGTTAAAGGCTTCACACAAGGGCCCGATCGTGAAATGACCCTGCTGACCCTCCTATCACGGGCACAGCATCCTAACCCGCTGGGCCACATTTACCGTTTAATACCCGAGAGCATGCAGGCCAGCAGACCCTCACTCACGTTCACGTCCCTCCTATCACCCAGCTCAAAACAAACGATAAGAAGCATCCTGGCGGACTCTGTCACGCCAAGGCGCCAGCAGCCCCCCACCCCACATAGGTGCAGTCGTAAAACATCTTGCTGCCAGCGAAAAAATGTCAAGTAAAAAATGTAAAGTAAAATGCAAGGCCTGTTACTGCAACCCACACTCCAGCTGAAAAGCCACACTGAATAAGACATATTTAAAAGTATATTTCAAACAACATAAAATGTCCTGCAATGTTCACTGACCGGGCAAGTCCTAGAGCCTATCCCAGGCAACATTCTGGGACACATTCTGGACAAGACCCTGGTCCATCACAGGGTATGGGCGGGCGGGCAGGCGCACACACACACACACACACACACACACACACACACACACACACACACTACAGGCAAATATGGAGCTGTCAACTTGCCTATTTGCATATATTTGGACTGTGGGAGGACAGCTGAGTACCTGGACAAAACCCACATAGCATGAGGAGAACTCAGATTAGGGGCAGAACCCAAATCCCCAACCCTTTAAGTGTGGTGTGACCCTGCGAGGCACTCAGTTTGCAAAAATCATCTACTAGGACATACAGACCCTGTATAAAACTTCAGTATACCAGTCAGAAACTAGTTTTTTCCTGTTTTTCTATAAATGCCAAAATATCAAAAACACACTATACTATACAGAGATAGTATAAAGTGCAATGCTCGAGAAATCTTGGATTTCTCAAAATAGTCACCCCTTTTGCCATGATATTAGCTCCACAAAACACAAGGAACATCACGCTGACATCACATTAGACCAGGGTTCCCCAATTCTGGCCCTGGAGTTTGGAAATTTCCTTGTTCAAACACACCTACTTAACCTGGTAATTAGCTGCAACACTCCACTCATCAAAGCTCAGTTAAAGACAGTTTGTAAAAACCCCTGAGGCTGCACAAGAATAGATTCTCTGGTCTGATGAAGGGTACCTGAATTCCTTGGTTTCATCTTGGTTTCAATCTTGGTTTCATCGCCCGCACAAAATCATTCTAGCAGTGAAGCATGGTGGGGGCAGCATTATTCTAGGGGGGGTTTTCTTAGTGGCCGGGACTAGGGGACAAGTCAGGGTCAAAGGAAAGCTGAACAGAGTGAAGTAGGGCTGGGTGATATGCCCCAAAAATGATCACAATGTTTTGTGAAATTGATATCTATCACAATATCGTAAAATGATATGTAGGAAACAGGAAAATATTACAAGTGGTTTTGAGTTTTCTGATTCTAATAACCAAATTATGTTACTAATAGTTATGGAACATGTGTGACAGGTAAAATGATAGATGACACCAACAAGAGACTCATGCCTTGATGGAATTTGTGTAAAAATGATGCACCATAACTATTGTAAATATAGTTATAACTATAAAAATTTTGCAAGAAAACAAGTGTCAGACCCGACATTTCCTTTACCAGCAGGAACCGCACATGCAGACCCGCCATGTAACAAGTCAGACCCGACACTGCCTCCTTTACCAGCAGGAACCGCACATGCAGACCCGCCATGTGACAAGTCAGAGCCGACACTGCCTCCTTTACCAGCAGGAACCGCACATGCAGACCCACCATGTGACAAGTCAGAGCCGACACTGCCTCCTTTACCAGCAGGAACCGCACATGCAGACCCACCACACTCACACTCTCCGTCTTACAAACACACAGAGGCTGAACCAAAATATTTCAAATTTTGCCTCAATTCTCATCATGAGACCAACTACCATTCCTAATTATTGTTTCAGTTAGGTGTATTCAAACTTCTGACTGGTACTTCATAATACAGAATACTTCAAATGTATAACATTTAACATAGGGGTAGGGAACCTGATCCATGGAGAGCCGGTGTGGGTGCAGGTTTTTGTGATGACATCTCAATCAGCCAATAAATGTGGGTCCCCAGGACCGGAGCTAAGAACCAATGCTTTATTATCCATTGTATCCATCTATCATAGTAACTTTTTATCATTTTAGCAGTTTAAGGAGAGTTCAACATTTTAATACAGAGTAATCACAAAATTCACTCCACCTCACTCACAAAAGATAAACAGGTCACGTGTGTTTATTCTGTGAAATCACACCTTCATGCGCACAGTTTCAGGACCCTGCCGTGATGACATCCAGACGTGTCGAGGCAAACAAAACCATTTCCATAAATTCTTTCAGGATGCTTTCATTCCTTCACACTGCTTCAGGTTCACTGGCAGCCAACTAATCACAGGAAAAGTGTGTAATATGATACGTGCTGCCAAGCTTCTGAGAAATGCAGGAAAAACCATGTCAATATCCGACTCTCGGTATTAAAGACCTCTGGCAATCCACCGCCTCCTTCTCTGAAAAGCCCACACATCCTCTTCCACATAATCCCAGCACGTTCCGGCATGTACTTTTCCTTATGTATCATATTTATTGGCTTGGTTATTGCCAGTTGCAAGATTTCAGTCTTGATAAAAGTACTTGCTACTTTATTGTCCAATCCAATTCAAGGTCATGGCCATTATACAGTTTCACTGTGATTCATACCAAATATTCTAGCACGCTAACGCAGGGAATCCCTTTGGGTTTCATTTGGCCGGTAAGTTCAGCTTTGTGAGGGACTGTGTCCGCAGTTAGATGAAGGATTCACGTTTTTTCTGGGGCAGAGGTGGCCTAATGGTTAGGGAAGCACACTTGTGATTGAAGGGCTGCTGGTTTGATTCCCTAACCAATGAGGCACCCTGAGCAAGGTGTTGGCCCCAGACAGTACTCCCCAGGTGCTGAATTCGCTGCCCACTGCCATTTCACATATGGGTTAAATGCAGAGGACACATTTTGCTGTGGTCTGTCAACAATGGCAATTAATCACTTCACTTTATAGTCTCAAAGGTTATGACTGCACAAGCAAGCAGCCGATGTGACAATGTAAGTGCATACTTCAAACCAAATAAATAAGGGCTAGGGTGATAATCAATTTTGAAAGAAGTTGGGAAACATTGATATTTATCAACAGCTTTATTTGTCTAAGGCTGGACATATTTTAAAACATTTACCAGTCACATTTTTTTGCTCAGTACTTTTGACATCTTTCTCGACAGCCATGGATAGCTTGAGCCTAATACTGTGAATAATTTATTTAATGAATCTGCTATGTTAATGGGCAAGCCATTCACCACATCTTTCTTGCTTCTGAAGCCTTTAGCTCGATGTGGGATGAACTTTTTCCCAAAATAAGCAGTCTTTGTTGCGGCAGTTCTTTGCTTTGAATTTTCTGTCTTTCCAAATGATCCCCAAATTTATGTTGCCTTAAAAGAAAAAAAAACTCTCCAACACTATTCACAAATAGCTTCTTTATCGTCACCAAACTTATCAAAATACCAACTGCACACGGTATAATATGGGGATAATATACATTGTACAGTCCTAATATTTCTTTTTTGCACTGTACAGAATTCCCATTTGCATATCTTAGTGCATAATATACTCTACATTGTTGAGTATAGTATACAATACCTGAATTCTATGTATAATGTACCTGTACATTTAAAAAATGTTTTGCTAAACTACATTGGGTAACTTACTACACTTATTGGTTTATTGTTTTTACTGTTTTTAATTGTTTAATTATAATTATTGCACTTAATTTTTAAATTACTTTGCTTTCCCCTCTTCTCCCCTACCTTGCTGTGGAGCAACTGTAACAAAATAATTTCCCTCCAGGTTTCAATATATTTTTTCTGATTCTGATACAACAACCCAGATGGGTAACACACCACAAAAAAAGCAGACATCCTTTCAGAGACCCCATCCTACCATCTTACCTCCGGGGCGCTCGTGTCTCCCGTCTGTGTGCAGCAGCATGGCGGTAGGCATCCCCACGTTCTTGGAACGGCCGGCCACCACCACGTTCCTCCCAACTGTTTGGATCTCTGAGAAAGACTCAGCTGTCAGTCACTCACAGTCACATACTGCCTCTAACTCTGCTGATGTGACTCGCACCTAACCACACAAGAGGGAAAACGACGGCGAATGTGACCAGCCGAGGGAGCACGGGGGGGGGGGGGGGGGCAGTGGTGGTGCAATGGATAGGGAAGCGACTGTGTTATCAAAGGGCTGCCGCAAATAACACTGAGGTACCCTGAGCAAGATACCGCCTCCAAGCACTGTTACCCAGGCGCTGAAATAGCTGCCCACTGCTGTGTCACAATGTCACATGGGTTAGAGGACACATTTCGCTGTCATGTGCCGACAGTCACCAAAAAAATGGTAGTATAGTTCAAACAGGATCCATTCTCACAGTATAATAACAGGCCTAATAATAAAGAGAAATATTATTAACTTAAAAATCATGAAAGAAAATCACGATTCTGATACACATTTCATCCAGAATCATGCAGCCTTAGTTGACATTCTTCTAAACAAGAGAGGGAAATGTGGTTTTGATGGACATTTCTGACATCCAATGGGGATATTAAATAGATTTCTTAATAGAACATCTATTCATTGGTCAATCAGAGGTTAGATGCGATCAATAGACAGAGGAGAATGGGTGTTTTTCCACCTATGGTAAAATGTGACGATGTTAAACAGTGGACAGATGCAGTATTCACTGGAGAGCAGTGATAGCACTGTGTAGCAAGTCTCTCGCGCAACACTGCTTGAAGCATTCTGTAAAATACAGTTAACTTAGCAACCTTCCCACTACAATTAGGGAACGCTTTGGCTTGGAAGAGCTTAGCAGTGCTGCAAAGGGGCACCGTTGTTTGCACTCATCTGATAAAAACTTCAGTAACAAATGCAAGGGAAGTAAAGTGGTCATCATCATCATCATCATCAAAGAACACCAAGAGAACCACATATGCCAACATTACAAGGCAGGGCCACTGAGCAAAGGAGGGCAGTGAAAACAGCCTAGGAGACCTTTCCTGTAGGTGATTGCCTTAGCTGTGGCTCTGCATAGTCACCTAACAGCATTAGATGAGCAGGCCCATTGTCATAACAAGCAGAGAACACATACTTTAAGAAATATAAAAAAAACCTGGATATTTTATCAGCTCAGATTGCTGTAAAACATCCGATACCTGGGGATATGATTAATATTATGTTCAATACTAGTCAAATAGTAATAAAAAACAAATATTCTTTTTACGTTAAGTGAATATGCACAATTTTATTTTATGAACCTGACTCCTTTAAAAGAAGTATATGGTCACCCTTGGGTTTGGATTTATATGTGAATCGTATTGTGTTGTGCTGGATAGGTAGCACTGGTCCCTCACACTTCCAGGGTTGGGGGTTCAAATCCCATAGTGTTTTGACTGGGGGTTTCAAATTGCCCATAAAGCATGTGCAACCTGTCAAAACACGGTGGCTTAAGATGGGTTACCTGTCCTCTTGATGATCTCCCAAACCGCTGCGGGTGTGGCTGGCACCATCGACTTCTGGTCGAGGCAGAGCCTGCCAATGTTGACAATGTGAAAACCATCCACATCCTTCTCTGGGGCGATGGCGCTGCAGATGGCTTGCTGGTTTATATGTTCTGTGTGGGACAGGAGAAGCAGCAGAAGGACTGAGACCATGGAAGCCCCCTGGTGGTCAGCAGCACAGCAAGACAGGGCCGTGGGAACAAAGCAGTCAGTTGCAGACAGTACAGGAATGCTAACACAGTGTGAAAGGCAGAGCAAAGAGGCACAGGTCTGGTGAGAGTTCCACTCATGCACGTCACATAAGCCACAACTACAACCCCATGAAAACACCTGCAATATGAGACCACATCATGTGACAGAGGTGGCTTCATGCATCACGGCATTTCTCATGGGACTGTTGCCTTGATAGCCTTGTAGTTACCAGGAAGAGGAAGCTGAACCAGCAGGCCACTGACCCTCCAGTCTCTGTTCAGGTTATAAATCATTTCCAGAAGCTCCTCTTGCGACACAGTGCTGGGCCTAAGCAGCGTCTCACTCGAGATACCTGGGCCATCGGAACAAAAAAGCCTGACTACAGGTAAATGAAGGATGCACATGGATTTGTTCAGCAACTTTGAACATTAGGACAAATTACTGTCAGGTTACACTACATGTTCAGCTCTATAATGCAACCATCAGTACTATGACAATGCCAATCCATGTAATGCCAACTAATGACTATCGCAGCAGGCCTGCAGCAGACTTGGGTGACAGCTGCTAAACCACAGATGAAAACAAGGGCTGCTGACATCGGGCACTGACTCACCGAGTGCCGCAGCAGCTCTCGTCTTGTTCCTGACATAGGAGTGGCTGGCTGGGTCACCCCCCACCAGGATGACGCTGAGATGCGGCCGCTTATTGCCAAGGGAGAGCCACTCTTCCACGTCACGCTGGATCTCCCTGTGGATTTGCCTTGCCAGTTCTCTCCCTGAGATCACCATAGCAGTTTGGCTGCACAGGAACCAGTATTGTTTATCAATGTTACATTCCGTGTAAATAAAAAATGCTAGTGTGGTGGCTTCATTTGAACAGGTCCACTTATAGGATGACTAACCAGGAAACTGGGATTAGCATTTCATGCAAGTGTACTAGTTGCACAAGGTAAGTATTAAGAATACTATTAGTTTTAAGGAGCAGTAAATCTCTGTTGCTGCTTTTTCGTGATTTGTAGGCTAGTTTCAGAATTAATTGCAGCATTACGGTAATATTGCTAAACGTAATATATAAAGACATGAAAACCCATCGTCACTGATACTCAGTGTAGGTTACAGATGACAGAAGCACCTTTGCGGTTAGTTGCACTGTTGTTTGTCGCGCTCGTCTGAGCGTCATTGTGTGACATCCCGTACGGTAAAACAGCGTCCATGCCTAAGCAAACATCGCGAATGCGAGCAGCCGTTCCCACTCGCGTGTTTCCGCAATCCAGACAACTACGAGGAACACGTGACTAATGTCCTGTCGGTGTCACCAGCGCCCGTGAAACATCCACACCGTGCAGTGCGCGCAAACTGAGCGCGTTTTCCTCACCGGGACGTCGACTGATGGAAGCATCTCTGCAGCCCACCGGACGTCCTGAAAATGCGGAATTTGGCATGACAGTTAGGCTGGAGAACGCCGCTGGATAGCTTGAGGGAGCAGCATAGTGGCGAGGCAGCAGCGGCCATGTTTGCGGAGCGTCGCGCGCGCCAGCCCTTGGCGTGGATGTGATGGGAGAGGAGGAGCCGGACAGACCGGCGCGCGGCGCTGCCCCCCAGCTACCTGGCGGCCACGCGGCGCCGCACGTGCGGGGGCGGGGGTCGCAGCCGCCAGCTCGCGGGTGAGAGCGCGCTTCCGGGCATCCTCGCGAAGCTCGCGCTGATTTCCGATGCATGTCCGCAGGAGCGCGCCGCGACTGTCCGCATTAGCGCCTCTGCGCGCGTTGTAACGCTTCAGTGTAATCCGCGATCCGCGTGCCGTGTAGATTTGTCTCGAATGTAAAATCTCACGCCAGCTAGATGACCGAAGTTAGCAAGTTAGCAATTCCCCAATAATGAATCCCAGTGAGGACGCGTGTACTGAACAAATAAAATGCAACACCTTAAAAACGTAATTACAGTTAGATTCATCTTTATTTACAATGAAGTCCTGACTCAAAAGGGTTAAAAGAGAACATTAATATCAGTTTATCAGGATTCATTTGACTACATTTGTTTTTGTACAGTCTCCATTCAGGTTCATCTGAACAGAACTAAAGCCCTCTGCAAGAAGGCAAACTGGGGAAAAGGGAGGGAGACAAAATTATAAATGAAAAACCTAAGCTACAGCACAAAAAGAAATACTATACAAATATGGGAATAAAAAGAAATCACTCCATAAAAAAAACACTTTTGAAATTATCATCTGTTATATTAACTATCATCGTCAGCAGTGTTATGAGGTGAAGGGTTCACTGCTGCTCAATAGTCTTTAACGGGCAGGTTGTCCCAGATTGTAGTCTTTCGTCGTTTGCCAATTGTTCTGTCCTTCTGCACAGCCAGGTTGGGAAAAATGATGTGGAGGCCAGCGCTCAGAAGGGTCATTATCCCAAAGACTCTGACCCCTGAGACATGTCCGATTCGCCCCTCTATTGTCCACTTCGTGTCACGGCTAGCAGAGCCACAGCTATCATGTGGTTGCAATATGAGGAACTGCAAAAGCTGTACATTTGGCATGCAGGGCCAAAGAAGATTTTATACATTATGGGGCCACCAACCACAAGATCTCAACTGAACTCACCTCACACTATGGAGTTTCTGTGTGCACGCACGGAGCCACGAGCGCACATATACACACGCACACACACGCACTCCCACCAACTGGTCCAGTTCTTTTTATAACTAAAAACAAAGAACAAAGAGTGGAATGACCATCCAAAATTAAAAAGGTCAGGGGGTGGGGGGATAAATGATTTAAATCACAGTTCTTAAGGTCCATGATTTGGGTCCAAAGTTATAGTTCAGAATTTTCGTCCTCAAGTCCACACACTTCATAAAGGTCTAGCAATACATTTATATCACGCCTCAAACACACTCCAACAGCGAGAGAGGGTCGTTAGTGTTTTGTTGCCCAGTGCTATTCACTCACAGAATGTAATGGGGGGAAGCATTATCCACAGGCAAACTGATATATCTGAGAGCTCCACCACCATCCACCCCCTGGGGCAGAACAGTGGAGCCTGATACAGACCTGGGCCTACTGCTACTAAATATCATTTGAACAAACTGATGAAAACATGTTAAATCCAATGGCAATGAACATAAATTTGCCATCAATGCTTTAGAACGGTGTTTCCCAAGGTGGTCCTCTGAGAGAGGCCATGTTTTTGCTCCCTCCTGGAGGCAAAAACGTGGACTGTCTGGGGGTCTCTGCGGAGTGGATTGGGAAACGCTGCCCTACAAAATTTTAACCTATCAAACATAAACCACCTTCCTCAGTCTAATAAGGGGGGGGGGGGGCTGCACATCTCCCAATGGACTGAATATACATGAGTTAGCTTTATGGGACCCATCCATATATGCTTAAGTGTGCAAATCCATACAGAATAATTAACTGGTAGCACCACGAACAGCATAGGTTGGTAAGTACAGTCCTTTTCCCCAGTTTTATTCAACTCTCCTAATGTAGGGAACATTTTATCTCTAGGAGTGATGAGAGGGACAGTGCCATTTAAATTTCTATTTAAAAAAACTAACTTGAGAAAATAATTTACAAATGGTTAATAATGTGCATAATCAGTGCTACTTAAATTGTTCATCTTAATTTCTTTCCATCAAAAATATGGCACAAAATTTGAAACCAACATTTTAGAAAGATGTCACTTCCAGTAACTTGCATTTTTCCAAACAACAGCAGGACGTGTCATGTGAGTACGGTCCCAACTCAGAATGAAATTTTCCCACCTCACCCTCACTTGTCTGGTTTCCTATTGATTTACTACAGTATGCAACCAAAGACAATTACTTCTACATGCCACATTGACACGTACCCTCTAGGTCTACAGGTCCGTACCTAGTCACTACCATCATTGCAACAGGACAACAGCGTCTTCCCAATCCTCCTATAAATTTTACATTTCAGGCTAAAATCAGCACAATATGTTAAGTTACCCACACACACACACGCACGGCAAACTTGTGCGTTTTTACACACACACACACACACACACTGGCATACCTGGCCACAAGCAGAAATTCTCTCTCGCATCCTTACACACAGACAGACAACACACAAATATACACCAATACATATTCTTAAAAAGGAAATCAGCATAAACTGTTAGTGGAAAGAAAATGTCCTGAATGAGGGGAAAAAACTTGAATAAAAACAAAAACAGAAAAAGGACAATGGACAGAGGGGGACAGAGGGCGAGGAAAACAGTGAAGCAGTGGGGTTGAATGCTGGGGTGAATGAGTCCCAACTCCAGGCCGCCCAGCAGCCCCAGCAGCTACGTCGCTGTCCATGGGAGGCTGCTGGAGAGCCTCACTACTCCCCATTTCATGGCAATGTAAAAAAGAAAAAAAAAATACAATAATAATAATAATAATAATCAGCTGCGCCTGGAAAGAACGAACAAAGGCGAACGTGGGAGGCTGTGGTCACGTCCCTAAAGCCGTCCGCTAAGGAGGCTCAGATTGACAGAGACAGCATGGGGGGGGTAACAGGTGACGACCCCTGTGTGAGGGAGAGGCATGCGGATGATGGGGGGCAGCGTGGGGCAGGAAAGGAGCACGCACTCTCTGGCATCTATGTCCTTGATTACACCTCTCTCTCTTAGAGCCATGACCAGAGGCAGAGGGAGGGTGTAAAGACAGGAGGGAGGGGGTGGGTCACGGTGAAAGCCCCCTCTCCCAATACAGTCTCTCTCGGCATCCTGTTGGGGTCAGGAACAGGGGGTATCCGTCCCATCCTCTCCCCCGAGGGTGGCGGTCTGCTGCCAACAGTCCATCATACCTCCAGGAAGCGTGAGCTGCTGGACTTGGCATGGAAGGGCTCTGACCACATGCGTCGCAGGTCCCCCTGGGAAGGCGGCGCGGTCGGGTCACACACATTTGAGACAGAGAGAGAGATGCAGAGAAGCAGCCTCAGGTGTGGGAAACTTATCCATTGCAAACAGGTTAATCACTCATTTACAACTTGGAAAACTATAATTACCCTCCACTGCTATCTCGGAATTAAAACCATGTCCCAGTTTTAGCAAATTTGGCAGTATTATTTTAAAGTTAAGCACAATTCACAGTGACAGTACAAATAAATTTGCTCTCTAAAATGCATTCGAGAGGCTTCATACAGGCCCTGTTCACACCTGGTATTAACATACATCCAAGGTGATCTGATCACAAGTGGACAGTGCCAAGTCAGTCTGTTCATACTGAGCATTAACATGCGCCTCCACATGCACCTTGACTGACCGCTTGTCATCAGATCTCACTTTCCCGTACTTTATTTAAATAACCATGTAAATCACTTCCATATGCAGAGGTCAAATGCATTGTTGATTTTTACTGGCAGCAGTCGGCAATGACAGACAGTGCAGCACAGTGCTGAGTTTCTCAGAGAAGTACTCAGTAAAACTGACAAAGGCAGACTAAACCAATAAACAGAAATCATATACTCATACATAATTAGAACATGTGGCATACATCGTTACAATAAGCCATTAATCTCAGCTGTAAGCTCCCCCCCCCACTGGCACTCACTGCCACTGCATGCAGACCACCCCCAAAGAAACCTTGGATATGTATGGACTGAATATATGGTTGTACCAGACGGTCTACAGAGCACTTTCAACAGCCTGACATTTAATCAGGTTTCATAAGTTATTCATTACAAAAAGTTACAGCTTACTACTAGGAATTTAATTGTTTGGTTCAACACCGAGGCTGTAGTTCGTATCAGTAAGGCATGGCTTTCAGAGGATAATCTTAATAACATTACACTAAAATGCCACTAGAGGGCAAACCTAATCAGACATGGTGGAAAAAGTGGAAATCCACAATTCTACCATGTAAATATTTAGTCCTTAAAGTTGTAACTGATATTTTGAATTCTTGAAATCTTTATCTAAACAGCTCCTATCAATGTCTGGTCATCCTCTTTTGAACATCTTCAGAGAGTACAGAGGAACCCCCTCCTGGCCTAAAAATGTGCCACCCACAGGGTGGATCCTGACTGGTCATCGCATCCTTTGCGAAGACCTAGGACTGCCATGTTAATCCAACACCAGCTTTGCTGCGTCATTCTACAACCAAAACTGGCCACAGGTTGACCGTGGGACCCATACTGAGAAACCAGCACCTCTCAGATAAGATTTTAAGGACTCTGAGCTATTAGTTAAGTTCTCCCCAAACAAGCTTGATGGGCCGAATGGCCTCCTTTCGTTTGTATATTTCTTATGTTCTTACACTCCAATCTGGATAAGAAATGATCTCACAATGTCAAACTTAACAGAAGGGCACACAATAACGACAATTTGAAAACCAACAGCAAAACCCTTACTGATCTGATGCCCACAGACGCACACACAGTCCATGTATTCCTATCATTATGGGGACACTCCATTCATTCCTATGGGCATAACCCTGATCCCAGCTATGACACCCTTAACCCCTACCCAGCCCTAACCTTAACCATAAGTAACCAAACAAAATACGAGACTTCTGGCACTTTTAGTTTTTTGATTGCAGACAGATTTTTATATAATTGAAGTTATCCTTGTAAGGACTGTCCCCACAAGGTAAAAAGTAGCAGGTTTTTATCACATTGTGGGGACATTGGGTCCCCACACTGTAGTAATTACAAAGCCACAAGCACACACACTGACCTTCAGATAAGCCATGGTGAGCAGCGGCAACAGGGTGAAGGGCACAAGATACAGCAAGGCGGGCTGGGCTGCTCGGTGAATCCTGGAGGCCACGGTGGCCGTCAGGAGACCTGCACGGAGGGGCATTATTCACTTCACACATTCTCTGATCACACAGGCAACCTGTGATTAACAGCAGGGATAGGCTCATCCACATTTTTCCAGTTCCCATCCAATTCCGATACATAACTGTGGATACCGATACAGATTCTGATATGAGCTCTTTTTACTTTAATATATTAATATAATATTTTGTGTATATATACATACTATATATTATTAAAGTTTAAACTAGTAAATACAAATAATAAAATGTATGCCAAAAAAATCTAATTCTGCTACTAGACGCATACATAACACACGGTTCCACCTCATTTGTACATCTTGTTTTAAGCGTTTTTTTGCAGTTTGGTTTGAATATCTTCCAAGAGTATATGCAAGAAGTAAATTCTTAAAATGCCCCACAATTTTTCTCCCACTGGCAACAGCGTCACTTACATTTCATTGCTACATCACAAACTGTAGCGAGAGCGCAAAACAGCCCAAGCCAGGAACTCCCAAATCATCCATTGCTTTTTTCATATTACTCGCTTTATTTAGTGTGATTTTCCATTAAACGCTACTTCCACCTCTCAAAACTTTGCTTTTACAAAGATTGCAAGTCCATGTGCTACTAGTTGTTTCAGCTAAAATACTTCCACCCTCTTATCTGATGTTCTTAGGCTCCTCCTACTGCAAAGGGTATGCACGTGACGTCACTGCAGGTGGAATGTAGGACTTGCAGGTGGAGCTGCAATGTTAACGTTCAGCTTGAATTATTTTACAGACTGCTGAAAACTGAATGCAAGTAATGGAAGGGGATTGGTCACGCATGGCCAATACTGGATCAGTCTAATAGGTATGGACTGTGCCAATACCAAACCGAATATCTAATGAACAGGCACAATACAATAACCAAGCATTCCTCCTCATTCTCTAACCCCACCGCCCCACTTCTCTCCCACCATACTCTTTCCTGTAACTCCTCCACAGGTTCAGTCTGGGGCTCCCATGCCCAGTAACCATACTCCACGCCGACCCCCCTCCCCACTCTCACCAACAAAGTATCCGATGAGGGTGCAGTGGAAGTATGAGACGCGCTGCATGCGGCCCGACACATTGCCGGGCCCCAGTGCCTCGCCGGTGGCCTGCTTTTTGTAGTTGTCGTAACGCAGCACGAAGCAGAGGAGGAGGCCCGGCATCACGATGTCCCCGATGCCCAGCATGGAGAAGTGGCTTCCCGTGGAACTATCAGAGGAGACAGACAGACATATTGATCTCCATCCCAAGGAGGACGTGGGTGGCCCTGCAGGAGCGCCATGCTTTACTCCACATTTTGGCAGGCGCGTGCACCAATGGCCCGCTGGCGCGCTCTATCAGTGCACTGTAAGACGAAGTGCTGGTACTTCTCCATTCAGAATTTTAGGCCCATGGTTCAAACTTTATCTTTAACCCCTATCCCGTGTTTGGGGTCAGTCTGACCCCAGAGCATCATTAAATGGTAGGCAAATTTCACATGGGGAAATTATCACGGGAAAAGGGTTAAGGTGGACAATTATTATCAGAATCCATGAATATCCTCACCCCACCCCCACACTAAGCATTGATCGACAGCATGTGACCTCTTTCATTTATCTTATACTAATCTTATATAATCCATCTGTGATCCAGTATTTGATGCGTATAACCTGGATTAGAGAACATGCACATATGTACACATGCATGCGGACACACAAAAAAAAAAAGTGTTTTCTCACATTAGTATTTAACAAACATGACCCCACAGTATTTGGGAGTAGGTGAGCCTTTTCATTTCAACTCGCCATGACTCCTACAGCTACATAACTCGAATAACTCCTACAGATACCAATCACTCTTCTATATCCTCCCATTCCCACTTGACAGAACTACTTCATCTGCTCCTGATTCACAAGTCATCTTGTATAAACAGCCTGCTTCATCATTTGTCACAACATTTAGATTAGGTTTGGATTTTGTCTGGACTTTTACTTGGTCTCTTACAACACACATTATTTTGAAGATTTTTTTACTTTTCAGCATTACTGTCAAACTGCAAATACCCTTTCTTGGTTCGACTTCAATTTGAATGCATGCCTGTCCAGTTGTCTGGCAGAATACTCCAAAATTTCCAGTTTGATAGAATAAAAATTTCCTGAGTGACAGAAAATTGTCCAGAATCCAAACTGGAAAAGCAGCCTCAAAGCACAAAGCATGAACCATTATTTTTAACAGATGGGAAAAGGTTGTTTTAGGCAATGAAAGGTTTTGCCAGTTGTAGTGTTTTTGATTGTGGCAAGAAATTGCTAGATACACCAACTAAGAGAACACTACAAAAAACAGCCATAATCAAGAGTCTACTTCTCTCTCTTCCCCATACTTCCGATGAAGTCGTAAATTCCGAGGTGCGAGACGTCACACCTGACCAATTTCTCCTTCGAGTAACACATCTCGGAACAAACATGGCAGCCTCCACGAACACGCTGCTTTGTTGTTGTCTGAGCACCAAAAAGCTCATGAAAAGACATTTATTATTTTATATGAAAGACTGCGATTACATTCAGGATTAGTAATACATTTAAAAAAATAAACATTTAGAAATATTATAAAAAAAGAGAAGCAGTGAAACGCTTATTGACTGTGTAAGCTGCCATGTTGAAATGACGTCACGGGAATTTCGGACAACAAAATTTCTGTCTGACTTCAAACTCGGAAAAGGGGCGTGTTTCCGACAGGAAGTGATGTTTTTGTTCGAGTCGCGACTCAGAGATAAATGAACGCAGTTTAACTTCCAAGTTAGTGCAGGTGGTTATGGCCAACCGATTAGTTAAGTTTACTGCTAAAAGCCCCACCCAGTAGTTTTTGGTTGAGCAAAACATGCCTACACAAGAGTATGAAGTTTAAAGAAAAAAAGTTCAGGAACTACCTATAAGGAACCACAAATCAGTCCAAGTTCCCACAGTGGGAATGCGAGAGCAGTTTCTGGTTCCTGAAAAAGCTTCCTGGAGTAAGAAAACACCTAACGGCAGCATAATCCTCTCCGTTTTTTGCTAAATTATGACCATAATGATCTTTCGGATAGCAAAGGTATTCCCCCAAGCTTAACTCATAAATACACTGCTATTCAATCTGTCTTGCTCCTGAACATGGAGGTCAGCTATATAGAGCCTTATAGATGCTTTGACATGGTTGCAGGTTGTTTGGGATAATCTCAGGAACATCTAATGTAGGTTACTTTGAAGGACACCCACATCTAGACAGGCTCTCCATAGTTCTACAGCTTCTTCACTTACCTTACAGTGAAAAGACAAATATTTTGCAATGGTTTATAACAGGTAAAACCAATGAGCATTGCAACATGTTTCCTGAGGTCTTATGAGATTTGTCATGGAGCATTACATCATCAACTCGTTTGATTATTTTGGGAGAAGTGGTATCTGTTTACATACATACTCTATTATGTTGCTTCAGCTAACTGCACATGCTTTGCATTTTGACCTGTTTTTAATCCATCTACATTCAAGTGAAAATTAAGAATTCTTCCAAATACCACATGGAATTGTATCTACATTTTCAGGCATGGTCTGGTCTTAATTAAACAATAATTTGATAGTAAAAATGTCATGTGTCCACGTCTCGAGAATTACATCAGGGTTTCACAAACCACTAAGAACCACTTCATCTTTCAATATGACACTTGGCATACGTTTTCTTCCATTTTCTCATGTGTGCACGTTCCTTAGGACACCACACAAGATCCCCGCTTGCTGGTTGCCCTACCTGGGAAAGACCAGCTTGCCGGGCAGGGAGAGGCGAGGCACGTCGCGGCTGGGCCCCAGGTGCAGCTTGCGGGACAGCACGTCGAGCGGGTTGTCTGCTGGTTGTGTGGCCACCTTCACCATCACATTGCTGTTGAAGATGTAGGCCGAAAAGAAGACCTATGCGAGGACGGGGAGGGGCCCAGTGAGTGTGCTGCATGGGTGCTAAGAGTCCAACTCATCTCCACCTCAGGCTTGATCAAACCCTACACCTGGTTAAACAGCGGTCATGTCCCACACTCTCAAAAACGAAGCAGTACTCTGACTTTTAGGTAAGGCTAAGAGAAGAGAACCATGCGACTGACTGAGTACTATTTCAATAATATGGCAGTTATCTTCATATAGAATACCAGCTGGAATTCAAACCTTCTTTATATTTCACCTCAGAAAAAAGATCTGCCTGTTCAGTACCTGCTGAGTGGAGGATGGATTCTGAACACAAAGCTGTTTGTGAGCCAGGCCTCCAGCACTAACACCTTAATACTGTTTGTTACACACCCTGGATCCTCCAAAATCTGCAGGCAAATGCCTTGGTTCTCCAAGCTGCTTGCATAAATCCTCAGCCTTCCCCTGTCGCACTGTCAAAAGCCTAGCTCATCTGGGTTCTTTCAAACTGCATCTACTGCCATATAAACTAACAGGAAATTCCTTTCAGCTTTCCCCTCTGCTCCCCCGCTCAAGGCTGTCCGGCCCCGAGCCCACAGATCATGAAGTGGACACTGATATCCTGGGCTAAGGACAGTGAAGGAATTCTATGCCTGCAAGATGCGCTGTCTGCATTAGGGCTTCCTCAGCCTCCTGGTAGCTCCAGCTGCACGTAATCAGATTTTATTTATACATGCGCTGTTTGTGATTGCACTTTCCATCTGCACTGTTCATCAGTGTTACTCAGCTGTACTGAAAGGACGGTTATATATATTTCCCAGTATGCAATGGGGGTGCTGCTTACGGATATATGAGTACTGTGTCATACTCTAACAAAGGGTGGGGATGCCCGCTGCAGACATCCCACCTGTGAGACAAACACGGCCTTACCCAGAAGACGTCATAGATGAGTAGGCCAGACAGGAGCAGGCAAGACACCTTCAGGCTGGGCAGGCGCACAAAGGCGATCATGGCCACACACAGGCCCATGGCCAGAGCTGTCGGGACACGGTCAGACTGTTAAGACAGAGAGAGCAAGACTGGGGGAGCAGATGGGTCTGGGGGCAAGGGGTGGCCATACCGTCCATGAGCAGCCAGTGTCCTGTCAGTACCCAGATGAGCACCAGCATGACCGAAAGGGAGAAGGACAGCAACTCCGCCAGGGTGAAGCGCCCACAGCAGCCGAATGAGATCCTGACAGAAGACAGCGCATACCCTGCAGTTTACACGAGCCTTGCATCCGCTCCATGACTCCCCTCTCTCCCCCTTTCCATCCGTCCCCCGCCACAGCAAAGGACACCACAGCGACACTTACTTGTTCTGTGGGGAGCAGGGCCTGGTCAGGTACTGGCACATGGGCAGCAAGAGGAAGGCAAACGCTATGGTTGCAAGAACTGAAGAAGCAAGAGGGCAGAGGAAGTGAATGGGCCGTAAAGCAGCCTCTATGGACCAAGCTAATAAACAGTGATAGACCAAAAAAGGGCTGTGAAATGGCTTCATTCAGTGTCATTCAGAGTCCTGGCGAGTACTACATGAAATATGTCATTTATTTCTAATCAACACTATGGAGTTTGTTTTACATTTTACACAAGAGATTATCCCTGCCAGAAGAAATCCAAAAGCCAGGCAATTGCCTGGCTGAGGTCAAAAGTTTATGACGTGTCACAGGGTGAGGGAGCGGTCGTTAAACGCTCCAAGCATCCCTGCAAAAATAGCGTCCCAGGTCCCCAAGTGGCAGACAGAGCAACCTATGAGTAGAGCCCATGCTTCTGCCTTGACGGTCTGCCTGCAACTTCAGTGCCGGAATAGCACAGTGAAAGCTGAGCATCTGAGGGACCAAAGTGGAGCGAGCTGTCAAATTAAGCCACAGAAACCTTTCTCCGGGGCATCAAATGAACTGGTTTGCCCTTGGCTTCCTCCAAAACAGGTTTTACCAGAAAGGAAGGGACTGCAGGACCCAAAGCGACGGATCTTCCAAATGGCGGTAAGTCCGGTTACCTGCGGTGCATACGGTGAAGACGACCTGGACCGAGTCGAAGAAGAAGAACATGACGAGGAGAGAGACAGAGGCCCCGATGGGTAAAAAGAGGGCCTGTGTAGAGTCGATGGTCTGAATACCTGCGGATGGAAAGATGGGCAGCTGGCTAACAAAACGCTTCCCCACTTCACCCATGCATCAAGAGTCTAGTCAAATCTGTGCTGTTATACCTACTTCTTCTACATGCATTTAGAATAAAAATTAATAGAAAAGTATAACCGGCATTCTTATATCTCAACAGCTATGATTATGAGGCATGTGTTATTTCTCTACACATAGTAATTGAACAGACTGAGGTGGTAAGCTTGGTTCTGCATAATCCTCTCTACTCTGTTCCTGCTAAGCTCTCCGTGCCATCTGCAGGGGCTTCACAGCAGACTCACTGTTGCTGGGATTGTTGTTGTTGAAGCTGCTGGGTGTTGCAGGATTTCCATCTTTGTCTTTCTCTTGATTCTCAAAGTCCATGTTTAACGACCTGTGCAAGTCGGGGGGGGGGGGAAGACTGAGCTGGACACTTTCACGCTTAACAGTGGTATTAAATAAGCAAAGGGAAGGTAGATAAACTATGACAAAATTATGTGACTTTAAAAAATGGCATTATTATAAATAAAACTAATTAGCTTTCAGCAGTGCTTAAATTTCATGCGGGCCACCCTGCGCCCTCATTTCCTCCTGAATTTGAACAGCACTTCCCCAGGGGCTAGCTGGTAGAACCACACTCATGCTCCTATGCCAGAATTTAACATGCAGTTCTAAGCACGGAGTGACCTACTGTGCCAGTCCCTTGGGTAGTCATGAAACTCAGCACTGATGTTCTGACCATTAGGCTTGGTTTTACTGCTGCGAAAACAGATATCTGACACACACATTGCTTTCAGCTCTGCACTCTGTTCATCAGCGCAAAAGGGACCATTTCTGGCTTTGGGCACTGGGACCCATGTTGGGATCGTGCTTAACCGCTATGGTATATGGACCGTTACCCTGTGTTGTTTTAATCTTTGCCTCAAACAACAAATGATATTGCTCATACTTATTAAACACAAAACAATCTTGTGGGGATCCTAACAGAACCATTATTAAAACCAACTGTAAAGACTGCAGATATCATTGCATGCTCCCAGTCTACCCAGATAAACATACAGCTAGGGCTGTCACTATACTATCAATTATATCAATAAATCAAGTAATATACTGTTTAACCCAACAATTTATCAAGTAATCGTTTATATATAACACAACAATATATACAGTGCAATATGCGCAAGGCAGGAACCAATCTCACACTGCAGGGTGGAACCTCAGTCACACATATGGTCAACTTAGGCAGTTCAATTTACAGAAATTGGATGTTTTTGAACAATATAAGGGAAGAGGAAAAAAAAAACGGTAGATCTGCCGAAAAAGCATGTACACACAGGGTGAGCAGGCAAACTCCACACTCTGTGCGCCACTGAACTGCTAGGCTTGCATAATATGCAATGTTAATACCAACATGGCATTTCATGCATATGTAGTTGCCACACTGCAAGGTCGGTAAGTGTCTGTGAATTCAAATCATCAGTAAGTTGCGCTAAAACAATTTTACTTAGTCATGGTTCCATTTCAACATTATCTAGTATAGGTTGTTTTTTTTTTTTTTTTTTTTTTTAAATCAGTCTAAAGTTTACCATGCATAATTGCACTGCATGTAATCTCCAAGATGACCATGCATATCACAGTTGTCTGATTCATAGAGTGCGGCATGAGGAGAAAAATGAACAAGAACTGGTCACGAAAAGACATGCGTGTTCCGCTGTATGGAAATATTATGCATTCCATATTAACAGTATTTAGCAAAAGCAAGAGATTTGCCAGCACTGCTTTGTATGTGTTGGCACAATTCATGGCAACATACACTTGGATGGATTGTTCTGAGCTGTTAATGTGCATTAATAGCAGGGTTCTGTGGGAAAAACTGGTGATTAAATACAGGATGTTAGCAACTGTCAATACCGACATGTCTCAAAATGTAACTGGTAACTATAGTTACTAAAGCGGTATATAACCCCCATTTAAGCAAAGGGATATTAAACAAGATTAATGTAATCTACCAAAATCTTCTCAGACACTCATGAGAGCATGAAGTTACAAAGCATATACAAGTAGAAAAAATGTTTTAATTTTGTAAGTTTAATAAGAAACAAAATATTTGTTCCATCACAAGATCAAGCTATGTTTCATGGATCAATGAACAAAAATGAGAATTCTGCATCTTTCCAATAGAAGTCGCAGTGTCATATATCAGCACTACACATAACGTGTTTTCCCAAAAATAAGACCTACCCCGAAAATAAGCCCTGGCATAGTTTTTTCAGGATGCTCATAAGCCCTACTCCAAAAATAAGCCCTAGTTACTGTCCCATGGATTGGCCATTTTCCCAGCATTAAAAGCAACACTAATCTTAACTATCTCTAGCTCATTGTCACTCATGCAGATGTTCACAACACCAGTAAATGTATGGTAGTTTGCTGTACATCCCCCGAAAATAAGCCCTAGCGCCTCTTTTGGAGCAAAAATTAATATAAGACCCGGTCTTATTTTCGGAAAAACACGGTATGTCCCTGCCACACACAACTGAGTGCCATGAAACATGACGAACATACAGCCACTGAAATCCTGATATGCTTCTCTTTTGAAGGATAACATTGTAGGTGGAATGAAGAGTCTAACTAGAGCAAAAATACAAATAACTAACCTAAGTCAATACTCTAGTGGCCTAGCCTCCTGCTCAGTTTTAAACCCATAACACAGCGAGGTATTTTACTGTGCCTTAAAGTCCCACCATAACCTTAAAAACACAGAAACCTAATCAGCCATTCATTTGAGGCTCACCACACAGTGCATAAACCCATAGTTCACGCAACATTCCACTGTGACCAAGAACTGAGCCATGCCTGAGCCGAACTATGAAGAGATGGTTTTACTTTGTAAATTATAAGAGCTGTACCAGTGCTGACACAGCCCTGCTTACTAGCATGACTCAACTGAGCCATCCAATTGGTCAAAATGTACGACGGCAAGAAAGAGTTGGTGATCTGCATCGATATGCAACGATCATTTGAAGGAAAAAAGGGCATATTCAATATATTATTCATTAATGCTCATCATGATATATTGATTAATTCGTGGCAAACTGGAACTTAATTTCTAAACTCTGAATTGAAAAAGTACTATAGAATGGCCTAAAGGAATGGATTCATAATGCAAATGAATGCAGGCTAATGCTAATCCTGCTAGCGTCTGATGCTAACATAAGACTGCGATTCACACAGGGCGATTCTGCACTGCAGCAAGTACCAAACTTTTGGTACCCCAGTAAAGTACCAAAAGTTCGGTACTTCTTTTGTGTTTGTTTTCCACTGCCGTAAAAACTAGTACCGGGGCTGAATAAAAGCACAACGCAAGGCGGGGCATTTTGTACTGAACTGGAAAAATGGTTGTAGTATACAGGTGGGCAATGTTGGATACTAAATCTAACATCGCATGTTATGCACATGTAATTCTTACATCGCTAGTGAGTTACATTAAGATCAGACTTTTTCTTACTTTCAGTTCTGTACGAACATTACAGACAGCATAGGGGGTTAATGTTTCGCTAAAACACTTTTACTTTGTAATAGGGAAAAAGCTTAGCTAACTTTGCAGTTTTTATGATTACTCCTTTTATAGATTGTCCAATATGTTTTTAAAATCAATTTGAAGTTTACCGCCGCTGCTTTTGCATGAGCGTTGCATGCGTTCTCCGAGACAATCATTTTCATCTTTGTTGTTTGAACCACCCCTATGCAGGTTTGTGAGAAATTTATGTTAACTAATCCTTGCTTTATAAATTCCCCAATATTTATTACAGAAAATCACATCGCTATATTTGGAAATTCTCTAATACCGTGCTGGCCTAGTATATTAAATAAAATACTTTTAAAATTTCTTATTATGCCATCCTGATCTTGTTATATTTGGTCTTCTGACCAGATCGCAATAATTTTTTTTTGCTTCGTTCATTATTCTTTTCTGAGTTTGTTCGTTTTTCAAGACGCCGGTCACATTGTCTTTCAGAATCTAACAATTTGCATAACCAACAACAAAAGCGTTTCAAGTTACGTCCCAATGTACCGAAGTACCAAAGAAGTACCCAAACTGGTTTGGCACTTTCAGTACTTGAACTTTTAGTACTGGTACTCGACCGGAAATCAATGGAAAGGCAAAAGTACTTAAAGTACCGTACTCAGATCGGTGGAAAAGCGCCCACAGACTTGATAGTGGAAATTAGCACATAGTAAAAAAACGAAGTACAGCGTTTGAACAGTAATCAACTGTCTCTTCGATTTTACATTACCTTTACTGAGCCGACCCTTCTGTAGTGAAAAATCAAAGCGACTTGGAACTGTGCTATAACTCCTGACTTTTCGTGGTACGGCCAGGTTCATGTATGCCAGTGGAAAAGCACCACTAGTCTGCTTTCTGTTTTTCTTACATTCTGTCTAATATGCCTGCCATTAAGTCCTTATACAGTATTAATATCCTTCATCTGGGTTCAGAGTACTGACCTGAAGCTGCCGTAGACTATAAGGAGGATGGAGATGAGGAAAGTCGACACCTGGCTAGAGTCAACAAGGGAATACGCCCTGTGGGAGGAGAGAGTAAACAATTAGTTTCACACTTAACCACAGCATTCTTCAAAGCAACTTCAACTGCAAATTTTTTATAGTATAAACATTCAGTGGGGAAGCTACATGGTTTAAAAAAACTAAACCAACCAAATACAGCACTGGGACAAATATAATGCCGTGGGTGTGAAGCTTACCTGTCCTGAATTAGCATTTAGCTCTCAGATGTCAAAGGGGATAACCCAGACATTTTCCAACTCACAAAGCCATCAAGCCAGAATTGTTTAATAATAGGCTCATTCACACCGAAGGAACTAGGTCTGATTGTAGTTCCTCGGGGGCAGTTCCGGAACCCTTTTTTAGTACCTACTCCAGACTAGATACTTTTCGTTTGAAAACAAACTACTGGGGATGTGCATACAGCGATATCTTGCTGTATGCGCCTTGACCACAAGCACTGCTGCTAACTTGGAAATTACACAGAAGTGTGGGGAAAGATAATTAGAGGAGGAAAAATGAAGCAGATGGAATTATTTTGTACTTCAGTTACATTTAATGAATACTGTTTTTAGCTTGCTTCTCCATATTCCTGCATCAGAAATTCAACTGATAACCAATACCATTTTGTCTAATATTGCCAATGCCGGTGGTGAAACTTGCCAGCGCTAATTAACGGAATACGAATAATAATGAAATATAAACATGACTAAAACAGAAATAAACAGCTGTGCCCCATTTTGTTCGACGAGTACTAAAAAAGAGAAAATGATTTCTCTCTCCACTAGCAAGCCATTGTTCAGTGTTGAGGAAGTACATGTGCAGTAAAAAGTATAAGTTAACTATACATTAATTATATTAAAATTTCACTGATGCCTTCCCACAACTGCATACGTTTATGACATGCATATATCACATGTTAAAGTCAGGACACTCAAATTATTTAATTTTGGGGAAAAAAACCATTACGCTCAATGTGACTAATATTCTGTAGCCAAACTTTCCCATAAGACAACAACTGAAACATTCAAAATATTCACCAATAACTCCATTTGTAAATCAGTCTATTTTCAGATTTCACATTGTATGTGAAAATGAAATTAATATAATTCAAAAACACTTAAAGGGGGCAGGTGGAGGAAGGCTCAAAAACTTGTGGTTCCACAAGGGTTTTCATAACTTTGCAGAAGACTGACATTTAAACCCAAAGTGGTTGAACCACTCTACTGTAAGGGAGGGAACACTGTAGGCCTTGCTAAAACAACTCTGGAATAAAGTGAAGGACACACATACACGTTGGGAGGACATCTCTTCGCTACCAAAATAACTCCCACACCTGGAATCAATTATCTTCTCCTTTGTTTTCTTAAGCCCTATATAGTGACATGCAGCTCACCTGCAATTTACACCAGCAGTTATGAGAAGAGTTGTTAGTTATACTAGTGTAGCAACCTAAGAGGACCAGTCCTCACCATGCATGGAAGACCATTTTTAATAGACCCCTGATATGTCACAGGGTGCAGGCTCGGTTGACTCAGCAACTACTCATTTGGTTAACTTCTACGTACAGTAGCAAATTGCACTTTAAAACAGCTAAATTCCTGAGGGTGATGCCTGGGAGATCAGGAAACATAGAGGACTGGACTGCACAGAGCCCTTAAATGGAAAGTCGGAAGGTGACGTCTCCGGGACACACCTGAGTATGAGGATAAGCCCTGAGAGAGTGCTTTTTATAAGTGTGAGTTCAAAGG
This sequence comes from Petrocephalus schoutedeni, assembly GCA_026780765.1. Taxonomy (NCBI): domain Eukaryota; kingdom Metazoa; phylum Chordata; class Actinopteri; order Osteoglossiformes; family Mormyridae; genus Petrocephalus; species Petrocephalus schoutedeni. The sequence goes on along the minus strand of JAODKL010000040.1, from coordinate 18,839,482 downwards.
AAGCAGTGGGCGGGGGAATCACTCCCCTGGCTGATTGCCACACCCGGGGCCATTCTGGGCGGCCTTCCACAACTGCATTCCAACGTGCAGACAGAGAGAGACGCAAATGCACACTCAAAGAGCGACATACCGCTCTTGGGGTCTGGGCGCGAGGTGGCTCAGTATAAGCAGCCGCTAGGACGTGACCCCGCCCACAAGAGGCCTGCTATTTCCGCTGGTAACTCAAGCCTTCTGACGCACTGGCTGCAAGAGTACAATGAAGGAGTGTGGCGGCAGTAGGATGCAGGTGTCACCTGTCTGACTAAAGGATTCCCACAGAAACACAAGCTGCAAAGAGGGAACCTGTTTGACACCAGTGACCTTAATGTGGGGTTGGCTAGACATGGCAGCAGCCAGAGCTGGCAGGGCTCCTCTCGTGAGACAGTGCACTGCTACAGTACCGTGTCTCACTGGAAGATGCATTCAGAAACTGATCAGCAGGTGGCCAACGACACAATACGGGTAATTATACAGCTGGGTAAGTAAACGCACTTTCCACGAATCTCATGGCGATCGTTCTGACCGCAATAAATATATAAGTTCAGTAATTAAAAGTGAGCGGCATGGTGGCTCAATGGGTAGCACAGTTGGCTCACACCTCCAAGGCTGGGGGGAGTGCGAGTGCGCCCAGTGATGGAACGGCCTCCTGTCCAGGGTGTTCCCTGCCTTGTGCTCCATTGTGACCAACAGGGCTGCACAGTTAGCCCTTTTCGCAAAAAATGGATGCCGGTAATATTACAGTGTTTTCGATGCGTTTGATTACCCTACCAAAGTTCATCACTATCGAGGTGGTGAAGATTGCAGAATGAAATAGATCTTTCTCACAATGGAACCACCCACAGGAAGTTTTTGTCAAAGCAGTGCATCGAAACTTTTGGTTTTTGCACGATTAGTGTCGCTTCTTACTGTATTTAACCATTCTAAATAATTTAAGTTACAGTGAGTACGAGTTTAATTCATGTAATATACAGTACAGGCCAAAAGTTTGGACACACCTTCTCATTCAATGTGTTTTCTTTATTTCCATGACCATTTTCATTAGTAGATTCTCACTGAAGGCATCAAAACTATGAATGAACACATGTGGAGTTACGTACTTAACAAAAAAAGGTGAAATAACTGAAAACATGTTTTATATTCTAGTTTCTTCAAAATAGCCACCCTTTGCTCTGATTACTGCTTTGCACATGTTCTGATTACTGCTTTGCACACTCTTGCCATTCTCTCGATGAGCTTCAAGAGGTAGTCTAAACCATTTCAGATGACTACCTCTTGAAGCTCATCGAGAGAATGCCAAGAGTGTGCAAAGCAGTAATCAGAACATACATCCACAACTAGATGTTCAACATGGAAAACGTTATTCTAATTGTGGCTTTGAGTTGGTTATGGCTAGTGCCGTTACAATAAGTCATAATTGCTGGTTTTGGAACATTTTGGTTTTCCAATAAAGTACGGTAGCACTGGAGTGAGACTAGTTGATAACAGCAATGCAAAGGTTTTTACACCCCTGGTTTATAAGACCACAACACTGTCTGTTGACTCTGTTATGACGGATTAGATATCTAATGTGATAACTCATTTGAGATGATCATCCAAGTGTGTTTACAGCCATAGTAAGGCAGAAACAGCCCCTGCATCTATATTAAAAAGAAGACATTCGTTACGCAATTCTATATTTTAGGGGAATTCATAAAAACTTGGGTAAGATTAGCATTGTTTTGAAGTGGAGCAAACAGGTACATGAAAGTAATACTAACGACATGATTTGGCCATAGTTAAACGTTAAACCGGCAGTAGAGGTACACTAGTCCCGCCTTCTAAAAACAGGTAGCGCAAAAAAGGGCTAGATGACATCGCGATTATATGGCACATGCGCAATAGTCACTAGGGATTTCAGGGACGGGTGAAAATATTCGTGAGGACAGCAGCTTTCTGCATTATATGGATATTTACATACACTCATAATTTGGTAAGCAGATTGGTAGCTCACCTAAAATATCAAATAGAGGCATATTTGTAATGCCCAAAAGTTGTTAATCTGCAGAAATTCAGCATGTCCTTTTGTTTAATAAACGTGCTGGACTTTAAACTGCAAAAAGTATCACCATATCACATGGTATTTTTACCTTGTTAATCCACAGAATCTCTTACAATACAAGCTGTGGCTGCTGAGCTGTCCCTTTCTTCACTGGCACTTCAGTGCTTATTGCTTCCATGATTTACCAAAACGGTAGCAAACGACATCAAATTTACACAGATTACTAAACTTTGGGTGTCACAATACAGATCCCATAAAAATTTTAAGTGTCCTACTGATCAGCCTTCCAAATTGTGGGTGTAAATAAACGTCCATACAGTACGGAAAAGCGGCAGTCCAGTAAAATGGTTACATGAGTCATCTAAAGCTCTGGTGAGTATGTTCCATATGATTGTGATTAAATCTCGATGTGGTATTGTGGAGCTCTACTGACCAAGAAACTCAGCTGACCCTCACAAACCTCTATCAGATAAGTGGATGGATAAACCTTTTATGTGACATTGTTCAAGTGGAGAGAGGTAAGGCAAAAGGAAAATACATTCAGAAAAGTTATTTTCACATTTTATTACTTGTGAAACCTATACCCATAGTGCAAATTATGTCCAATGGCTACTAGAGGAGATGGCCTGATAAAGCACATGAGGGCAACAGTGTTAAATTAATGAGTGGCATTACAGTTCATTATTGGTTACATTCCCTTGATAGAGAACTGGTAAGGCACTGTTCCCAACATCCATGCAATGCTGAAGAGGCATTTCAGCCAAAACAGCCTAACATCAAGAGCTTTCAAGAACTCTGAAGCCCTACCGCCAAAGTTTTTTTGACTACTTTAGTGACCGTAATCATAGAGCAAGTCCCCCCCCTGCGACTTCCAACTCTACTTCCTCCAAGGAAGACCTAACAGTGAGATTCAGGTGGTCTTCAAAATACTCCTTCTACCGCCTGACTGTATCCTGATTTGATGTCAACAGTTCTTCACCCCTACTGTATACACCATGGGTAAAGCTCTGCTCCTGTGTCTTCTGACAATTTGCAGGACTTTTTTGAGGCCTGAATTCAGACTGAAAGTCTAGCTGCATGGTTTGACCTAACTAGATAGAATCTTTATATTACATAATATTTTACATTTACTTTACATGAAGCAGGCCAGCAGATGTACTGACCCCACACCCGAGTTAAAGTCACTTTCCACTTGGCCTGTCCGTACGTACCTGTCAGCTGCTTCAGGAGTCTCACAAGCTAACCAAGCTTGGAAGGCCTCTTTCTTCAGCCTGATAGCTCTTTACCGCGGGTGACCACCATCGGGTTTGGGGATTGCCAACACAACAGGCACCAGCTCCCCACAGCCTCCACTGCAATGGAGGCCCAGAATGTGGCCAATTCAGGCTCAATGTAAACCCGACTCCCTCGGGATGCAAGAGAGAAGTTCTGCCAGAAGTATGAGTTAAAGATCTCCTGGGCGTAGGCCTCCACTAGATGCTCCCACACACCCTCACTATGCATCTACCAGGTCTATCCGGCATCTTCCACTGCCATTGGATCCAACTCAACACCAGTTAGTGATCCGTTGACAGCTCAGTTATTCTCTTCACTAGTGTTCAGAACATGGAGACAGATCCGAAGATAAGATTACAAAATCGATTATCAAACTATGACTGAGGCCGCTCTGGTGCCAGGTGTACTCATGAGCACCCTCATGTTCGATCATGGTGCTCGTTACGGACAAACAGTGGTTAGCACAGAAGCCCAATAACTAATCACTGCATGGATTCTGAAGGGCAAGCCATTCCTCCCAATTACACCCTTTCAGGTTTTGCTGTCACTGCCCATGTGAGCAATAAAGCACCCTCCGGAGAACAATATATTCTCCTGAAGGGGCACCTTCCAAGACCCCATCCAAGGTCTCCAAAAAGGTTGGATACTCAGAGATGTACACACAGGCAACAGTCAGAGACTGTTGTGAAGTCAATGGGAGGCAACCCGCTCATTCACTGGGGTGAACTGGCACTGTACCAGGGGGCTATAAGTAGACCCACCACAGCCCGGCACCACTCACAATGGGCAACTACAGACTGGAAGAGTCCAGCCTTTCCCCAGGAGTTTGGTTCTGGAGCCTGAGCCATGCATTGACATGAATCTGACTATATCTAGTCAGTATCTCTCCACCTCCCACACCAGCTCAGGGTCCATTCCCACCAGGGAGGTTACGTTCCATGTATCAAGACCCAGTTTTGCATTGCACCCGACCCCCACGGCTACCACAGCAGGTGGTGGACCCACAGGAGGACAAACCCATATTACTACTTGTTGGTTGTGTCATGGGTGGAGGCCCGGCCACCAGGTGGTCACCTACAAGTCCCTCCCCTGGCCTGGCTCGCACTTCATCTGGCCACTTACCTAGGACCAATTTGCCCTGAGAGACCCTACCAGAGACAACTGCCCCTAACAACATAGCTCCTAGGATCACAAAGGCACACAAACCCCTCCACCACGGTAAGGTGGTAATTCATGGTTAGATTCCTCTAACCATTATTGAATCTATTGAAGCTTTCTTTCGGCACAACACACAGATAAAAGCGGGAAACTATCACAGAGCAACCCTCCAGCTCCACAAACACACCAACTGAAAGTCTTTCTAAACGGCACAACTTGTTTATAAACACAATCAAGGCCAGGTGACATGGACCAAAATAGTGAAAAGTCAAAACCATAGGCATAGGAAGTCTGCGTAATAAAAGATCCTCAAGGTATTGGCCTTCAATGAAACAAGTGTTCCAAATTATTTTTGATCATTTTTATCCTGTGAGCTGGCTGTCAATTTATTTTAAATGAGATGCACCAAGCAACAATAATTCCTTGCCTTTATCCATCATCAGCTTCCCTGTCACAGGCTGAACATTTTGATTTTAGCTGTGAATTCTCGAATTATGTGCAATTTCATGACTGTAGTTCTCACACTACCAGAAGCAATACTATATCTTAACATTTATAAGATGAAGGCAGTGGGATTGCCCAGGATTACAAGTACAAGTGGGTGTCAACCTAGATAACATGCTGAACTGGTCAAAGAACTGCACTTGCCTCTACAAGACAGGCTAGAAGAGGTTGCATTTCCTGTGGAGCATTTCTTGAAGTACAAAGGTACAGTAGCTGGTGCGATGGAGAAGCGCCCTAAAGGAGTGTCACCTGAAGGGTAACTGCAGCAAGGGCAAGCAAGAGGTAAGAAAAAATGCACAGCACTTAAATACTTGTAAAGCAATGAACTCTCCACCAGCTGTGGATGCGATTTGTTCTCCTGGATGAAGAAAACGGTCACTGATGTGACCCCCCCCCCCACACAGCCAGTGCTCTGTTAAATGGAGCAGCAGACCAATAGGGCAGCTAGCCAAGAGGTGCTGACAGAGGAAGGCCCAGGGAGAGAGCCGTCTGGAGCTACTGTCAAGTTCTGCTAATAAGAGCCCGGAAGAGGCCATGGTTAAAGAGCCTAAGCTGCAGATATTATATACTGTGTTAGGCTAATGTGTTTTAGCCTTACACGCTTTGCTCTCACTAGGGGTTTAACGATTCTTCAAGTCCATACATCAATTCAGACCTCAATTTTTGAGCCACAGGAAGAAATAAGGGAAAATGGGGAAAAAATTCAGGGTTTTATTAATCACCAATAATTTGAAACACAATAAAGAAGAACACCAAAGAACACGCATGATTAACTTACCATTCAAGAAGTACTTAAAAATAAAGAAAACTGCCCTGAAGTTTCTAAAATGAAACTCGATAACCAAAATGGTTTCTACACTGCTCACCTGAATGTGCCCAGTTGTTCTGCAATCTCAGGGTTATTATCAATGTTGAGCTAAAGAAACTAGCCTAGCTTTTACTGCAGGCGTGATCACTCAGTCATGAATTACACCAAAATAGCTACGTGACACACGTAGTTGGAAAACCAAGATGTGCAGTATTTACAAAATATACAGCTTGCCCTAATTTTAAACAGAATAATACTGTGATTTACATGAGTTAGAGTGCTAATTGTGAAATGAAAAAATGAGTTTTCTAACAGCAATGTAACGTAACGTTATGCAACTCACTTGGGCTCACTAGGCTGCACCTACAGGGGTGACAGTGGCTTGGGGTTGGGGAGAGGGATGTCACGGCTCTGTCTTCCGGAACTGCGACATGAGATCAGGAACGCATGTATCGCGGTTTCGGTCTTTGTTTCAAAAGTGTTACACTGTTAGCTCTCACCTCTATATGCGTTTGCCACAGAGACGAAAGACAATACACAGAGAAAATTTTGTTTGTTACCAGTACAATCACAATAAAATCATTCTAATCTATCTTATGATCCACTTGTATGTCAAAAGCACTGTGTGTGGGCAATTTGAATGGGTACCCCAGTTTTCTCCTGTAGTTCAAAAACATGAGGTTTGATAAACTAGCAATATTGTATCAGTGTGTGTGCTTGCCCTGTGACGAACTAGGAATGTGATGTCCCGAGCCGATATCGGAATCAAAGCCGACACATAGGGCTGCAGCTAATGATTATTTTGGTAATCGATTAATCGCTGAATCAGGTAAAAAAAAAAAGAATTCTTTAATATCCACCCGTTTATTCAGAAATAGAACATTATCTAAATTGATAATGATGCAAATAGAGAAAAAAAAACCCGGTAACAGAATTCGTTTCAACATGAACACTTGCATGGCATCATCACATATACTCACAGACGCAGTTACTTTCATCCAAGTCTAAATATGCAATTCATCCTACCTCACTCACATGCGAAAGATGGGACTGTCCGGGCAGGCAAGTGTGCACCCTTGGCTACCTAACATGGCATTTCGGCGTTGAAACAAGAACAGGGCAAACAGAGAATGGGTTGGGAAATAGGTTTAGTTTCGGCAGACGGGGTCTGCATGTGTGTGTGTTCGTGTGTGCGTGTATGTGCGATCGTGTGTGCGAGCCTGACCGCGCAGTGCTCCTGATGGCCTAATCTGTCACACTGCAGCATCTTCACTCTGCCCTTACATCAAAGTAAAGTTTATTTATGCAGCACATTTAAACACAGCTTAAACTGACTAAGTGCTGTACAAAAAGAAATTGAAATAAGAGTAAAACACATACACACCATTTTTCAAATTTTTGTAATGTGAAGTGCTCCCACACTTTTGACGACTTCGGTCAAACAGTTTTCTCCGCCTCTGTCATGTTTATTTTGTTTAACTTTATTTGGAAAATACCGCCTCCGCTCTTCCTCCACCATGCCTTTGGCCGCGCTCCGATCAGCTCCGTCTGCAGGTGAAGTTAACTTCTCTGCGACATAGCGAGTTGCGTACTAATAGCACGACAACGAATTGACAATTAAATTTGTTGCCAACACTTTAATAATCAATTTTTTGCGATTTTCTCTATTCGTTGTTGCACCCCTACCGAGACAAGCATTATTTAACTGCTCAGAATCAGCTACCGCAGCCTGATCCATTTAATTTCCCACATCTGCCTAATTTACTTCAGTTGAGGCACATGGCTTGAAACTAGGGGTTGATGCATTATCGGGCTGGCCAATTTTGGGGGCCGATATTAGGCATTTTGCTGATTATTGATATTGACATTTTATTTTAACGCTCACCGGCCAATAGCCAATCAACACTGAAGCCTTGCTTTCACTCACACCACACTCACTATCACAGCGTGAAGCCGCAAGGAGGGGAAGAGGAGAGAGGAGTTTCAGCTGTGCATGGACTGTTGCTGAGATTGGAGGGTAAAGTAGCAGAAGCTGTTCTTTCCCCAAAATAAAACATTACAGTCCTACACACTATTGTTTCAAAACACCAAGCAGCTACTGTGAGCTGTTTCCATAATGAAATGCCTGCTCACCTTCCTGGTTACACCGCTGAAAATTTCAGAATAATGATCCTTGTTGTGGTGATAATGTGAGCCGACAGAAGCATCGTGAATTCACTAGAGAAAAAAACAACATCCAAGCGTGTTTTTATGCAAAGTGTCTCCTTAATTCATAAAAACAGACGGATTTTTTTCTTTAGTGAATGCAGTACGCTGCCATATAAGCCAGCATGTTACCTGTAATGACAAAGTGTTAATAGCGTTATGTGGCGGCGACAGCTAATGTTGCAACAGGAGCTTATTTGAGCTTCAGCGCTGCTGATCTTACTTTACATTACAGTACTTACTCGTCCCTATGAGATTCTTATGTTGCGTGTAAAGTTAGCGGACAACGTCTCTTACTGCTAATTTAAATGCATTACCAAATTCTGTTATGTTATTAAAGGTATAAAAGGTATTCATGGTATTAAAGCATTTATTAATTTGATTTGGCCAACTCAGACATAAGTTTTATCAGATGCTTTATTTTAAATGTCTTATTCTTGCTGATATTCTTGCTTGTTATGAATACTTAAGAATCCATATAAAAGTATACACATTTTTTTTGTTTTATATTGTACAATGAATCATTTGCCATTAGTTTAAAAAGTAATTTTCACATTTGATAGAACAGCCTTATTGTAATGGAGGACTTTATATCTCCCTCCAAATTCTCATTGCCGATGTATGCAAAGAAATGCACATCGGTTCCAAAAAAAAAAGCAAATGCACATCGGTTCCAAATAGAGGTTATCAGCCTCATTAACTAGTAATTGGTATCAATATCGGCCCAGAAAAACCAACGTCGGTCGACCTCTACTACAAACTATCAAGATGTCAGCCATCTGGATATTCTTTAAAGTTAAAAGTTAAAAGATACTCAAAATAGCCCACCAGCTACTTGTAATTTGTGAAATGCCAGCCTTTCAAGAGGAGGTAGCAAGAGAGCATCATGTAATAAAAGGAATCATAAAAAGAAATACAGTGAAATCACAAGGCTAACTCAGATGAAGAATGTAGCGACACCTGCCATATGTGCGTATTTAAATATTTATTAAAAGATCAGATTGGGATTCAGAATAGACAGGTATAATTACTGGATTGGACAGGATCACCAAAAAAGTGGATTGGAACATCCCCAGTAGCACCCTGTGAAAATTAAGACAAATTAACAATCCAGAGTTCACTTTTAGACAAGACAAAATCATATAATCCAAAAAACAGCAGACATGAGTCACTTCATGTAAAATTAGTACAGGAACAGATCAAAAGCAATAATTACAGCGTGATGAGAACCAGCCATTTCTCAGATGTAGGCACAGACCCTCACCATCATACCTTATTTCCTCACAGCAGTGTTTGGAAGAAACATCTAAGGTGCATTACCCATCCCTGGAATTGCTGTGCCCTCCTTAAACAACATGCATCATCCATCAGTTGGATGAGGGTGAACCGCTCTTTAGAATGGCTGCTATAGACTACACCAAGGAATTGAAGACAATTCTTCTAATAGGATTTAGTGAAGGCGTGAATTGCATTCCGAAAAAAAAAAATGCACACCAAGCCCCCGTTGTATTATTAGTGCTCAGCGGAAGACTGTGGGTCCAATGATGTGTGTAACTGTATGGCCACTGATTTAAGCTCCCTTACCTGAGAGGTTTTACACAAGGGCTCAAATCACAGTGGACATGCCGACTTAGCCTCTGTGTATAGTACGTACATACTGAAGATCTGAATTATATCTTGTGTTGTTACAATCATATCCCGATGTGCTAACTGTTAGTTTTGCAATAGATTAGTATCAGATAAATACTTGAGGATCAAAGTATTTATCCTGATTATTTGATATAAGTATTAATATTTACCATAACTGAATTAAGTACATGGAAAAATATGTAATACTAAGAACTAAATGGAATACAAATACAATGGAATAGAGGCACTGTGAAGTATTAGTTTAAACCCATAAAACCAATTCTCCATTTACAATCCTATTTTTACTGGTACTTAATCTTGCAACTCCTATTCTTGAGAGCTTCCTCAGGAAGCACACTGGTATCAGTGGTCAGTGTTAGAGATAGTGTCACCTCATTAAGCAGATCAAGAAACACACAAGATACTGCTTAACTTTATTTTTCTTTAAACACATGAAAGACCAGGTGCAGTTTAACAGTTGCAAGGTGGGTGGGGCAGCACTGGGCAGCACTGGGCAGCACTGGGCAGCACTGGGCAGCACTGGGCAGCACTGGGCAGCACTGGGCAGCACTGGTCGCATGCGGCTTATTCTGATGCGAAAGAAGCTGAAACTACAGCTCTAATATTCGCAAATCTGCCAGGTGAATTTCACCAGGAAAATGAATTGTTTGGGCTGTTGGACAATTCCTCTTTCGGTTTGGTGTATTACCCTGTGGAGCATCAAATGTTCTTGACACCACCTGGTTGAGCTTAGCACAAGCAAAACAGAATGACAAGTGTCTCTAGGCTGTGCCACCAATCAATTCTATTTTCAAAATGTGGTTTTACTGGCTGCCTTGAGAGCTTCAAATACTTTTTGAGTCTAGTGACATCTAAAATATGACCTCAAAACTGGTGCAAATTTATCTTTGGACTTGCTTTTGGTTTTCCAGACTGCAAAAAAAAAATCTATATATGTGCAGATGTATACCCTTATAGCACAATGAGTAAGTAACTGCCAGGCCTACAGACAAATAGACCTATAGCAAGCTGCAGCATAAATACAGTTTACTGTACAACAGGTATCCTTCCAACTGAATACATGTTCAAGTTGAGAAATGCCGTCAGGGCAATAAGATGCCAATTTCAAGACAAAGTAAAAATAGCTTTTATCTTCAAATGTAATGTCATCTTACTGTAATGACCATTAAACTGTGCATATAAATTATTCACATAAGATTGCAGTGACTGCCTGCAATGTTATGTTGCCTCCCTTAAAGTTACATAGCACAGACCCAAAAACGACAACCAATTCCTAGAAAGACCTAGCTACTGCAGCATAAACTGCAACTACATATTTCTTACCAAACCAGCCATAAACATCCCCACAGCTGTGATCAATATTCCTATAGCAGTGAGATTGCCCAAAGTGAAACACTGAATTCTCAATTATTCTGTTATTTTTCACATGATACTTTCAGTATGGCTTATAGCTCAACTGAATCCTGTCCTTGAGGACCCACAGAAAGGCCACATTTTTGCTCCTTCCCAGCTCCCACCACATCTGAATCAAACAGTCAGGCAAACAAGAACAACAAATTCCTAGTACAGGAGTGGTAGAAGCAGGGAAGGAGCAAAAATGTGTGCTGTCTGGGGGTCTGGCTGTCTGAAATTTCATTCCATGGTGTCTTGTGATGGACTTAAGATTAATAAGCAATTTCACATTTTGTGAACAACTCAATCATTGTAAATCCCCCCTCCAAATAAAAAGAGTAATATAAATATGGACATTTTTTTATCATTTATCAAAATTATATCCTGAACAACTCCTAAAATTAAGCTTCACTTGTAGCCGAATTCACAAACAGTTTACCTAAATAATTTCCAGACCAGGGAAGCCTGCTACAGTGGGCAGAGAGACAGTCGATTATCAGCACTATACTTGTTTTAATTTGTACCACAAACCATTAACAAAACAGTGAATCATGATGGTCAATGCAGACTTAAATCCTAGAGTTGCTTAGACAGTGATCTGTGTGTCCAGAAGGGCAGCTTAAAATCCCATACAACTTCAAAATGTATAAAGGTTAAAGCTGACCCTTAATATAAGCCTATATTTCTATTAGGGATGAGGAGGAATTGATTCTATTACAAATTAAAATTCTTCATGGCGACTATTTTATTATTGCTATGCCAGTTAAAAAAATCTATTTCTAAACATCAAATTTAACCATGTGTTACTGACATTTTTGATCACAATTGCTAAGAATGATGATGATGAAAGAGCTTTATTGCTGTTGCATGAATGAGTAAATGTGTGCAGAGGCTTTTCCTGTACCATCTCAATGCACCATCTCAAGCCACAGCTAACCACAAGTGTGCGAAATGTAGACTTTTGTACCGCTCTATACCTCTTCCCCGAACAAACTGAACTACTGTTTGAACTAACACCTCTCTCAGGTTTAACTCACCCCAGGTCTAGCACTTTCACTGGCTCGCCGTCGCACTCATTGTCAGTCACAACACATTTCACATTGCAGGATTTGGAGTTGCAGATTGATCCAGATTTTGAGCCTGCTAGATATCTGACGGGTATTTACGGCACACTGGAGACTCTATCCAATTGCGTCTCTAAACTAAGTGACCAAGCGCTGATTTGCCAACACCAAGCAAAGACCTAGTTACCTGCGATCCATGGCTTTAGCTGCCGATAACCAAAACCTTTCAACAAGAGGAAAATCGGAGCAAAAAATCATGTAGTGTGATTATAGCATTGCCCATTTTATTTTTTTAGTCAGTCTGAATTTCTTGGCAAAAGCACACACTGGGATCTTGTCTGAAATAAAAATGAGTTAACCTTTTTTCAATAAAAATATCCAAGTTCAGTATAACAGAGCCAACAGATATTCTTAGTCTTATGAAACACTCACTCTCTCTGGTGTTGGTGAAATTTACTGGGAAGCCAAAATGTTCCCAAACTACTGATTTAAGTGATGTTGGAGGCTCTTTGAACTCATTATCACTAGCTGCAACCAACTCAGATCCACAATTAATATAATGTTTTTATTATTCCAACTTGTGAATTTAGGTTTCTCCTCTGTCAAGAAACAAACTGGTTTCACTTTGTGTGCCAAACTGGAAATAATGTAACCAAAAGGCAAACGGCAAACACGAGAAGTATTGTACTGTTACAGCCCTTGTCTTTACTTTACATGTAAAATTACATGTTAAATTGTGGTACATATCAAATCAGCAAACATATCGATATAATGACAATTCAGGCGGTGACTGCCAATTCCCACCCCTAATATCCAGTTCTGGTCGATTAACCATCAAGGCAGAAAGTCCTACTTTAGCATGAGCCCTGCTTCTCGCACTGGTGCTATTTATTTTCTTTTTATGAAAACACCCTAAATGCTGTATGACACATTTTCCAAAACCACTGACATTTCTCAAAACATACCAACAGACATTTTGCTGGCAATAAAAGCTCAGTCAGTAACCCTTTCACAGTTTGAAAAACTCAATCGTTAGTAGAGTGAGAGAAAAAAAAATAGCATGATAGACCGTGGCCATTTTAACCATCCATTCCCCAGCAGACACACACTGGATCTTTTCTCACCAGTCCAGTGGCGAAGCAGAGCATAATACATTTCTTGTTTCCCTTCTCAGCACAGCAGTAACTCACAAATCACAATCAGCATTTCCACCCAGCGAAAAAGGACAAGGAAAGGGTTTGGAGGAAGGGTTTGTGAAAAGTACAATGCAAAGCAAAGCCTACACTCTGCTTATCAACACAGCAGGGGAAAAAGCTGCAGGGTAATAAAGCATCTGTATCAACTCATGCTAACCCCATCCAAAAGGTTCTCATTTCCAATAATTTTTTTAATGCATTTGAACATGCTCTTCTTCAGGAAATCAGTGACACAACACAGGCTACTTCAGTGATAGCCAGTGACACAACACAGGTTACTAAAATAAATAATGCATAAATGCAAAGGACCTCTTATAATAGTGCCAGTGTAAACCGTTGGTTCTTGGAGAGAGATTTTTATGCCAAAGCGCCAAGACAATTTCAAGCTTAGTTGAGCATATTTCAGTCTGGTTTATCTTTTTTGGATGTTGATGCAGAGGCATATTTTCTAAAAGAGGGAAACAATATTGATTTTATCATTCATCGTGATCCTCCTTTTGATGATTCAATATCGATTCACAAATTCCCAAGATCGATCTAATTAATTTATGCCTTTTTCCCCTGACTGAAAATATTTCCACTGAATTTTACCTGTATCTGTCCTCTTATCATACAGGTGGCACTACGTAAATAAAAGAAAAGTCGGAAGTCATTTTTGGTGCTTTCAAAGAGACAGGCTGGTTTTGTTTTGGTACCAATACCCAGCCCTAAAATTTTCTTTACAAGTACAAGTGTCATATTGTATCAGGACTGACATTCTCTATCCTGTCCTCCAGACCTAGGACACCTTTCCATTGCACCAGGTGCCAAATTTTTGATACAAAAAAAATTAAATAAAGATACTGCCCTTTTTCCATTGATTTTGGGTCCAGTACTAGTACCAAAGTACAAAGCCAAAAATGTTTATTTTGCTCCATAATATCACTGATATGTCATAAAGTGGTATTGGTTACCGGTATTAGCATAATGTCAGGAGGATGAATACAAGAACATAAGCAGAGTATTGAACCCAATACCGATACTATTATCAGTGCATTCGTAATTGCAGTCCTTGTGATGTGCATAACATACACTGTTGATATTAATACTGCACCATGCCCAGCCCCGTAGTATGGTATAAATGCCATTTTTGAATTCAGTAAAAAAATACCCACCTCCACTGTGATGATGTCATTCTGCAACCATACCAGTTTTTCAGGCAAGTGGAAAACAAAAATAAGTACTGTTGACTTTGCTACCATTTTTAAGTACGAAAAGTATGGTGCCTGGTGCAGTGGAAAAGCACCCCCAGATGCATTTTGCCCTTGATTAGCATCAGCTGAATGTGTGCTGCAATGTCTTACCCTACCCAGGTACACCAGTCTTTTACTATTCCCCAATGCAAGTTAAGAGAACAGTATAATTTTAATACCATTGTATTATTTACATTTCATTGTGGTTTTGAGAAAGTGAGAAAGCAGAGTCAGCTGGTCCCTGGAGCATTTGGGTTTAAGAGTTTTGCTCAGAGTTAGAGAGAAATCGCTTTGCAAATCCTGAGATTTGAACTGCCAACCTTTTAAACACAGGCACAGCATCCTAACTCGCTGAGCATCACACCAGTCTTTGGAATCAAATTGGAATTTTTAAATATCAGTCAAACTGAACTTTTAACCAGATAAAATAAACATGTTTGTAGGGCCGGGATGATTATTCGACGTAATCGGCGATGTCGATTATAAAAATTCGTCAACATGGAATTTTAGTATTGACGCGTTGTGTAAAACCATATAAATCTTTTGTAACTGCAATGCGCTACATAATAAGCTAAAATGTGGGGAAAGTACTTTATCCCCTCGGGGTTTGCTGTAGGTGGCAACACATGTTCACTGCCCGCTCGCCCCGCCGTGCATGAGGCAACAAAATAATTATTTGATTAATCATTGAAAGAATGATAGTTTGGGACAGCACTATACGTTTGCTTCAGTATGGCAGTATGGCTAATTTCCCCAATAAGATGAACAGAATCTATTATTTTCACTTGCTAGTTTAGGAGACACCCACAGCAACCATAACGCTTAAACTGCGTTGTGTATAGCTAAATCCTTAGATCATAAAAAGGCATCAGTCTTATGAACACAAAATCACATCCGTTCTTTTGAAACTACGATTTCTGCGCTACAAGTCCAGTCTAACTCTCGGCATTGTCAACAGGTCTACCAAAATGAGTGTCAATTGTGAATTTATGATATATTCTTTATTGTATCTTAACCCAGGCAGAAGTTATAAGCATTCTTAATTGCTTAAACTGAAACCATTTCAAACAATTATTAGCAGTGACAATTCCCTTACACACTGCAAATCTGGTCAGGGTTGAGAATGACAAACCACGTACTAAAAAGGGACTCTTCTTCTTCTGTCCCTAACAGAGAAGAAAACTATTTCCATTAATTTAGCCTTACTACCAATTAATATAGAATTAAGAGTGCTCCTAAAATTAATAGACTACCACTGATAAAGTAATCAACCAGTCAGTGATAAAATCTGGATGCATTTAACAGGTAGTTTGATATAAATTATAGATTTAGCTTTCCAATGGTAAAATGAGCCAGTGATCAATGTTACTTTATATTAATTTTTCAGATATAAAATTGAAAACGCTATCCTGAGAATTGAGATTAGGAGACATTTACAATCTAGAGTAAATTTCCTCATATAAATACCAAGGCTGCAGAGTAATACGTGAGAACCATTGCTTACGGATACAGTTGTCTTACTCAGCTGATGACAGAGCAAATACACATCTGTTTTAAGCTCTTAAGATACAATACTCACTCATGATACAGAAAAGATTACATACCAAAAAGAGATACTCATTGGAAATCATGGCATTATTTCTAAGGACAGATAAATGTTCAATGTTATCACCCTTAGTCACCAATATCACGAATTTGGTAGGAAAAATAAATGGTATTTTATGATTTAAAAATGCATATGAATCATCAGAAAGTTGAGAAAAAAGCAATACTATCTGAAACAGCTGTTATTTGGCTTGGTTTTAGATTTTAGACATGTCCTGGATACATTATTCAGTAATATGGCTCTCTCAGTGTATCCCTGTCATTAATTGCCAATTTCACAGAATTTCAGCAGTGAACTTTCAGAGCATCAATATTTTATTGAAAATTAACCACCTCCAGAGTAAAAAATGTCTTAAACATTAAATATTATTTAAACACATATACCAGCACAATGAAGAATAAAAAGAATTTTCCCTCAAAAAATATTCTAACATTAAAGCTATTAACTCCTATATATACACAAATAATTATAAATATTCTCATATATCCCCCAATCAGAAGGGTGTTCTTGTCTCTCCCCATGCACAGTACGACACTAAGTCCCTTCATTGCAAACAAGCATAATCACCCAGAATCGTAATCATGTACCTGAAGCAAGGTGAAAGCTGCAGTCGCCCTAATGAACTGCCTGATATCAGTGCCTCTTTAAACATTAAATTAAAATTTTCAAAGTTCTATAACAATTGACTGCAAAGTCAACTTCTCCAACTCCAGCTTTGCGCTTTGGGGTCATGACTGACAGCAGGCCAGAAAACGATCCATGTGAATTTCCACAATGCCCGACATGACTCTTCTGGCCTCATTCTCACTTTGCCAGGTGGTATCCAAGAACTTCCATTTTCCCCTAATAGAATGATAATAGAAAATGCACTGCAATGTGCACTGCTACTATATCAGCTACCTCAGTAGGTGTGTGTGGTAACAGAGCTACATTTCTGATAAGTATAGATATGCCCCAACGCACTCCCACAACTTTATCCTGAAGAAGGCTGCCACATTTGCAATGCAATTTCATTTTAATTTGCAAGGGGCTAATGTCTAAAAGGTCAACATGCATCAATTAGAAGACCGACTCCCAAATACTGCATGCAAATACCCATGAGGAACTGAACCCTGCCACCCCCCACGGAACAGCACTACTACGTATCCCCAGTGGACCAAGGGACCTGCTAGAGCCACTGCTGGCCTCCAAACTAACGCTACGGCCACATCAAATTCGCGCATAGGCAACACACACTCAGACACATACGCACACAAAGTGAATACAGACTGACGCACAGACACATTACCACACACACACACACACAAAAACACACCAGCACGACACAAACACACACGACAGTGCGTTCTGCATTCGTACACAGCCCATGCCAAGCACGCCGACTAGCCTGGCTGGCAGACTGGCCACCATAAACCAAAACATGCAGCCAAAAAACAGTGAGTGAAACGGATGACAACAGCTCGGTTTCCGCAAAACCGAACAAACAACCTCTTAGCCGGAGGCGCCCCCTCGACATCACTGTTACCCAAGTTCAGCTAATCGTTACGAATGCGATACACATCAGTGGAGAGAAGCCGCCACCGCGGTACCGTAAACAGCCAGCTACGCGGTACTGACAGCCAGCTGGAAATGGCTGGCAGACGAGGCTATTAGCACACCGACAGCGGCTCTCTCACGGGTAACGTAAGCGGAGGGACTGCCGCGGCGCCGGCGCGGGCAGAGCGGCACGGTGGCGGCGGCGCGGCCAGCCTCACGTCGCCGTTTCCGCCGAGCACCGCGGGCGCCGCGGACAGGTAACGGCAGGGAAGTCGGCGGAGCAAGCGCCGCGGTTAATATGGCAGGAACGACGCTGGCTAACGCCGCAGCCAGCCTGGCGCACCGCTCACCGTACGCACTCACGGCCGGACGGTAACCAGCAGCCTTCCGTAAGGATCATCTTAACAGGTTGCTAGCTAACCAGCTAACCAGAGCGGACGGCCGCGCTGATGGCAATAGCCAGCTGACAGCACTCACCAGGAGTAGCTCTGTTCCGCCATGTCGCCGACAACAGGGGCTTTCGCTGCTGCAGCAAATAATCGGGCTCCCGTCCTCCCGGACACAGGGCCGGGCGGATAAATTGTTTTTATTTTCGGAGGCGCCTTCTTAGCACTCTCCGCTCGGCGAAACCATGACGGTGTTTCTTTAGTTTTCTGAGAAGGTGGCGATAATAACAAATAAAGCGCCCGTCCGAAAATACACCCAGCCTTCGGCTAGGCGAGCCCCGTGGGGTGTCTGCCCTGCGAAGCGGGAGCGCCTTTCTCTCTTTTTCGCCTCCTAGTCTCCCTGCAGCTCCGTTGCCATCGCTGTCTCTCGGCGCGTCGGAACACGGTCCCCGGATCCAGCTCTCGAACGCGAACCGCGCCGATTGCTTTGTTTCCAGCCTCCGGATCGCAGGCGCGGGTGCGCGCGGGCTAGTGCCCTTGCTCGTAACGGCGTGCGGGAGCGCGCCCGTAACCGCTGCGACGGCCGCTGACGCGCACGCTCACGTTGCCATTTTGCTGCCTGCAGAAGAGGATGCTGTGAAGGGGAAGTGGCTATGGATTAGTTAAGAGGGATTCGATGGCAGATTAATTTACTCCTCTCGCGTGTATTACGTATTAGTAAACTATATATATTCCCAAATAAATGCCCCATTTTAGTCACAGTAGCACGATTGTTACATATTAAATTCTTAGGTGCGTGACGCGTTCATAATATATTTACTTTTACTTTACAATACATTTATTTATAATTTCATTAAATCGTCAAATTTAAAGATCTCTAAGCCTCAGTGAATACATCGAAGAATGTTTATTTAAATAGTTTGAACTGTATTTTACTAGTGTTAATGTGGCGTATATGTACACAGTTATACATAAAAAAAATGAAGCTGTCTATTTCCACGATCACGAACAGTTTTTGCCACCTAGGATTAAAGGTATCAGGCATGGACTTGAGTAGTGCACTAACATAGCTGGATTCAGTATATCAGTCCGGGTTTTCAATTAAGTGAAATTAATTCCATATACACGTGCTGTAACATACATTGTGTAATTTTTCCTAATATTGGACATTTCAGCATTTTAAAGCCTTTTTCCAATTCTATAAAATCAAAAATACATTTAAGCACAGTACAGATCAATTCAGACCAAAATTGTTAAATAAATAAGAGAACAGATGTACCATGAATGCATTATATATGACTGTGGAAGATGAGATGGAAATGGGTACCATAATTATAATGTGAAATATAATTTCAAATTGTACTTCAATGAAAAACCATTTTTGAGCCAAGCACTAATTTATGGTTCTTGCACTATGCCAGTTTATTGACTTAACATGTCTTCTGTGTAATTGTAAATTTTGTATATTTTATTTGTATTCCTACTTTTGACATACTGTTCTGTAAAGTGCTTCTCCTGTATATATTGCAATTGTTAAGACCAAATGAACAAAGAGAAACAAAAATCTATTTGCTTCTCACCAGTACTATCCCCCCGATTGATCTAACATGCACACACATGCCTGCAGACAGCTGTTCTATTGCACCAGGTCGCTCGCTCTGAGCACTGAATAGGTGCTCCTGAGTTTCTTTCTGGGTGGGCCCCATCCAGGCTCCCTCGTGCCCCCGTGGTAGATGTTGGGTCCTTGAGCAAGGCTCTAAACCCTAATTATTCCACAGATACTGTCTGATCCTAACTTGTAAGATACTTTGGACAAAATAAATATTTAAATAGCTCTCATTATCTACAGTTTTACAGAACTCTTCATTTTGTGCAATTTGAGTGACAGTTCCATCCAATGCAACCACAAGATATTTTACATTTCCACAAATGGCTTTAAAAGCAAACACTGACAATCAATATAAGCACAGAATCAGTAATTGGGGCAAATTTTTTTGAGGATTTCTTTCTTAATTAACAGTAATAATTTCGACATGGGACTGCCATACACTTTATAAAAACAGTGCTTTAGGGAAGGCAGTTATTAGTAAACGTTCAACAATCGTTAATAACTGAAAACGTATTATATATGAAATTTGAAATTCAAGTTGTAAGAATATTTTAATCACACATTTTATGTATTATGACTTCTTAATTTCTGAATTTCTTAAGTAAAGTCAAATGAGTTGAGCTCTCAGTCCACTTCTTAACAGTGGAAAGGATTCTGTAGTTTTCAGACAAAGAGGGAGAAACTCATACCACTACACACAAAAAGATGCCGATACCCAGCTTTTTTTGACATGGAACAGTGTGATATTCTTCCATGAGCCCCATGCTACTGATTGGCTGTGGGGTCTGATGCAGCCTTAAAGGTGAGATTTGTTTCTTTGGCATCCCTGTATGTCAGGCTGCTAACTGCCAGGCCTATGGGCTTCAGATGGTAGACAATGACTGTAGACTAGGAAGAATGTAGTGCAAGCACTAAGGACTGGAAAAAAGATCTTATACAGAAGATGGAGCAGTATGCTAGGTGAGAATAGCTGGGTGGTTCACAAGTGAAAATGGCTGAAAATGTGAAAAGAGAGCCTTACTAAAGCCCTTGCTAGGACCACAAAGTATCTGTCCAACTGGGATTATTACAGTGCCTTTGCAATTTAGTTAGGTTTTATAAAAGGGTCTGATGATCAGTCAGACAAAACATCGCAGGTAGGTCTTGAGTGAAAGGTGATTAATTGTCATTGTTGAAACACCACATCACACAGTGTCTGATTAAAGACTGAACATTCAGTAGTTCATTCAAGGTGAAAAAAATGTAGATAATTGATTCTAGAGTGCTGCAGAGAAAGGTTTGTTTTGTAACCAAACCCCAAGCATGGAGCATTCTGCATTTGTTTTTGTAACACCACCATTTGTTTGATTGTGGACAATGTCTGCAAGCTGTCTTAAAGTGGTCTGAATTTTTTTTGTGTATTATATGTATTATAGAAAGGTGCTTCCACCTAAATCTAAAAGTCAGATCTTTTTTTTTAAATCTCTAGGTATACTTTAGGTATACACTGCACATGGATAGAGAATATGAATTCATTTGAATTTAAAATGATCTATTTTACAGTACTAATGGGATTTCTTTCCCAAGTCTCATTTTACATAAAGTGGGGTCCAAACATCTGAGATCACTGTTGAAAATGTTTCTATTTTGCATTCCTTTCAAATGAAATATGAAATATGTTCATTGCAAATTGTATTATCAGCATAACAATTTCATTAGCTCAATGGCTAAACAAATGACCTCAAGAATTTCTGATTTTGATCATGCCCCCTTTTCCTTTAATGACAGAGTGCACTCTGGCTGGCAGTGATTCCACAAGTCTGTGCAAAACCTGATCATCCGTGTTACCCCAGTATGATCTGAGCTTGCTCCGAAGAGAATCTTGTGATGTTACTGAATGTTCAACTTTCTTGGTCCTCAAGTGCTCCTATACATATATGATGAGATTGAGGTCATTAATGCCATAAATCTCAAAGTTGGTCTCATCAGTAAATAGGACTTTTTTGATGATGCACTGTGAAATGCTGGTGTCTCTTAGCCCATGCCAAACCATTGTGTATTTCCAGGACTAAATTAAAGAAATCCCAGTTTTTCAGTGTGGGCTCAGTGTTTTGGAACCAACTGTATCATTAAACAAAAAAACCAAAAAAAAAACATACCAAACCAAAAATATATAACCAGATTTTAGCTGGATCTAATAAAGGCTTTTCCATCCTCAGAATCTAGCATCTAGCACTTTTCATTATTATATGAAACACCGTTCTTTCACTTAATTTTTCTCTGCCAGCTAAATATGTTCTGCTCTCAAATAACCACAGCCCATTAGAGTTAGAATATATCTACACACTGTCAGAAAAAAGTACACATTTTAAACTTGTTTTAAATTTTTAAACAATTACTTGTTGCTGGGGCTGTACCCCCAAGTGCCTGGCAATTGCACCCTAGCTGTAGGTAAATGTATCTTTTAGTCAAATTTAAGGAACATTTTTGTATAATTGGGGTGCGTTAATGTTGTATGTATCTTGGGGAATAAAACTGTACCCTTTTTCTGACAGGGCATCAAGTGGCAGTTAGCAGATCCTTTGGTATGTTATGCAATGAGCAAATTAAGAGGTATTGCCTTCTTTGAATATTCACTTTTAATAATTATATTTCCAATTCAACTTTTGAGTTTTGATAAAATATAAATTTAAGAAGGTGGAATAACCTAATTTTTACAAGGGTGTAATAAATTAAGTATTCAGACAGACTGAAAACCTGTACAGTGCAGCCACCTAGGACCGAAGATAAGAGATATGGACTTGAGTAGTCCAATAATGTTTCAGTTTTCCTTGTGATTGTGGCTTCAGTCCTTGAAGACAAAATGTTGATCTTGTCTTATTGTGGGCAGAGATAATGTAAAGCGCTTTGAGACAATGTAATATTGTGAAAATGCGCTATACAAATAAAATTGCATTTTACTGCATTGCATTGATCTGCCTGTAATCATAGAATATCACAGAGAAGAAGGACAACAGCCAATTAGAGTACAGGAGCCAATAAACATATGGTAAAAAAATGCTAACAGATTAAAGGTGTAAGACAGTGTCCCTGTAACACGCCTCATCATGTGCTTTTATCACAATAAACTGACATTTGCCTTATAGCTAAAGCAATTTTCATGCAGATCTACACTGATTGCTATGTAGTACTAACTATACTGCCCCATTATGACCAGGATTGTCTTATTGTGTTTCTTTTGTTCTTTCACACCCCTATATTTCTGATTGCTTTGCAGTATAATACAAAATGTTCCAGTGCACATTATTTTAATTTCATGGCTCTTTGAATGCTTTCTCTGTGACAAACTTCTGATGCGAATCTTGTCTTATGCTTCCCAGGAGGGGCTTTGCATCATCATGACCTTAACTATGCAAGCCTTTATTAGTACTGGATACAATCACAGCTTTCTTCCTTGTCCCACTAGCTGGTTTTCCAGCTTTCTGAAACAGCCCATAGCTATTTGTAACAACACATGGTATAATTTTCATAACTTTCATCACCCTTTGAAAGGTGAAAAGTACATTGATTTGTTCATAAACCTTAAATGTAATTTACATTGTTAAATACCCATGTGGTCCCTTTTTTAAAGTGGATGGCCATTTTAAAATAAATTGGTCCTGCAGCTCTCTAGTGAAACAAAAACATAATTGGAAGAGAAGATGGATAAATGCAATGGGACTGAACAGCTACACAGAAAGCTTTGACAAGTGGACTGATTTACAGCACTGTGGGGGAGGCAAGCTTAAATTTAAATGTGTAAATCACTATATCCTACAACAAGGTGAAAAATTTTGTTTAAAAGTAATTTATAAACAAGCATCTGTTCAAACAATAATAACTATAATAATAATTATAATTATTATTATTAGTAGTATGTGCAGTTTAAGGAGATTCATAAAAAGGAATTATATTTAATCAAATATTAGTTTGCTTAGCAGGTAGCTTCTATATTTTTGTAGCATGTCCATTGATTTACAGTAATAAATTCTTATCTTTCCTTATTATTAAGGACCTGATTGCTATGTGGCACTAACAATACTGTCCCAGGAGTATGCCTAACATGGGTGGCAGTTTCAGGTCAATTTAATGCATGCAGTTTAGTTTTAAATGCATGAATATCCGTCCACCTATCTTCATTTTCTTCATCCTTGAAGCAGCAACTGCAAACAGGAGACCCCATCTATTTTCCCATAAGAATATGTTGACTTGATTGAAAATACTAATGATATTTAAGGAATCTTAGTGATTGTTTAACTTACATACTTTAAAAACTTAAGCATGTTTAATCCCAGTGTTTGTTGGAATTCATACCTTCCTGTTATCTGACTGACAAATCCATCTGACTTTTCCACTTTACTCCCCTCTTGTGGTGACTCTGGTTTCACTGAGACGACACTCAAGCCACCTTCCATTTAAAAATTTTTTTTTTGCTCTTCCGGTTTGTTGATGTCATCATTTATTCATTATGTTATTAATCATTAAACGCCACAAAGGTATTAGTCAAAAATAGTTTGTCTTAGACAACTATAAGTTATTACAGAAGCCAACTGTTTTTTTTAACCACTATTCTCTGCTTTAATTAAAAACTGAATGGTTTAGAATATATGTATACCAACAACAATAAATTACATTAAAAATGAATACAACAAAAAAGATAATAAACAAGGCTGACTGGTGCCCATATGTAAGACCTTTCTGCACTACTGGCAAGACCACTTGTACTCCTAAAGCAAATGTTGACACCGTTTAAGCTAATTAATGGTGGCCCTGCTGAGACTGTTGTATAGGAGAGCTTGCTGCTCCATTTCGCCTTTGCCAGTGCTAAAGCACTCCCGTGTCTTCTCCAGAGCTGGCTCTCAGTAAAAGCCTGCAGGCTCTCTCACATAACTCACATAGAGCCACACCCCTCTTTTCTCCCCTTGTGGAGAAATTCATGGAACAATTTTGTCAGCTTAACTGGCCAATTGGATTCAATTATAAATAGGAGCTATACTGACGAGTAATTCCAAATCAAATCATTTGGGACCATATGCTAAGGTGTAATGGTTTTTATGCAGTCTGTTTAAGTAATGGCAAAGTAAAGTGTTTTCTTGTACCATCACTGAGTAAAAGATGCACACCTGAATAGAAGGGTTGTTTATGAGTTTGTGTTGTGTGCAGTTTTCATTATTCATTGCATAATTTCATGCAATAAATAAGCACAACACCTTCAGCCAATTTGTATCATTATTATTATTATCATTATTATATGCTTACATTCAAATATACTGCATTTGGAATAAGATACCATGTCACAGAGGTTGCAGGGCTTAAAAATGCATTTTAGATACAGCTCCAGAACGTCAACCTGTGCATTCACGCAGTGTAATTAAATAACACATTTCCCTCATGATTTTTTAAATTCCTTTATTTATTTTTTCATAGAAGTGAACTGCATGCACAGTGAGGCTGTCTGGAAAATGGTTATGAATCACTAAAGTAAACATTAATGAAAAACTGTTATTGTCTTATTTTTTTTTTTGCTGGCCTACTTTTCCATAACTTTCTACAGGTCCATGAAAATATAATAATTGAATAATTGAATAGGCTAAATAATGCAACATAGTCATAAATGAACTGGCAATGAATCCTGTTAGGGAACAGAAAGGAGGAATGGTAACGGTGCTTAGCATGTCATCTTTATTTGCAAGTCTGCCATCTGGTGGGTGAGTGCATACCGGGACCGGAGCGTCTCTGCGTGTCAGCCTGCCATGGAGGGTGTCCACATGCCACGCTCACCTTGGGGCCTCTAGGGAAGCCAGGTGATGACACGGATGGCCGTGGCGGCCGCCTGCCGGATGATGGGGACGGGATGGGTCAGCCGTGTCTCTAGCAGAGGCACATGCTCCAGGAGCTGCTGGCGAGCGGACGGCACCTCGGCCAGGATGGTGAGGGCCCGCAGTGCGTTGGCGCACACGGCCGTGTCCTCACTGGTCACCAGGGCCAACAGTGGGCGGATGGCGCCAGATTCTAGGGCCTGATACTTCCCTGGAAAGGACCGTGGTACACCAATGGCAAACAAGATAAGAGAGAGTGAACGAAAAGTGTGATTGAAGTGCAATTACTGTAACAAAGATATGATCATGCCACTAGTACTTATGCTACCTTTATATAGTATATTTGTATATAGCTTTTAAAGTATGTATATAGTAGATATCGTACCAAATCCCAGGCTGGCCGCATAAAAGGTGTTACGTTACACTGCCTTACAAAATAATCACCTCAGAGTTATACTGATATTCAACAATGTACAGAGCAAAACATTATGGGTCCTGTTTTGCGGCAGCAGAAAGAGGGACGCAAAGTGCTTTTGCTAATGTCAAACCAGCACATTGCTCTTTTCCAGGCCATGTGCGCACGGCATCAAAGTCATCAAAAAGTCACGCGCCCACAAATGTTAGCTGTGCTTTGCGTTAGATCACCAAAATATAGCCTTATGTGTCATTAACATTCTGTATTCTAATTTATCTGTATAACATATAATGTATACCTCTATATTCTTAATCTTAACAATATGCATGGTTATGATAATTACAGTGGTTGTAAAGAACATTTGGCTATTTTGAGTTGTTGAAAAACCAATTTATCAAGTAAATTTTTTTAATACAGATATTGCTTTCAGTTGTAGTTGAGTTGTAGTTGTAGTTGAGTTGTAGTAGTAGTTGAGTTGTGACCTGCTCGAACATACATACTACCCGCAGCACTTTCTATTGTTTGCCATTTTCTAAGGATTAGTACAATATCGAGCAAACACAGAAATAGGTACTGAGGACAGTGCCGGGTATGTATGCACAGCCAAACACCGAACTACATCTCCCAGACACTATGTATGTTAAAGGAAGCTCCCCTATAATGGGTGAAATGACAGCACTTCCTCTCCAGCTGTTCACTCCCTTCCTCTGTACAGCCATTTCCTGCTTCTCCTCTTTGGCTACATACCTTTTGTGATGACTGCTGTGTTCATGATGGTGCCGGCAGCGTTAGCTCTGACCCCCGGGTCACTGTCGCCCAGGAGTTTGACTAAGTCTGGGAGAACCACTTCCTCACACAGCATCTCCTTCCCTTCGAGCGGGACACTTTCAGAAAGCGAGACACACCCATCATATTTACCACAGGCACTGAGCACCCAGTAACCTTCTGTCAGGTTTGCCTTAGTCTTGCAGATGTAGAGAAGCGTCAATGTCTCCTTGCAGCATCTAAGTTCACAGAGCTACGGTGGGTCTGGAGGAGATCCTTCTACTTTTCTTATGTTCTCATACATCTAGGCTGACGCTAGGCTGATCACTTTTCTCAAGGATTATGTACAGGCAGCGAGAGCCAGTTTCAGCAGCATGTGTCTGTTGGGCTGCAAAGGCTCATGGAACCAAGAGGTGAGTTGCCTGCGAAAGCAATGGAGACTGATCTAGCAGACCTCTAAAATGAATACCCCTATAGTATGTGGTGACTGAACCCAAAGCAAGTACCTCCATAAACACATGAAGAGAATTCCACAGAATGCATTATATCTGGAAATGCCTCCAGCAGATGAATGCATACATTATTAATGTACTCAGCAGGGACGCATCACCATTCCCATCTCATAAAAACTGACTGCCTTCAGATAATTTTTTCAAAAATTGAGGTTTCTGTGATTTTGGTAAGGCGGTGCACGTTTAAATGGAGAGCATTATCTACAGTTCCTTTCATCACTTAGGGAAGTTATCCACAAAAAAGATTCATGACAGCATTTACCCTCAGGCCGCATTTCTCTATTTTAAATTCCACAGCAATTAACTGCTCCGGATTCGGCATAAGCCAGGTCACATGCTTTTTTTAGGGACAGAAAGGGTCCCTTGACATCTGTGAATATGTTGCTGCTTATTCTTTTAGTGTATTATTAACTTGGTAAACAACCATTACAGATAGAACATATGTGTGAATTAGTATTCTTACACAGATTAAAGCTCCACCTACTCCTTCAAGGAACATTCCTGAGGTCACAAGATGTGCTGTTCTCTTATTACACTACATTGCCCATTAGAGCTTAATAAGACTATTATCTTGTTAGTCATCTACATTCCCTCTTCTTGAGGGTGGTTGTGAGCATTCAGTGAAAGACTACTGATGTGCTTAAATGAAAATGCATTTTTTTTTGCCAGTCATGCTGTCTATCAGTCTTGACATGTGCATGTACAGGTGTGAGTTTGCATGTGTGTGTGTGTGTGTGCATGCATAGCTGCCCACCTGATGGCCACCATGACACGAGCAGCACCGCAGCGAATGCTGGATGAGGGGTGAGAAAGCAGGTTGTGCAGGACGGGGACTCCATTGCTGGCCAAAGCAGGCTTGGCATCCATCCGCACGCAGCTGCTGAGCGTGGCCAGGATCAGGCCCTGGATCTCTTCCTCCTCCTTTTCCTCCTTGGAAAGCTTCATCACTAGTCTTTGCACCAGACCCAGAGACAGCAGACAGTTCGCACCTGATGTAGATGGAGCAGACAGACAGATGGGTGAGAGGGAAGCCAGCAAATTCCCTGAATGCTTCATTATGCCTGACAGGTAGCCACCATGTAATGGAAAACCTTCACAAAGTGCCACATGAAATGAAAATGAATCCCAGTAAACAGAGGATGATAGCATTACATTATGTTTGCAAGAAAAATGACAAACACTGTGAAATCTATCAAGCAACGATTTTTCCACTAACCTGGAGACAATGCATTTGTAAGTAATTGCTTGGGCATGAAAAAAAAGCTTCAGACGGAGGAAAATATCAAAAATAAAGATTTTTATTGTCTGTACAGCACTGAAATAAGAGGAAGCTTTATGGCTGCCCCAGAGGTATCATAACAAGTTAGAGCTGTTAATCTTAACTATAACTTGTCTGCTGTCTCTCAGCATCACACCACAGTTGCTATATGCTATAGACAGCAACAGTTAGTGTGAAGCCGAAAATCTTATTTTAAACTGAACCTGATTGAATGAAAAAGTCAAACTCTTTAGCTACTCTTTAGATTTTAGAAAAATTACAGAGATCTAAAGACATCAGAAGTATAAAATAACATGTATGGAATTATGCACTGACCACAAACGTATCAAACTAAAAAAATAATAATGTGTTGGGGGGTGGGGGCAGCTGTAAGGGTTGGCACTCAGATGGGTCCCTAGGGACTGGCTGCCCACAAGGTGAAGGAGTTCCCACATATATGCTGAGCTCTCATTGGCCACTTTTTCTTCACTTCCTCCAGACTCCAGAGTCAGGTGGTCAGGTCACGTGATGTGTCACAATCTCCGTCCTGTGTAGGTGGCTTGGTGTGTCCAAACTTTCGACTGGCACGGCATATCAAATACAAATGGGGAGAATTACCAGTAGTAAATTATATTTTGGCTTTCAAATAAACTCCTGATTTGTCTCTGGAAAGAAACATCTTTCAGTCCCCCAAAGAGCAATACAAGACCAGGGAAGTGAAGGAGAAATCATGGGCAGGAAAAATGCACAAGAATGGGGCTGGACATAAGAGCCCTGGGGCAAGTACACTCAACAGAGGAGTTCATAGCAAACTGGCCAAGAGCATAATGGAGAGGAAAGATGAAAGACCAATAAATCACACTACTTCTAAGGCTAAAAAGGAGGCTATTAAATGGATAATTTATTATATAATATTCCTGATTTGCAGTTGTTTTCTGGATATTTACCGAAGCAGCTGAAGTATCTTTCCTAAGGACATTATAATGCAGATTGTCTGGGAGTTTTATTCAGCATAAGCTTGGGTTATTATTTTTAAAGCCTCTCTAGTCATGCTGCTCTCATAGGCATACTCCAACAAGTCAACTTAGCATTTGTATATGTGGCATAGGAGTACTCATGTAACAGCTTAGTAACGGCAAACCTCAGGAGACTGATCTCTCTATATCCTGACAGTGCAGGACCATGCCCTTGAATTCAGAAATGTTGCAGTCTTTGAATACTCCAGTAGTGTAATCTCGAGGAAAAAAACAGGAATATATTTTAGCGTCATATTTTAAGGAATCCTGAGGGTTTTGCAGAGGAGTTGGTTTACAAAAATAAACTTCATATTTTCAATTTTTTACAACCCCTCATAGCTGCATGTTCTGTTCATATCCTAAAAAACAGTGGAACTGGTTAAACTTATGAACTCACCAATCGATCCACCATGGCCTAGCTGGGTTTAATTGGCTCTTTCAAAAATTCCACCTGACGGAATTATATAATTTCATTACAAGCAAACTTATTCTGAAAGCTCTCCAATGGTCTACTTTTACTGAAATCAGTAATGGGATATACACATACTGTCTAGGATAGACTACTGGCCTGCCCCGAAGACTCCTGTAATTAAGTTCACTCAATAGGCAGTCAAGGTTTTGTTTCAACTAACCAGTTGATTATAAAGAGTCAGAGTCACAGAGTACTCAACTGGTTGGCTGAAACAAAACTTTGGTCTGGATTTGTACTTTCTGAACCTGAACTTGTCTGTAATGGATAACTGTTGTGAGTAACTTCCCTAACACTGTTGACAGCTATATCTGAACCTGATATATCACTGTTGGCACTCAAGATGAGAATGTATGTGTGAGTTTGACTCTAGCATGGCGGTTTAAGAAATTAACTGTCTGATCAGTTTGTTTTGGCACATAAAAGTAATTTTTGTATGCACCTAACCTGAGATCTTCCACTGTGTAACTGGAGAATAGGTGATCCATTGTGTGATGTCAGTGTGTCATTATGAAGAATAACCTTTAATGTTTACTGTTTCAAGGGTATTTAGTCAACTTCATCACCTTTATTACCTAGATTGTTTATAATAATTCAATAATTCAGTTACTAGAGTCTGAGTGTCTGACTGACATATACCCACACCTGGCTGCAATGATCAATTAATTAAAAGGGGGCATTTGCCTCTGGAACTCTTGCTACATTTAATATGATACTTATGTGCAATGAAGGTGCTGCCATATTTAAAAATACATTTTTTAAAGCATATTGAGCATGTTTTATGTGGTACTACTACCAAATTTAGGTTTAGATTTTAAATGTGTTTTAGCTTTCAGCTGTGAAGTTGTGTGTATTCTCTAGTGAATAATACAATAGATTTCCTTGTTATTCTAAACCATAAGTCAATCGGTTTATTTTTCTTTTAAACCACAGTTTATGTAGCATGCCTCTTAGCATCATAATATTTCGTTGGTAAGAATAATGTAATCTATGCATAAAAATGTGTGATATGACTTATCAAAAGATGTAATGGAACAGCACACACTCGTCATGTTATTTTATTTTTAATTTTGATTGCTCCCTATCTGCACTTTTGAAGCACATGGCCTTTAAAGTTGGTTGAGCTCAGCGTGAAACCCTGACAAGCTGAATGAGAAACATTGAATGAGTTCATCTGCTGTGAGCAGATGTGGCCCGAGCTGATGAAGTACTCATCAGAATCTGTTTGTACAACAGGCAGACCGGGAACTGTTCAATCTTCTATTCTGCTCAAAAGTTAAAGTGTCTCAGAAGGTCTTAAAGTGGATTGTGCTGCAGGTCAGTCATTGAGTGTTACACCATGTTACTGGTTGTGCTGTACATTGTGGATTAGTAACAGAATAGGAACCCAAACAAAGTCAGCATGATATATGACTTCTTAAAAATCAGGGATCTGGTCATTTGTGCACGAGGGATGTAGGGGTCTCTATGTCAGTGCACTGTGCAAAGAGTTATGAAGGCCTTTGTTTTGAGTCCCTGGAAGATCTCAACTTGCCTGAGTTCTTCTTTGGCTGAAATCAAATCCTCCTGAGGCTGATCCTCTGATCCTCCCCGATCCATCTTGGCTGCAATGATGAGCGCGCAATTGGAATAAGAGAAAATTCTGATTCAGAGATGTGAATTTCTGATAAATGATGATGAGCTGAGGAATGTAAATGTGCTATGATGCTGTGAGGCGGTAGGTGCAAGTCATGCCATTTGATTGAGTGTGTGTGGGGATATTGCTTTCACATAAACCTGAGAATCGCAGTGGGCTGTTTATAAAAACATTAGCTCAGATGATGTAGCTCTCGTGTATAGGAATATTAACTCGGGACAGAGCTCTTGTTTATATGAACTTTAGCTGAGAAGATGGAAGACCGTATTCGTAGTCCTAGAACACGTTATCAGTAGGTCTAACATATCAGGAGGTAGACTTCAGTAGAGTTTCAAATGGACAAACAGGGACAAAGCATCAGACACATTAAAAATAGCATATCAGGGACATGTAGCCTCAATAATGTCAAGTTATGTGATCAGTCTGTACACCTGTGTGACCTCAGGAAATAGAGGGCCGAGCTGGGAGAGGACGTGACAGCAGATCTCTCCGAACGGTGCATGTCCTGCTGGTACAGCCTGGGGGGCTGATGTGCGCACATACACACAGCTGCATGGTTCATCATCCAAGCTGTACGGAGGTGTGATTGGGCTTTCATGCTGGATGCAGCTGCTGGCAGCCTTTCATATGACCGTGGCAGCCATCCTAACACTGAAGAAACTGAATGAATGCACATTTTAATTTGAATTTCAGAACTGACATTGCAGTTTTGTCAAAGAACCTCCTTCAAAGCAGAGAGCAGGGGACAGGCCAGTTTTTTTTTGGTTAAATCACATGCAAGGTTACTTCATGTCAATGTGATCTGATTTGGATGATACTCTCAGTGCCTTGTTTTGTGATGTTGCAGTCTTTGAGTGATACATCTTTGAATATTCCAGTAATTCTCATGATCAGCCCTGCCCTGTGTGTCTTTTGCCCGGTGTTTCCCTCAGGCGTGGCTTAATTAGCCACACCTGAGTCTTGTTTAGCTTTGCCTCGTGTACCAATCTCCTTGTTAACCCAGCACTCCAGCCTTCTGTGTGTTCCTTGATTGCCTACCCTTTATTAGTCAGTCTGAGTCCTGTGATCCCTGTCGGTTGTTGTCAATGTTCTCTGTGGTTCGTGGCTCCCGTGTTTTCCCTGTCCCTACAATAAACACCCCTGGAGGGGCTTTACTACAACAGCCTGCACAATGGGTCGTTCCTCCCGCTGTGTTCTTCACAGTAATGTTGAGGGAAAAAAAATCATATTTTAGCATTATTTAGCCCCATTTGATGGAATAATGTCATTAATAATTTCAGTCCCTGAAATGAGGCCCTGTCCATCTACCTAGAGACAGTAAGTTTGCTTTCTTGCTCTGTACTATAAGTAGGCTGATTAAACATACTGGGTCATGAGGATCAGCCAAATCAGCATGCTGTAGCTTCTTTCTAATGGGAACTTTGTATTGACACTAGAGGAATCACAAAGCTGGATAAATCAAATGCAACACCGCTACAAGCTTATGCTGCACCATACAGCGTGATTTAGCATGTCTATGGCATTTAGATTAGCTAAAGATTATTGTAAAGTCAGAGTCATATATTTCACTCTTAATTATCGTCAAAGCCAAGGCTCCATGTTGCCTAAGTCAGTAGAAGCTCACTAAATTAGCTCACACCGAACATGAAGCACAACCTCCCAACCGCTTCCGTGGCCATGTGACATTAGCCATGTGACATTAGCTGCAAGAACCGTACTGCTGAAAAATGCGCATACATTTTGATGGCTCTTATATTTTCAATGTGCCTAAAAGTCCACAGCTAAATTATGTATGACTGTTCAGTATACAGATGATTATGATGGTTCGACTTCCGATTTTTCGATCTTATGATGACCATAGCAATACGACAAAATTGTAAAAATATTTTAAGTTTAGCGTAGCAGGCACGTGCTGCAATACATTGGGACGCTGCTCAGATGTACACATCTCCCGCCTTCACCAGCGATCAACAGAGTTCAGTTGTCTCGGTGTTATAGCATGTATTTTTTTCTGTGTTTCTGGTCGTTTAAAGCCTGTCTCAACTAATGATATTTTCAAGTTACAATGGGGTCATTGCAATGCATCTCCATCCTAAGTTGGGGACTACTTGTATCTCTCTCTGTGATTGCAACAGTGCAATCAGTTTCATTTTATGGATTTCTGTTTAGCATGATGCCCTAAAACATGTGAGAACACAAGTACACTATATTACCAAAAGTGTTGGGACGTCCCTCCAAATCATTGAATTCAGGTGTTCCAATCGCTTCCACCCAGCTCCCTGGGCGCTGCACGAGCTGGCTGCCCTTCACGGCCAAGCTTGCTCTCATGTAGAGAGCAAGGTTGGGGGAGGTGAGAAGAGAATTTCCCCATGGGGATCAAAAAAGTATCAATTATGCCCACTAGTGTATAAAATCAAGCACCTAGGCATGCAGATTGTTCCTACAAAGATGTCTGGGGCATGCAGGTGGTGTAATGGTTAGGGACGCAACCGAGTAATCTAAATATTACCGGTTTGAGTCCCCGACCTGCAAGTACCGCTGAGGTACCCCAAGCAAGGTACTGTCCCCAAGCACTGCTCCCCGGGCGCTCATGCAGCTGCCCCCTGCTATGTCACGATGTTACATGGGTTAAAAGCAGAGGACACATTTCGTTGTTGTGTGCTGTGGTGTGTCAACGATGACAATTAATCACCTTTCTGAAAGAATGGGTTGCTCTCAGGAGCTTATTGAATTCAAGCGTGGTACCTCGTGGTAATTCAAGCCACCTGTGTAATAAGTCCATTTGTGAAATGTCCTCGCTACTAAATGTTCCACTGTCAACTGTTAGTGGTATTATAACAAAGTGGAAGCAATTTAGAACAACAGCAAGTCACCCATAAAGTGGTAGGCCAAGTAAAATCGCAAAGTGGGGACTGCCAACTTTCTGCAGAGTCAATGGCGACAAACCTCCAAACTTCATGTGGCCTTCAGATTAGCTCAAGAACAGTGCTTAAAGAGCTTCATGGAATGGGTTTCCATGGCCGAGCAGCTGCATCCAAGCCTTACATCACCAAGTGTAATGCAAAGCGTGTGTAAGGCATACCGCCAGTGGACTCTAGAGCAGTGGAGACGTGTCCTCTGGAGTGATGAATCACGCTTCTCTGTCTAGCAATCCGATGGATGAGTCTGGGTTTGGCAGTTGCCAGGAGAACAATACTTGCTTGACTGCATTGTGCCAAGTGTAAAGTTTGGTGAAGGGGGGATTATGGTCTAGCGTTGTTTTTCAGGGGCTGAGCTTGACCGCTTTCCTGTGAAAGGAATTCTTAATGCTTCAGCGTACAAAGCCATTTTGGATGATTTCATGCTCCTAACTTTGTGGAAACAGTTTGGGGTTGGCCCCTTCCTGTTCCAACATGACTACACACCACTGCACAGATCAAGGTCTATAAAGACATGGATGAGCAAGTTTTGTGTGGAGGAACTTCACTGGCCTGCACAGAGTCCTGACCTCAACCCGACCACCTTTGGGGCAGGCAGGGGGTGTAGCGTTTAGGGATGCAACCGTGTAATCGAAAGATTGCCAGTTCAAGTCCCCGACCAGCAAGTACCGCTGAGGTACCCTGAGCAAGGTACTGTCCCCAAGCACTGCTCCCCGGGCGCTCACGTAGCTGCCCCCTGCTGTGTCACGATGTCACATGGGTTAAATGCAGAAGACACATTTCGTTGTTGCGTGCTGTAGTGCATCAACAATGACGATTAATCACCATCACTATAAATCACTCTGGGATGAATTAGAGCGAAGACTGCGAGCCAGGCCTTCTCGTTCTCTTAACATCAGTGCCTGACCTCACAAATGCTCTCCTGGAAGAATGGTCAAAAAATCCCATAAACACACTCCTAAACCTTGTGGAAAGCCTTCCCAGAAGAGTTGAAGCTGTTTAGCTGAAAAGGGTGGGCCAACTCCATATTAAAGCCTATGTATTAAGAATGTGAATGAGTTAATGTGTGTGTAAAGGCACACATGAGGCACACAGTACTTTTGGCAATATAGTGTAGTTTGTTCTCACCCAATAGGTTTCATGTGAAAAGTCATTTATGGGTAATAGTGGAACCGCCAAAGGCCGATTTCAGGTCGTCCATTCTGCTGCCTGTTAGTTGGGGAAAATTTGTGTAGTGCACCTTTTAATAATGATTGACAGCTGTCTGATTTTCATTTTGTCTCGATTTTTCCAAGTTTTTATTGGAGTCTTGAAGTCTTTTGTGCGATATAGTATACAGAGAGAGCCTGACAGAAGAATGATCCATTCATCCATCTATCTTCCATAATCACATGTACTATTCAGAGTCACAGGGGCTCCAGATCCAGAGTAAAGCAGGGCACAGCCCAGGATGGGGCACCAATCCATCACAGGGCACACTCACACAACATTCCCACCACGGGCTATTTGGTAACTCAGCACAATGACACAGGTAGAACATGCAAATTCCACACACATAGAGCCATGGCAGAGACTCAAACCCTGGTCCCAGAGGTGAGAGGCAACAGTGTTAACCACTGCACCACAATGCTGCCCCCCAATATGAATTTAACAACAGAATGAAACTGTCAGTTCACAGATTCTAGACACACAGAACTTCAGCAAGCATGTCTCTGAAGCCACTGCAGCTAACAGAACCCCGATAAAGTAAAAATCCTGTTCCTGGCCTTGGGTCTCCCTGCAGCCTCCTTCTCTGTAAAACACTAATATTTCCCAGCATTCCTGCCTTCCCCAGCTTTGGCTCATCATAACATTGTGAAATTCTTCAAACTGCTGTCAGGTGGCAAGAGCAAAGATAAGGTGCTGCATAATGAGAGAGTAATGATAGGGATTCATTTACATGCGTTAATCACTCATGTTTACTGTAGGCAGTGTTCATCCTCAAGATGTTCTGCACGTTGCGAGGTTGTTATCGTCATGTTTCTATGCTGTCACAAAATGCAGTAATTAAAAGGGAGGTTTCACTACATTTGAAAGTATATTCTACTAGTTTGATGTCCATGCATTGCACAACTTCATATAACTTTTAGGTGGACGCAGGTTTTTTGAAGGTTGTAGGGTTGTGGGCTCGATTAAGCATCCTGTCCGTAATGACTGCAAGGTGTGACTCAGCAATATGTGACAGGAGGAAGGAAATGACAGCTACTTATGGTAACTTTGGACAGCCCCTGATAAATTACAGTGTTACGCAGTAAAGCATGGCTGCTTCAGAACTGCTTATTCCGTCTCAAAGACTTTTAATAAAAATCTGCTTGTTGAGTCTTCAGTAACATGAGGCATGGGCACCTGTACTCTGGCTGGCTGTTAGAAGACTGTAAAGTAGTGGTAAAAATATTATGGAAAAATGCCCAGATCCTGGAGCATATAAAAAAGAAAGTGGTAGCGCATTGTGTTTGTGCATCTGATGGTATGCTGGTGCGTGACTTCAGTGTATTTTAGCAGCATTTATGCATGCATAGATTTTGTCTCTAATATGGAGAAGAAACAAATGTGTAACGGAAAAAATGAACAAGCAGATCCCCATAATCTGATACAATGTTCTAAAATGTTCTTCTAATGGTACTTCCCTTGACTGTGTGCTGGAATACATGGGGAGCACCACCAACCTGGGGGGTACGCTGCATCATGGGATGACTTTTCAGGCTCTCTGAGCCCTATTGGGTCGGCATTTGCCAACAGAGTAACCCTGCAAGATGTAAAATCCTGATCAAAGCAGCTCTCTTTGGTCTGACAGGCTTTCACAGGATTAGGGATTAGAGGGGCAGGATGCTGACAGCGGCTGCGGGACTAAGAGGGAGATTTTTAAAGTTAATGTGTGCAAATTTGAAAGGGGCCATCATCTTTGCGGGAGTAATCACGCATTATCAGAGAAAGAGTATGCTTTTAAATTAATGTCCAAAGGTGAATTATTTCCTCAGTTCATCAGTTTATTTTAATTAAATTTTGTAAATGTGCATGTAGCACTCAGTTGTGTTATTTGGTACCGTATTTTCCGCCGTATAAGACGACTTTTCACACCATAAATTTCTGCTCCTAAGTGGGGGGGTTGTCTTATACGCCGAGCGTAGTTTAGGGATCGCTAATTATGCTATGGTTCCGAGCTCCTGTTGTGCCCCTTACCTCCTCCTCCTGCACACACAGCTTTTAGGTTCAGTTGGACAGAGG
>JAODKL010000040.1:18754310-18801647 GCA_026780765.1 Petrocephalus schoutedeni | reverse complement strand
GCGGAAGAGGGGGTAGTCTTATACGGCGAGTATATAACAAAATCTATATTTTAACTGGAAAAGTCAGGGGGTCGTCTAATACGCCCAGTCGTCTTATACGCCGGAAAATACGGCATTTATTTGTGTTCTTATTGTCTTGTGATTAAAGTCTCTAGTCTGCAGGATGCATGTAAGAATTCCACTGGACAATTTAAACTTGACCATAATACTTTAAAACTTGAAACCTCATATAATGGATTCAAAATATATAAAATTTACATAAGGTGCTGAATGGATGAATGAGGGCCCAGGTATTTTTCTTAAAAGAAAATACAGTAAGAACCTTCTGGTCTATTTCGAATATACTGTAGAAGATTACAGCTTCACAATTTCACAACATTCATTTTTGGAAGGTCCAACTTCCTTATTTCTTCATCTCAGACAGAACGTTCACATATTTAGCAGATGCTTTTGTCCAAAGGAGGACACAAGTAAGGATAAGAGACAAGGGTCAACCAGTATCCCTGAAGCAATTAGGCTTTAAATGCCTTGCTCAAGGGCCCATCACACTAGTTAGGGGTTTGAACTGGTGACCTTCACCACATGGAGCCTGATCCAAAAAGTACACTGAGTTAGCAACTTTTAGAAGGCTTGACACTGTTTGTTTCCCACCACCTGCCTCACTGGTAGTGAACAGGTCCTGCAAATTACACCTGTGCCATTTGCGTGAGGTGCTGTTAGCAAAGGCATTCGTTAGTGACTGTGTGAAGGACCCAAAGGCTGCACCCTTAGGTTGTGCATGCAGTTTGAACGCAACACAGATTTCCTGCTAGTCATTACGTCAGTGTGGCCGGTGAGTGCTTAAATATTGTAGCTGAAAACAAAAACCTAAAAGTATGAGGATATATCAGCTCTTTGCCAGTTGGTGCAGAGAAAAAGTCCCCGAAATTCTTTGACTGAGCTGGGTGACTATGATCACACTGTATAACAACTACTGCACACAGCAAGTATTAATACGTTAAGAAGTTCCTGGTATGCACCGGATAACCCTCTGTATTCACAGAAGCCAAAACACTGGTTTGACTTAACGATTCACTCACACAAAGAAATGCAATATCTCGCTTTTATGTATCACCCAGGGCGCTGATGGTATCTTCCAGGAAATGGTTTAACTTGCAAAATCAATTTAGCTGTAAGGTTCGAATGTTTTATTCACGTTAAGAAAAGTTTGCTTTTTCGCAACAGCATAATGCAACATTTTTTGTCTCTTAACACATTAATGCGATGCACAGAATATTAGTATCAGTACTGAATATGGAAAAGTACTGCTAGTGATTTCATAACATTTTGCAGAAATAAAAGATTAACCAATCCCATTACAAAATAGAGAAGTGAGTGAGTCCTGCTGGGGAAAAAATCTTACAAACACAAAAAATACCAAGAGTTTTTTGATTGGTTTCACAAGATTATTTTAAAACAAAGTGTTCTCCCTAGCTGGTAATCTTACATTAAACTGGTTGCTTGAAAATATTGTATATAACACTGCGGGCAGCTATGTGAGGCCATTAAGAGAGGAGCCCTGTCACCTGAAGGGCCCAGGGGTAATGAGGGGAACACATTTTAAAATGAATCCTGTGACAGGGACAGATGTGTCTGGTGCTCCTATATATTGCACCATTTCTGAAATAAACACAAGATGAGGAAGCAGGTGAGGTTACCACCTTCATGTTTATAGCGGTGCATGAAAAAGATGAGCAATTTCCTGATTGCTGCTGTGCTGCTCCTGTCACAGCCACTGTTGGCACGGAAACAGCACCTAACGCTACAACCTACCCCCTCATCCACAGCCATCATCCAGTCCCTCCCTCTCCCCCCCCCCCCCCATCTCTTGTCTCTCTCTCCCTGTGAACCCACATCTCGTTGCCTGGTAAGAGCGTTAAATATCAGGACAATGACAGACTGACAGCCCAGCTGCCGTGGCCGTATGCACGCATATGAGTTCTGCTCCTTCTGGAATATATTGGACTATTCTGTTTATTTTGTGGGGATTTAATTTTCCTGTTTTTTCAAGGACAGACCTGGATTTCATTTTTTCTTTCTTTTTGCACAGTGAGTGATCGCGCGCAATTCTCCTCACTGCTCTTTTCCTGCTTCACCCCATCTCTTTCTTCATTTGAGTCCTTTTTTCTCCCTCTCTTCTCTCCTTCCTCAGCCGCCCCTCCCTCTGCGTTTCTGTAGCGCTCACACGCATGCACACGGCCACACACAAACTAATACAGCCTCCTCCCCCGTCACCGCAGTGTCTCCTGACTGCCTTGAAGCTAACGAAAGGGGGATCGGCGCAAAGGCGGTATCGCGAGCACACACACACAGACACACGCACACAGAGACACGCACACGCACGCTTGCTCGCTCAGGCATGCACACTCACCACCAGAGAGAGACAGAGGGATGAGGATGTCGCTGTACCAGTACTGAGCAGGGACTGCACACTTCTTCTGTGAACCTTGCAAATGTGTGTCGACGTATCACCAGAGATGGACGGAGGCTGCTGAAACAGTAAGGCAACCATTATTCTCTTTCCATTTATTTTCTCTGGTACATGCTGCTGGTTCTCCCATGGGATGATTTATTTGAGAGATCCAAATCTTTTTCCCCCAAAATCTGGTAGAATGATGTTCTCCCTTAGCACGAGAACTTCCTGATTATTCTGCTTCTGGTCTTAAGGGTGTATTGTTACTGGAGACAGAAATGCCAGATATTTTTGCATTCATATAAGCACAGTCAAACCTGTGATAATAAGCGTTAAAATGATAACATCCTGACTAAAAGCGCAGCCATTTCTGATAAGTGCAGACTGTGTGAGCAGTCGGATATTTCTGCGCCAGTACAAGTGCGCCGCGTGAGACCGCCGTTGTCTTGCTGGGGGAGCGTCACAAGTTCCCCTGCGGAGGTGCAGCCGTCGCGCGCCCGGGGCTGCCGGGCGCACAGGTGTGCCTTACGCGGTACTGGCCCAGCCGTAGCCTCCGCGGCTCCAGCTGAATGGGCAGAGCTGCATCGGCATTCCGCTGACGTGGGGTGGGGGGAGCCACGGGCAATAAAGCGTCGACAAAAACAAGGATGAAACGAGGAGCTTGTGACCACAAGCATGGGGACAGGGAGCAGGCATGTCGCTGGGTGGACAGACGGGCGGCGGGCCGGGAGCTTCGCAGGGACGCTAAGCGAGAGTGGGGAGAAAGGCGGCAGATGGAGAGCCATGGCCGTCAGTGACTCTGAGGCTCCGATGGCACACGGTGGCCTGTTACATAAGAGCAAAATTTCAGCCCTCTAACTATCCAGAAAGCACTGCCTTAGGAGGACAGGAGGGAGGGGCGGGGTGGGGGGTGTCAGCGACTGTTTGCAGCGAGACAAGTCGACGGTACCGTGCAGCGACTGAAACGGACACGGCACGTACGCTCGCCACGCTACTGCCGCTCTGAGTGTTTATCACATGGGTTTGCTGTACCTGCCCTGGGCTAATGTCTTAATCTCCCCAACCGACGTAGTGCGACGTCGGCCGCCGTGTGGGATTGCCATGTCCCTAAGACAGCCTTCTACAAAGGTGGACAAGCTGCCGCCGGTGCGAGTGTCTGAGGCCCACTGGCCGAGGCTAAGGCCCAAGAGAAGTAGGGGGAAGGGGACTTTTTGCAGGAGAATGGCAGGGTGTCATTGATGATGGCATGGAGAGTAATGAG
This sequence comes from Petrocephalus schoutedeni, assembly GCA_026780765.1. NCBI lineage: Eukaryota > Metazoa > Chordata > Actinopteri > Osteoglossiformes > Mormyridae > Petrocephalus > Petrocephalus schoutedeni. Next base: position 18,797,934 of record JAODKL010000040.1, on the reverse strand, counting down.
CTGCTGGTCATTTCTGAGCAAAAGCTCACAGCTGGGGATTAAATTCATTACTGTGCTGTGCAATCTGTGAGGAGCCGGTGAGACATTCGCAGACTTTCAGCACAGGCGCTGTTTAGTGGGTCAGTGCACACTGACCTCGTGAGCACACATTATGAAGAAGCATACAGGAAGGACAGTCTAATGCTGTTGCGATTCTAATGGATACGATGGTTGGCAGCCATAACCAATACGCCTGGGAGTAGCTATCGATGAATAATAAATAAGGCAGAAAGATAAACTGTAATTAAAGTAGATGCACTGCACAAGTGTAGCGTACAGCCCAAACTGTATATGCACCACCGAAAATTTGAAGTATATCGCATTTAAATATGCCAAAGAAATGGTTTTAATTACAATTGTGCCCAGGAAGCAAATGATTGCTGTGATCCTCTGATGCCTCATGTTGGCCAGCCGTGATTTGTCACCTTTAGCAGACACAGTCCTGACAGGATGCTGAGGAGCTCTGTTCCATGCCACTCATCTCTCTACATACAGATGCAGACTCGGCACCCACGTTCCAGTAAGCCAAGCAGTCTCACAACATCAGGCGTTCACAAACCGCAGACACAACAACTGAAATCATTGCAATTACATGGAAACAGAAAGCATCCCTCAAAGCATTACGGACCACATATTTACAAAAAATACACACAAAATGCACCTCCAGAAAACTCACAAAATACACTAGCACAGAAAAACCACAGCAAGCCGGAATGTGGTTTTTAAATGTGCCTCACAAACGACCTGTTATTGTGTTTGTTCCATGACGCTGCTTGAGATTTGCTGTTTGATTTATGCTATATCATATGCCGATTCCTGATTTTTACAGCATTACCTCCAGTCAGATGCAGAGGAGGAAACACACAGTGACACGGGCCCACACGGTGACACATGCTGGGGATGAGCTATCTAGGTCACTTGGCCCTGATTGGCTGCCATGAGCACATTCATCCAAAAGCAAGAGGTAGCAGCTATATGCCTGTGTATCTGCAGCTAAATGTATTCGAACACAACGCTGAGCAGTGAAGTGAACACTAGAATGGACTGGAACAATGAACACCATCCCTGGCAAGATATGTGCCATTATCTGTTGTTTTCCAATCTGTACCCATGATCAACCTGCTCTGATCAGGCCGTGATTGGTCACAGACAAACAATTCAATCTACAGAGCATATTACACACAAACAAGCTTTCCTGTCCTTTTAAAAATCGGTCTGGTTTTAAGCAGGTGATGTAACCTGTTTTTTTTATGTGATCTCAGTGTCAGCTGCCAATGAATTTACAAATGCCTAACCTATCAGTGAGCATGACAAACTTACCTTTCAAATCCTCAGTGACAGCCTCACAGTTAAAACTGGGATTTATGAATGCAGTATGTGTATCATATATATATTATGGGCACGTTAGGCTCTAAGAGATTCTGAAGCTGGCATACAGGGCATGCACCCTGATACCAATGTGCTACAAACATGCCACAAATGGCTGGAGACACTTATATTTGACACTAGATGACTGGTGTCTCTCTCAGAGCCTCTCTCATCACCTGCACTCTTCCGCCAACATCAGCACCTGAAAATTCTCTTGTATATTTTCATCTCTATAACAATAATTGGAAGACTTCTCTGGTACCGTTCATTACCTCTTTCAGCTTTGAGATAACTATTTGTCACTGTTAAGAGGACCTCATCCATCTAGAGAAGTAGGAAGACAGTTTTTTTATTTATTATGCTCCCTGGAGTTGGGTTATATTACAGGAAAAGACATGGCTGGATTCTCTTCCTGCGGTGGGGAACTAGATGCACTTCTTGCGGAGCATCTGTACTGAGGTGCGTGGGTCTCTTTGTGAAGTTCATTACTGCCTTCCCAGTCTGTATTGTTTCATACAGTGTGACTTGTGTTTGAAATGTAATATTACAGTGAAGCTGTAGCCATGTGCTCCAAATGTCCCTTGAAAAACCAAGACTGATTTCAGCAGAACTTATCAGGTTTCTTTCTATGTTAACTGAGCTGAAGAACTGAAGCTTTCAGGTTTCCCCATATATAAACTGAGGTCTACACCAAATTTGAGTTTGAAAACATCAATACGATTTACTTTATCAGGGGTCACCTGACATTTGGGGCGACAGCATGCTCTTTAAATGGGTGGGGGTCTTCATCACAAAGTGCCATTCCCGTGTGCTGTAATGTGTGTGCCCACAGGAAAGTTATCATCCTTAAAAAATAATAAGCATTAACAAATGCCAGTCAACAACAACTATCTTGGCGCTAGCAAATGCCACCTGCACCACCCCAACTTTGGTAACTGCACCTGCACTAACATACATTTGGTATGAAAAAAAAACACTGGTAACTGCTGATTGGGGGAGGGGCAGGAAATATGGTAAGAAATTACTGATAGATGTTTCCTGCAGGGTAAAGTGCTACAATATGAGTGCATGCAGGAGCATCTGCCTGTGAAAATATGCATGTTGTGCATGCAGTCATTTGGTGTTTGCTAGGTATGTGAATGAGGGTGGAGAAGGCAGCTCAGGTCACTGTTACTGTCATCCCAGTAATATATCTGTGATCAGGGATTTTATGGAGGCACGTGCTCTGGCATACAACCAAGGCATTCAACTATATTTATTAGAAAAGTATAAGATGCACAGGGTGCATATGATATGGGAATGTTATTAATATATGTTTCAGAATAGCTAAGCAGCTTTTGAGAAACATTCATGCTCTTTGTATTTGAATATTACTAGGGCTCTGAGAGATACAAACACTACATACTCTGTGATGTGGCTTCACTTTCACCATCTCAGCATGCCATAGTGCTTTGGTACCGCAGTGAAGTGATCACCATGAACCAAGGAACGTTTGTTAGTCCTGGTCTTCCTGGTATTACTATGTCGTTAACTATTAATGCAGGCTTCCACAGCAGGAACTGCCTGTCATTCATGATACCCGCTAACCCACCAGCATGTCGCTGCTGCTGTTTGACGTTAATGCAATGGACTGATCCCCATCCATTATTTTTGCTGGCATGCTAGAATGCGCACAACCACCCCATAATTGTCGTTGTTGTTATTTTTATGTATTTATATTGTGCATTTTATTTGCAGCCGTAACCCTGCATTTTCCTTCAGGAATCTTTTATTCATTCATTCCTTCTAATACTTTACTGATAACTGAGTAATTATATTACATATTTCAGGTATGAACTTTCTTTCCTTTGAAGAATGCTAAAAGCCAGTAAAAAACCAACACAAAATAAAATCCAAATATTTGTGAAGGTTTAAATATTTGCTCAATAATTAGAAAAAAATCTTTTTCATCTTTTTTAACATGAACTCTGGCCTGTGTTGGGCATATCTCCGGGTAGCAGAATCAAACTCCATGAGTTATCATCACATACACACAGTGATAGGGCCTGGCTGTGGTTTACCTTAAAATGCCACAGACCACCTGAAACAGAGCATGCCTGCTAAGATATTGATCCTGTAATCAGTTAGGTTTTCACAATAAGTTGCTAGTGCTGGGTTCTGTGCCAACAGGATGCTGCACAGAAAAGCTCTACTCTAGAGGCACTTGTGCCCCAAAGTTAAAAAATTTAGGAGCACAGACAAAAATTTGGGAGCAGTCAGTTATGGAATGTAAAGGTTAAAAATGACAGGCAAAACTGTAACTGAACAATTTTTATATTTGTATTATGGAAATCTTTCAATGTTTTATCATAGATCTCATTACAATTAATACTGTAATTAAGTCTGATTTGTTAATGAATGCATCCCTACAGCGTAAATGCAGAAGAGATGCGTTGTGTTTTACTACGGCGTGACGCTTCATGTGCGGGTTTCCCGACACAAAAAACAAAGAGCCCGTGAGGGATATAGGGGCATCCTTGCTAAATAACATATCGCTAGCCTTCTCTTATTCAAGCCACTAGAAATCCTTCAAGGGTTAAATCGGTACACCTTCACTTCACCAGCGGTTCTGATCTTCTTCCTCATTTATATTTTTATTCTCCAGTTCTGGCACATTTGATTAAAGAAAATATATTTATGCTTTGTTCGTTGCCAGTTCTTTTCGTGCTCTTGATTTTGAGAAAACTTTTTTATCTCTGTATCACTGGAGAGATGCATGCTGGGAGATTTTCAGGTTCTGAAGCAGCCAATTGTAGCGTGAAACGCAACTGGCATATAAATACATGCAAATGTGGCAGCATTTGCAAGAATTGTGACTCACACAGTGCGCTTTTTGGTGTTTCAGGTGATTTTCTTAGACGATGTTTGAAATCACTCGCACCAAAATCTTTTCTCACGTTCACAGACCGACATTTTTACTCGCATATGCAAGTTAAATGGGCACACTGTAGAGCCCCAAAAAGGCAGGAATCCGCTGGCGTCTCTCAAAATATTGTAGGGAGTGCGGCGCTGGCTGTGGCTGGCTCTCTAATACAGGGTGATAGGCCCCTGCCCTTACTGTTATAAATGTGTCTTGGGCATGTGATTGTGAGACCCGTGGTCATTACTGGTGAAAGCCCATGAAGAACCTAAGCAGGTTTGGTTGCTAGTACCTGGGGAATGCTAGCGGCGATGCCGGCGGTTTGCTAAGTCAGTGTCCCCTCAGAAGGCCACCTGTGTGAAGCAAGTGGAAAGACAGGCCTACCAAAATGACCTTTCTGCTTTACAGAAATAATTCCTATTGTCATTTTCTTTCTCTAAAATGCTTAGAAATTGAAAATGAGATATGACTGTAACATTGCATGTTAATTTTCACTGTACCATTTTGCCAAAGATAAGTCAAGTCTACGAGCTCATGAAAACTGAATAGAAAATATTTGACCTTGTTGGGTGTATTTATGTAACAAAATGTAGTAGTTTTCTTTATACAGACATCATTACGTGCATGATATATATTTGGCCCACTGCCCTCTGCATAAACCTAGCTTGGCCAGGATCAGACATTATTTCCATCGTATTTCAGAATAAAATGGAATTGTGTGCCATGGGCACAATAGAAATAAGACCTATTTGTTTTGGCCCTGAATAACAAACCTGCCTCTTGCTAATAGTGCTGGCTAGTTAGAAAATGACTAGTCTATGCTATTCAGACATGATAAGGACTCTAACTCTTGCAGGGGTCAGTAAATCAAGGCCCCAACTCACCATCATCATTTAAGTTCTGATGGAGCCCGTTGGAAGCAGAGCATGGCACATTTATCGTGCTGACTGGCCCGGTTCTCCGCTGGGCCTTTCTATCACCTCCCAGTCTGGCAGGCTCATTAGAAGTCCTTGTGGCAAATGCTCTGGCACAAAATGGCCGCTTTGCATCACAGAGGCAGCACTAAATATCAGTATGTTTAACCCTGCAGTTAGGAGGCAAGATAAACGTGAAGACACCATCTGTGTGCACATGGTCTCTGTAGAAACAAATTCAAATGTCAATCGTAACACTGCCTTAGCTCAGATTTTTGAGCAGAATTGGTGTCAGTCAGAGAGTATATATTAGCTGGCCAATGAGTGAATAATTTCTCTGATCGATAAGGATAGTCCTTTCTATCATTTTCGGCTAGTCTGTTAGTTAATGCCCTGACAATGTAGGTCAACTCAACTTTTACTGATCTTATTGTGTGAAACAAAAAAAAAATCAAATATTAGGTTATTGAGTTTATAGCCTTTGGCTTGAAAGGGGAAAAAAAAAACAACTTGGTCCCAAATTCATGGCACCACAGATCAAGAGTTAAGCGATACCACCCAAAGTTGCCTTGGACCTCTAAAGAAAAAGGCTTATTACTAAAGGTTTATTGAAGTCATGTGAAAATGTATTGGCTGTTTGTACTGCAAGAGAGAAGTTACTGTTTAACGCAAAGCATTCTTTGGAACTTCTTAATAATTTCTGAAGTTGTTTATAATGATATGGAACGATTCTAGAGAAGTGAAACTGCAATGACAGTTACAAACAGAAACTCTTTATGGTCTCTGTGATGCAGCCTAATCTGATAATTATCTTTACTTGGAATGAAGTGGCTCAAGCACCAAGGCAGCCTGATATTATCACTGCGAGTGACCTCAATGAAACAGAAATGAGTCGAAAAAGACAGAAATATGAGTTACCTGTTTTATCGCTACATTTGTTCCATTGTCACGTTTAAAAGCAGCAGAAAATGCTTTCTGTAATCGACTGATGAAACAGATGTTCACGTCATTATATTGCTCAGGACAGTGACCAGTGAATTATGATAATTTACAAAATGCTTATATATTACATAAAAGCATGTTCCAGTAATTACAGCTACCAAGGGTGTCGCTAGACCTGTTTTAGGGGGGCTACAGCCACCCCCCTCAAAAAATAATTGTACACTAATCCGTTCAAATAGCGTTTTCTCATTCATTTTCATTAAATCTGAGTTCCCAATAAAGGCTTAGTGCACCTTTTCATAAATCTCTAGTGATGCTCCTGACAGCTACAGTACAACACTTTGCAGTCGTATCCAGCCTAGCATTCCCCACCGAAGCTGGGTGAACACTAAAAATTTTTAATTCTATCTCCATACCTGGCACAAAAATACTGATGTCATTACTAGAGGTTAGGCATGCCACGGGTTCGCTCATGACTGCCCAGACTCAATGCAACACATTTAGTTTCGACCAAGCAATAAAATCTGTCATCCATTAATGTAGTTATTGTCCAGACCACTTCAAACCACCTTCCTGAAGTACAGCCTTAGGCACCCTTTTCAGAGGCATAATTTCTAAGGAGAAAAGGAAAAACAGTCCTGAAACCATTTCTACCTTCACTTGTGTATGCTAATGCTTACACCATAATCTATCTAAGAAACACACACATACAGTATATTTAGCTCATGCTTACATATCACCTGATTCCTACCAAGTAGTATAATGAAAGCGATACTCTGTAGATGCACAATACTAGAAGCATATTGATAGCGATACAGTGGCACGATGGTGTATCGGAATCCACCCATTTTTTTATAACCCTTAATCAAAATGATACATGGTGGTCTGGAGTCCCTCAATAGATGCAAATTGCATAAAGCAAAGAACACCTTGCACATGATGCCTCTACCTCACAGTCACGATTTCATCCATTTTCACTCACACACACACACACACACACACAGTCACACAAACAGAAAGGCATTTTGAGAGTCATCAGTTCAGTGTATTTTGAACAGCAGGACAACAATGAAACAAATGTTGAAATTAATTGATTGTCCTAGCTTTAAAAAAACCAAGCAATGGCTTGTTTAAAAGTTAGAGGACCAAGGACATTCCAATTTACATAAAGTTTACAGTGAAATATAATACTGCTTAGCATTTGTTGCTAAATGCCTCTGACCTGTGATTCTAATTTTAAGAGGGGAGTATTTGCTTTGTGCATGTACTGCATGCTTGTGAAAGCCTGACAGTTTGTGGGTTGGGCTCAGCAAGTAATTCTGTGGCTTCACACCTCCCCGTGTGATTCGGCCCCTGTTCTGTATGTGCAGGTTGACCGCATCAACTTTTCTTGGAGCTGATTTCCTGCTGCAGTCCAAAGACATGCAGTTAGGTGAACTGGCTTATTTAAACTGTCGATACATCATGACTGTGTACTGTGTACTGTTTGTCAGTGTGCATGTGCCCTGTGATGAGCTGGAAATTCCCCTTTGCATGTTGCAGGCTCTGTCTAGGGCTCCCCACAACCCAGCACTGGATAAGTGGGTGCAAATTGGATAGACGAGATATGTTGCATGCTGCTGAAAAGATGATTTGTTTGTTTATCTGGAAAGTATTTGAAAAGCAAATGACATTCAATGAGAATGTATGCGCATACAAGGATGCAGATATCCGCATACATGGATGCAGAAGCACCGCACACAGAATGCGTATGAAGGGAGGGCTCATGGCCCCCCATGCCCTCTAAGAGTAGCTGAATATAACTGACAGTGAAGCTGCAGTCTGAATGAGAGGACAATCGATTAATCAATGGCTGAGCTGCACAGAAACACCTGGTCCAAAGCAAAGCTGTCACTGTTATAGTTAATAAAGTGTTTAAACGCCAGGGTGTATGCAATTTGTCTGGGGATTGAAGCTGTCCTCAGGCACTTCATACATTTCTGATAGGCAAGTCAACGTCAAAGTCACGGTTATTTAGGGGACTGAGAAAACAGGTTGATGTAATATGCAAATCTGCCTAACCAAGCTCTGGTGGGCAGGGGTGTAGTTCTACTCAGAGCCCTGACCTGTGGATAGTACCCGCCACAGATACTGGACAGATAGGGACAGCTTCCAGGCATTTGCTGCAAGACATGAAAGTTGCTTTGCATAAACCCAACGGCTCTAAGCAAAAATAGCAAAATAGCAAAAATAACCATCAGATGCAAAAATGGGACATTTGCTTCACAGTTCTCTCTGGTTCTCCTGAATAATGGTAAAAGTCCTTATCAAGATATTCAGGATGGGAAATCAAATACAGGCAAAGTTGGGAATTTTACTAGGCCCACCTACAGCTGCCAGTGCATACTTCAAGGTATTATCTATCTCCTGTGTTTATTTGAAACCAAGCACGAACTGCTTCACAAATGCTGTGAAGTAAACACAATACATCAGTGCTGCTCTTCACCATATTAAGACCTCAGTCATCATGCAAGTAGCTGCTCAGGGTAAAGTGAAATATGATGGCGAAAGCGGTAATCACAATGCTGCACGGACAGTCTTAAAAGATGGGGAAGGCACTCCTGCTGACCTTCACAAAAAAAAGAAATCGAAGTTGACATTCAGTTGCTCAACCATGTAAAAACATGGTATTGACACTCTGTAAATAGGTAAGGATAAGATAAATACTAAGCACATTAAGAAACACACAAAACATGCAGCAGACCATGTCACTAGCTATAATAGAAACAGGGACATTAAACAATCACAATAAGCAATATATCAGCAATAGTTAATAAAGATGCAGCAATGTAGCAGTTTTCACCTGCTCTGTAGTTTTCATTTTCATTGACAAATGTGTTTGTCTGTCATGTGCATTTTGTCAACACGGATACACAGGGCCCAGATATATGCCAGTGCAGCTGACAGGGTTAAACACAAGCTCTCTGCTCTACTGTACATGTTTTTCATAAAATGAAAGTTGTATTTAATAATGCAATTGGGCAGTCAGTCACACTGATGATGTAGCTTAGCATCTATCAGGGTCTCGGTGCCAAATATAGCCTTGGTGACATGCAATAGGTTACAGGGGGTGGGGCGGGGGGGTGAGTGTAACATGGCAGTGTCACGTCAAGCACAAAGTGACAAATGTTGTGGACGAAGGTGACAAGGCGCAGACCCCTCAATCCTCACACTGGCCTTGCCCCGAGTGCAAAGGCTGCCAAAACAAAGAGAATTTACAGGGGTGTGAAATTCATTAAGCTCATTAAGCATGTAATGTATTCCATCCACAAAATAGAAACACGATCCATAATTCAGCCTAAACATCTGTGATATGTTTTTTTTTTTTTGTGTGACAACAAATAGGGCAATGAATACCGCTCCGCGCAGAAAGACGAGCGGCACTGACCGCAACCTTTTCCCTGAACGCGCGGTAATACGTTTTGTGTAACCGAATGCTACGTTTCCTTTATATCATTATAGACCAGAGCGAATAGTTAAAGACTGACAGACCTACAAAAGCTCAAATGGGCACTGGGCCCTTGTGTGATACCCTGGGCAATAAACAAAAGAGCGGTTAGGGCTGAGGGAGAGGCTCTTACCTCCACTCCCCAGCACCAGGAAGAAAGGCGGAGAGAGAGAGAAATGTCAAGGAGCCATCTAGGAGCCAAATACTGGCCAACGGCTTTTGGTAACACACACGACGTGCAATTATCAATTAGAGAGATGCCATTCTGCTTTGGTCAAAACTTATATAATTATCTATTTATTGCACAATGCAGGCCCTGTTGTGTTGGCCCTGAAGGACGCAATGTAGAATGGGGGGTATGTTATGTAGCTCTTTTGCCTGTAGGGGGACCAAGGAGAATGTGGCAGTAGAGGAATGTGTTTGGGTGCAATGTATACCACAGGGCAATGTGGTAGCGTGACCCCTTCACTGTCACTGTGAAAGAACACTCAGCTTCACTTGCACTGCATACAGCCGAAGGTGTTTCTTTTATTTTTTTCTGTCTTGACGCACATTCACGCATACACAAAGACAGGCCGAAATACACACAGAAATGCTCATAAACACAGGGGGGACGCCAACATCTCATCCCACCATTCCCTGTCTCGCCTTAACACTGCGCAGATCGGCTGTGAGAGTCTTCTGTTTATACAGCAAATTGACTGCTTACCACACTCTAAACGCTCAGGATGCGATAATATAGACAAACAGAGGCTGCTAATGACAGGAGTATGAACCTCTGCATGGCTGGTGGACGGGGGGGGAGGGGGGGTTAGCATGAGCCAAGCTTTTGCCGTGTCTTGATAGCATGGTTAGCGGTGGCTTGTAAGATTTTGTACAGTAAAACACAAAACTTGTTTTTCACACATGGAGGCACGTCTACACTCCACAGTGAACACAGTGAAGGTTAACGGCTCGGCGGCGGGCCTGCAGGCCATCCTCTCCTCATCCTTTCCTGAGATGTGCATCACAGGGTGTGTGGCATTCCCTTTTCAGTATAAAAATACTGAAGTAAAGTAAAAAAATGGCAGGGGCAGGCTGTGAGCTAACTGCTATATAAAGTACACAGGATACCTTGCAGCTTCCACTGTGACAAACATACGTGGCCCCTGACAGAAGCTTCAACCTGGGCCTGAGGCCTTGCCCCTTTGTTTAGATATGCTCATCTGCATGTATGTATAGCACTAACCCAGTGGAGTGGCATGATGATTTTGATTAGCTATGGCTGGTACTACAGCAGCATGAAACTGCCAGTGAGACTCACTGCAGGTAAAAGAGATTCTGCCCATACAGAAGAGGTGGGAGGAGAACAGAAGGGCAGTGAACCTCTAAACAAAAAGGCAGAGAGGCCAAGCACTACACAAGGCCTACAAGCCAATAACAAGGTGTGCTCCCCAGAACGCTGCCAAACCGATGGCTTTTATGCATATAGGGTACCATCTGCTTAAATATGCACCCTTTCGCTCACAGATTTGTGCCCTGGAGCAGTGGTCACATACTGTGGGAATGTGTCTTAATGAGGTCTTTAAGTTTTGGGGCTTAACACTGTCCTATCAAGATCACTCAGGAATGTTAAAGAGAAAATGGGATCCCTTGCAGAGTATAGTGCCTAACAAGAGAGTAAACAAGGTGGTAGTGGAGTCATAAAGCCGTGTGTAGCAGCATGTATCTGCTGCTCTACTCTAGGGTTTTAATAGGACTGAAGGATGTTAGCACACATATCTGGAATTCGGTGACATCAGGCCGGCTGCATCACACTCGCGTTCATTGTTTTCGGCACAGATAGTTAATGATCCCGTAAAACACACACACGCTCCATTAAGGCAGAAGAGAGGAAGGGGAGAGCGGAACGAAAAAGACAAAGTGGATCTGAAAGTGCTTATTTCCACAGAAACTAGAGGACTGGTGAGAGAGTTACAGTTGTGGGGTTGGGGTTGGAGGGTCAGGGTGGATGACTAGGGGTAAAGAGAGTAGAAGAAATGCTGAAGTGGCTCTGAAGGAGGACAGGGAGCGGGGTTTTAGTGTGTGTAGATCCAAAACTGGGTTGCCTGCTGTAACACCAAGGTGCAGCTACCAGCCGTCTGAGAAAGGTCCCAGATATGACAAGCAGTCACCAGCGAGTCAGCAGTCAAAGATATGGAGGTATGATCTGCAAGCTCTCATGACTGTGCTTAGCACTGGCTGGCAGCTCGTTCCAAACAGGACCCCTCCATAGACAGTCTTAGCAGCCTGTGAAGTTCCCCTTTTCCACATGGCTCTTTCTTTTTGTCTCCGCCACTCTGCAGCAGATCATGGGATGCCGTCAGAGCTCGGAGGAGAAGGAGGCGGCCCGGCGTTCCCGCCGCATCGACCGGCACCTGCGCTCAGAGAGTCAGCGGCAACGGCGCGAGATCAAGCTGCTCCTGCTGGGCACCAGCAACTCGGGCAAGAGCACTATCGTCAAGCAGATGAAGATCATCCACAGCGGCGGCTTCAACCTGGAGGCCTGTAAGGAGTACAAGCCCCTCATCCTCTACAACGCCATCGACTCGCTCACGCGCATCATCCGCGCCATGACAACGCTGAAGATCGACTTCCACAACCCAGACAGAGCCTACGATGCCGTCCAGCTGTTTGCCTTGACGGGACCGGCTGAGAGCAAAGGCGAGATCACGCCGGACCTACTTGGCGTCATGAAGCGGCTCTGGGCAGACTCGGGTGTCCAGGAATGCTTCTGCCGCTCTAATGAGTACCACTTGGAGGATAACGCCCCTTACTATCTCAATGACCTGGACCGCATCTCTGCCGCGCAGTACATACCCACGGTGGAAGACATCCTGCGGTCCCGAGATATGACCACCGGAATTGTAGAGAATAAGTTCACTTTCAAGGAGCTGACATTCAAGATGGTTGATGTCGGGGGCCAGCGCTCAGAGAGAAAGAAGTGGATTCACTGCTTTGAGGGGGTGACGGCCATCATTTTCTGTGTGGAGCTCAGTGGCTATGACCTCAGGCTGTATGAGGACAACCAAACGGTAAGAATCAACCCAGCGTGACTAACTCCTGCATCACCATGGCCCCATCCCGGGACTTAACTGCTAACAGATACTGCATTGTAACCTCCTAGAACACTTTATGTCTAACATACGGAAAAATTCGCCACAAAAACCCTGCAGCCAGATGTAATATTTAAATGACGTTTATTTTATTGTATTATGACGTTTATCAGTCTGATTGATACCTATCTAAACTGAACGCTTTGCAAATTTAAGTCATTTTTCATTGTTCAAAGCATCGCAATAAGGCAGATTTGTTATCAGAAGTTGAGCAGTGTTTTAGCTCAAACTGGATCCAGTGTTCATAATGTATTCCTTGGAAAAAGAAAACTTGATGCCTATAGCTTCTACTGCCCACTGGAAGCTAAATAACTTGATCAGCTCAGGGAAATGAAAATATGAGTTTCTGCTTATACACCATAATTCAGAAAATCATCTTGTGATGCGGAGGGTCCAAGTTGAGCAGGTTTTCACAGTTGCCAGCTGCCTTTATGAGTGCATTGCTGGGATGTCCAGGATTTCGACAGGGCAGATATACACAAAACAAGACAGTGAGGGAAGGCGTTACTGACAGAGAGTGACTGGTTTGTGTTAGCTCGTCATCATGTCCTTGAATCGTTGGCATTATGACCGTATGGCAGAAATGACTAATCAAGATATACAGCTCAGTGCAGTGGAAAGGCACTGATGATAATATATGATAATATTAATCTTATTGTGCAAATCCTATAAACAACACAAAAAATTATAAAAGTGACTAATTATATGTTGAAACTGTAAGCAAAAAAGCAACAGATGAGCGGACTGCACTGTGCCTTGTTTTGAGAGAAGGATAGTGTGAGAGAAAAGCCAGCGTATAGGTTTACAAGGAGGATATAATTTGGAAATGGACGGTTATGGCAGAGTTGTAATATCACTAAAGCTGCTGCCAACGCTCAAGTTTTCTTGAGCAGTCAAAGCAGATTTGTGTCCTTGGCACCGATGGACCGTTAAAACACCTGTCACTGTTCAAAGACTACAGTCCCAGCTGTGCACCGTATCCCCCTCCGGCAAAGCAGGCTACTGACCAACAAACTGCACCGATCTGTAATTTGAGATAAGGCTTTTGACTGAATGCCAGTAAAATCAGCAAGTACTGAAACACTAAGAAATCAGCTGCCCAGTATTCTCAGTCAGTCACGCGGCATTTTATTATAAATATCCCAGCTTCATCATTAAAGTATAAAGCGCAACATGAAGCAACAGCTACAATAAATCCAGTTCAGTGTCAGAGTTTAATTTGTTATTGTGAACTTCTGTTTGTCAATTTGTGTGCACGCGTGTTGTGGCGCGTTCTCGAGTGCGTCGTTATAAATGGGTTGTGAAGCAAATATGAAGGCTAAGTGCCAAAACATTCTATATTGTATTGTCAAGGATGGTGACAGTCCAAATCATAAACAGCAGATGTAGAAGGTTTACAGGGATGCTGCTAGGTGTGTGTGTGTGTGTGTGTGTGTGTGTGTGTGTGGGGGGGGGGGGGGGGGGGGGGGGCTCTGAGATTACACAGCAGGCATGAGCTGAAGATGTAACATCACAAGGGCTGTACAGTGTTTTGAATAACAGGAGCAGACTGGGCTACAGTCCAGTTTATATTCTACTGTTCTACTGGAAATGGCGTGGGTTATACCGAAAGGTTAGACTAGGATTAAGAAAAAATAAATAAAATAACAGGTAACTTCCAAGTATTATCGATTAAAGATCATTTCTGATAAAGACTCCTAAAATCAGTGACTGAGAGGAATAACGTTAGGCTTTGATCTGAATTTTAGTTTCTCCCATTATAATCTAATACATTTGGCTAATATATTTTAAAAATTATATAAACACAGTAGTTAAAAATATTTTTGATAAAATGAATCATTTTAACCATATTTTTTTGTGATTCAGCTAATTTCCTTTTTGTTTTCCAGTCCATAGTTATCTTCCCACCCATTAAAAAAAATAGAGATGTTACCATGGAGACAGTTGCTGAGCAACAGCCTGATCACATGCTCCTAATCCTGGCCCTCTGACAGTAAACTGTGACTGAAGAGGGGGAGTGGGATGCAGCACACTGCAGATTGGGGAATAGAGCACTATTATAGCCAGACGACATCCCCGCTGCACTGAATGCTCAATAGATTGGATGAGCCATGTGCATCAGAGTGGAGGGTATATATACAATTACATACAAGCTCTATTCAAGCATAAACCTACATCTACAGAATAGATACCGGTGTTACAGCTCAAGCTGTGGGCATGATCCAAAGTGCCAAGTGACAAGGAACAGCAGAGGCAGTAACTCAGAGGCAGCAACATAAACCAGTTTCTGTGTTTCACACAACTGCATTTGGCTTATACTCAGTACACATGGCAGTCAGTCAGTTTAGGCAAATAACTGTAGCACTTATCGGGGGCAGCAGGCAATTTCCTGATGTTTAGCAACAATAATGATCAGAGAGAGAGCTAACAGTTATGCCCAAGCTCTTTGTGATTTATCTGATGTGGGTATTTCATCAGAACATCAAAATAGGTGCTACTGCATTTGTTCCTCAAAGCGTCAAAATTTATAATCAAGGTGGATGAAAGTTAAAACATTTAATGTCTACATTAAGACATTGTTTGCAGTGTTATGCAACATAATATTATACTTAGGTTAGGTACAATTATAGTATTTATTTGCTTATGAAGGGATATATCTAATTAATCATTTTTCTCATTAACTGATTGATATCCACTAAAGCAATTCAGACTGTACTTTTCCCTGGATCACAGCAGTTATTTCTCTGATATAATTTAACCTACATTTGTAACATTTCATAGGAAGTGCAACCACTACTACACTTATAAAACACAAATACAAAACCAAATCAAAATGTATATGTTAGCCACCATAGATACTATCCCATCCATCCATCCATTTTCCAACGTTATAGCCTTGGAGTTTGGCATTTCTCCCCATCTTTTCACAGGTTTCATCCTGCACACTAAAATATGCATTTAGCTAAATTTGTATGTCTAAATTTCCCAATGTTTGTAGTAGTGAGCGTGACTGTATGCCCTGTCATATACCGGCATCCTTGGGTGTTGCCTGGCTCCGCCCTGTCTCCTGGGGTATGCTGTAAGCCAGTGGTCACCAACTGGGAGACTCTAGCCCACAACTGGAATGAAACAGAACCAAATCCACTGGGCACAGATACACATGCAGAAGAACAAAGACGCTCCAGAAAATGCTGTCAGCAGTGTAGTGTAACACGATTTGATTGAATCACCTTGACAGTTTAGCAAACAATAGAAAGGGTACCATTTCAAATGGCCTTTCTGCATACAATGAAGGAGCCACCTATATCATTACTGTTTTCTTTTTCTTTTTAATTTGGCAAAAAGGTATGAATAATACTTATGACCAAAAAAGGTTAAATCATAAAGAAATAAGATTATCATACACATATCAATGCTGTGGGTGCAGAGCTGAGAGGAGACTCATGCATTATTGAAGAAGGCCTGCATACCATACAGCACATTTATTTAAGCTGGCAAGACAGCATTTTAATCTTCTTTTTTGAAGCATAAGACCTCAAGTAGCACAGCGTCAGAATGGGAAAGCTTGAGTGCAGCCTGGACTTCAGGCAGATGTCCCATGACTGAGTTAATGAGCTTCAGATGGAACACGGTGTTATCCATGGCTCTTAGGGTGGACAAGTAGGGTGGACAAGTACTACAGACATGAACATGGCATGGCCTGGCTATGCTAACTTATTGAGGGATAGGTTTATGGGGTTTAACTAATTCAGATATGTTGGCAATTTAAAAAATATTGTTCAGTTTGTGTGCAAAACTTTGCTTTCATTTCACCGTCCGTTTCAACAGAGGAGATATTTTTGCTCAGAGATCCTCTCTCTGCTAAGAGGTGCAGTTTTGAGAGGTGGGAAATCGAACACCAAACAGCTCTAAAAGACGGTCTCACCTCGGCTGAAAACAAACTTCCACTCTCCCTGAACTCTGCCAGTGCTACTAGAACTTCCTAAGACAATTATATATGCAGATTTCTGCAGAACACCCCATCTGTCCAGCGGAGATCTCAAGCTGGAAAAGAAAGCTATTAGTTCTGCAGTGTTTCTGAACTCTGAAAGGGCACCGAGCTGGTGATACAGCTGGACAGTTCCTGTATTGTTCTGTAGGCACTTATGAACAGGCAAATCCTATCATACGTCACAAACAAATGTTTTTCCCAGTCACAGTATTTCCTGTATTCCATGGATTCTCCATACCTAATAGAAACACTGAAAAGTGGATCCTCTCTTCAACAAACTAAGCATGGGAGGGAGGGCTGTAAAATAAAAAGGGGGAGAAAGGGGTACCCCAGGAGTGACCTAGGCCATGTTACCTTTCTTTAATCAAGGACTGGAATTTCATCTTAATATGCCCAAAAAGTGGCTTTTGGAGTTTTGGAACATTGTGTCTCCTGTTTAGTGGTAGCCTTTAAGTGAATTAAAGTGATCTGTTCTCAGGAACCACTCCTCACCACACCTTTGAGCTGTTTGAGCACTGTGTTACTTGTGTGCCTTGACTGATACAGGCAACTCTCTCACCCCATGTCACTTGATGGACTTTTTCGCAGAAGGCTTCTCATGCAGCTCATTGCTTTGTGTGGCACACAAGGACTGAGGATTTCTAATCTGTTCTCCTTAGACTGCTACAGCAAACGTAGGGCTGTCAAGCCAATGTGTAGAATGCCACACCCCTTCAGTTCTTACATTCGGGTTCCCTTCGCTTATGCATGCTAACAGTTATGCAGGCACCTTATGCAAACTATGTATTTTAAATTACCTGCTGGTTCTCTTTGTTTTAATGACTGGGCCATTGTCACAGGAAACTAACTCATCAACATATCATGCGGAGTGAGGAATGCATTAGAAAGTTTTTATTTTAATTATTATTATTTAATTAAATTTTTTTGTTTTATTTTCCAGAAATAAGTGTTATAGCTAAGCCAGTGACCTCACACACCGGCAGTTGTTGGTTCAGTTTCTCACTGGCTCGGTGTGTGTGTGAAGTTTCTGTGCCATCCCTGTATTGCATGTACAATGTGATTGATTTTCAGCACAACGACGTGTAGCTTTGGTGGAGTGCTGCTGAGATTGTCTACTTTCAAAAGACCTACTGGTGACTCTTTTAGATTTACATTGCTACCATTATTCTATGTTATTCTGGAGAGCTGTTAAACAGCCTATATCTATCATTAATGGCATCGGCATTAACATTACACAAAACTTCAAAAAACGCACCAAAAGATGAATCTACATGCAATTAAACGGATCAGAATACATTTTAATAAACACAAGATAAATAGATAACAAATTTGTTTTTGTACATTTTACAGTTACTAACGTAGTAGTCATGTAGTACACGAGAGATTTTTCTCGTATAATTTGTTTTTCATCTTTGGTTTTCACGAGGGTGTGTGTCTCATCAGCCAACATGAATGGGAACATTCTGAATGGAAGATTTTTTTCACTTTTCCTTTGTACTGTTGCTCACTCTTCTGGCAAAACTGAAAGGTTTTGCCTGTGTTCAAGGCAATTTATCTTTGATTCTGCCATACACAGTGTTGTGGAAGGCAGAGCAGAATTTCTTGACATTTATTGTACTGTGAAACAAAAACTGAAATATCTTCAGAGCCCTGAACTTAATATGATTTCAGATCAATTAAGGCAGCATTTACAAAGATGATTCGTTTTGCGATTTCTCTCTCTCTACTTCCTGCATCCGCTGACTCAGATGGCCTTTGTACATTCTTTTGGGCAGGTTACCTTAAACTCAAGCTGCTTCGTGATCATATGTTTTTTTTTTTGGTCTTTCCACGGTTTATAAATAAACATCTATGAAGGACAGCAATGTTCTTAATTTTATGGCTTTGGTGCCTCTGGATTTGCATAGGATCACAAGCCTTTTGAAAGAGGAAACAAGAGGGATGCCCCTGAAGTCAGATATGGCTTTTCCTAGCCCACAAAATTCAATAGCTTATACAGCAAACATGCAAAGCATAACTCGGCAGTATCCCAAACATGACTGAAAGGATCCGTCCATACTCATGCTTTGCTTCTTAATGTCATCCGTAACAGTGTCGACAGCTTGTCTTTTCTGTCTTTTGAGATTTCATATTTATAAGTGTCATCACATGATTGTCCGCAGTGCCTGCAGGTGCTGTAGTAGGTTTTATTGATGGGCCTGGTCATACGGAGCAAGTCTCTCCTGGGAAACAGAAGGTAATAATCCACTGTTGTATAGCACTACTGGAACTGGTGGATGCCTGACATCATATGCTGGGTGCTGTGCCCCCGAGGAAAGCACCAAAAAAGCAATCAAAGGCATATGTGCCATTAGCCACACTACTAGATTTCTCAGTAAGACCAAGGAGGAGCTGGGAATAGAATATGATAGTTGGTAAAAAAAAAAATGGGCTGGAAAACTTGATCCGGAACCACGAATTCTAGAAGGCGCAGTGTGATTTCAGTCATATGGCGTTCATTTTGTTCCCCAGGCTGTACACATGGAGGCTCTATACACAGCTGGCTCTACAAAACTTCTTCTCCCCCAGGAGGACATATCGTTTTTCACTAAAGAACAGCAATCTGGTCAGTGCTATTATGCACTGAAAGCTTTGTGTAAAGCTTTAAATCATCAGAGCATTAATCTGTGCCTTGACCTGTTCAAGTTGCTGGTATCTGCATTGGCAGTCACCTTAGACCAGCAGCGACTGTCAATGTCCACCTGGTTTCAAGAAAAAACTTGTGTGTGATGAGCTTGACATGGCTTGCCGAAGCACTCCTCACCCTCTGTGTTTCCGTGCTCCGGCGCGGGTATTAGGTAGCATTTTCCAGGAGTAATGGCCAATGGGAAATGAGGCAAACGGGCAAAAAGAGAGCACGAGTGAGACAGGAGAGACGACAGGGGATTTGTATTTAAAGGAAACAAAAAATGTACTTCATGAATACTGATCTTCAATTACGGGCTGTGCATGGGAAGCTGGGGCTGCCCAAGTGCCCCACATTGTAATGTGTGTACACTGAACCCACTCTCTCCGGATGATCATCATCACAGAGGCTATAGCCTTGTTTTTAATACACCCCTGAGGTACAGAGGCTTAGTCTTTATTAACATCCACATCTATTATCACTGCATTGATGTGCCGACAACCATAAATAGACATATTCTTAATATTGAAGTACAAATGTTTAATTAAAGCTTGCTAATTTAAATCATTCACCATAATGAATCAAAAAGCTACAAAGCATATAAAATATATTAGAAAGGTTAAATAAAACAGAACAAAAATGCATAGCATTGGGTGAAAGTACAGCTTGATGAAACAAATTGAACCATTTTAAACATTGTGAGCATAGCAGATTATTGGAGAGGTCGTTGACGGTGCACCCCGGAGTATTTTTACGGTCACTGAGTGTGCTCTACAAAGGCAGGTAAGGGTCAAAGAGCATAGAGGATGATTCGCGGCACTGGAGGACATTCTTAAAAGCATCGTTCTGGCATTGTATAACAGCACACCTGCACAATGGACCACGGGACACAAAACTCAATCACCTTGCATGCATGCTTCCGTGCATGAAATACCCCTCCAGCTGCGCATGTAGACAAAACTGAGGGGCCAGAGCAAACATGGCTGATGACTGCTAACTGCGAGACCCTTCCATATTTGTTTTCCAAACAGACAGCACTGTCTAGTGTATTTCTAAATGCATTCAGTATTGTTGTCTTTCTTTGCCCTGTAGGCCACCCTAAAGTTACACTTAGGCCTAAGCAGTTAAGTATTTTCAAAACTTAAGAAATGCCTGCAGTTAAATGGATCTATAAAAACTAAAGCTTCACTTAAAGGTGTGGCATTTTGTAATATAAGAGATCTTGCATGTGTTTAGATGCCCATCTGCCTGAATTCACACTCATCTTGCAGCAAAAGAAGAGGACTGAGCGTGAATCTGGGTTACAATCTCAGTATAAAACATTGACTGCAGGTAGCCATCAAAATGAGACTGGGGATGATACAGACTGGCGAACGGGTAAAATAAGGCAATATGAAGGATAGCTACAGAAGGAGAAGGGGAAAGGGAAGGGCAGAAAGGTGTGGGAGGAGTCTGCAAAGAACCAGGCACATCCTCTCACATAATTCCCCAATCAAATTAGGCACATTCGCAGAGACGCAGTTAAGGTCTAATGTGATCCATTAGGGCTGATTTGATTTTGAGGAAGACAGCCCTTCTGCTCCAAAAATCACACAGTCTTCCTTCAAACACCCAGTGCCCCCACACAGGTATTCACCCCCTCCTATACATTTTTCAGCAATTGGGCATCCCTGAATCATGCTTTTGTAAGAACCTGTGCTCTTTTATACTGGCTGAATGGCTGAACATAGCCCTGTTACAAGACATGCAAACATTGTTCAAAGATGGTGATCCTTCTAGGCAACCGAAATTTGACTAATTTGTGCCCAAATGACAAAACACACTGGTGGAAACTGGGACAAAACAGACTAAAAATCACTGCACAGTAAATTACTCAAACACCAATATCCCAACTACATAAAACATTTTTAAATGGAAGGCTTTGCACTCTTGCTTGTGAATACACCGTAGAAAAGTGGAACACTAAGCAGTTAAAAAGCACTTTGACTCAGTTAAAGGTGTGGACGCCTTCATTCTGTTATTAACTACTTAGAAAACAACATGTTGCAGGCATTATTACACTCAACAGATTAAGATCATCAGCTATAAGTTCTTTGCCAGCAGCTTAAAAAATGGAACTGAACATTAACATTTACAAAATGTTCTAAATAATATATCTTTTATTAGCGCAACACTGGCAAAAGTGGGTATGGAAAATGAATGAATGAATGAATGAATGAATAACAAAATTATAGCTATCAGGGCAAAGGGAATTTTCAAAACACATACAACCGATTTGACTTGCATTCGTGATGGCAGAAACCATAAAAAATTAAAATACAGGCAAATAATGTCAGATTTATGGAGGCAGGCACCTAGCAACACTGCTGTTTGCTCTTGAAATTCCCAAGCCCAATCCATTACCCTAGAAAGAGACAACTAACCTGCATAACCAACAAGATAATGTGCAGATGCTTGACAATTCAAAGTGTCTCAGTAAGAAAGCATAAGCTGAGTTTGTCTGAACATGGGTGCAGTGATTTAATATCTTTCAGGGGCAGAGAGATCAGCAAGGGACTGACTTTAACGAAAGGCATGTTTTGGGCTGAAGAGCAGGACTAGAGGAGTCTAGACCATAACCAGCTAATAGGCAGGGCAGCGCAGAGCACAGCTGCCAACACACTAGATTTAGGCCCAAATGTAGGCAAGGAAACTGAAATGCAACAGCTGACACAGAAAATAAGGTAAGTCAGTCAGGTTTTTCCGTCACCAGCTGGACTAATATATATGTAAAATATGTAAACACAGCAGACAGACACAGTGAGACGATGCAGTGAGGCCTGGTGACGCTCTCCTCTCTTTCGTCCATATCTTCCAAGTATTCATTTCTTTAGCAGAATGTGCTCATTCCATTACCTCGTTTGGAGAATCATATTAGACGAAAATATTTTGGAAATTTAATCACTGTTACAGCAAGTCTTGAGGCACCCTTCTGTGTATTATATTTTCAGCGACTGACAGACATACAGTGGAGTTCCAGCTTTGGCAAACATATTTTTAGCACCAGAATTATTTATAGTCTTAAAATCTCTGTTGGATTATAAGTTTTATAACTAAATAAATTGAACAGTGTCTTATCAGCTACAAAAGGACAAAGCATACCAGGAATGTACCTGTGTGTGTGCTAGTTAAAAATGAGATGTTCCTGCACAATGTATCCCAGACCAAAGTCATCAAAAGGTTGGGAACACCCATCCTATAGAACCAAACTGTTACAATAGCATCCCTCATATCAGAGACTGGATAAAAATGCAAATTGGACCATCAAGATTTTTCATTGAAGGTCACTGATGACTGGTTAATTGTCTAATAACATCACAATGCAATAATAATCTTAACAGTAAATGAAGTGTCAAATGGCACATGGTGGCAACAGTGCCATCTGCTGACAGACAGATAAAAATATATCCCTAGAGATTTTCCTGTCTCTGTCTTGAACACAGGTTTCTGCACCTCCACTCCTCCTAAATATAACACCTCTGGCCATTCTTCATTTGTCTCACAATCACAAGGGATCTTAACTCCCCCAATACCACAAACCCTGTGATTACAACCCTGATATTGATATCAGTCCAGCTAAATGTCACTCTGTGTTGTGCATTGATACATTTATATATGTGCATGAGTTGCTATTATTATGGTGATGCTCCTTACGTATGTCAGTTCAGCAAGTTTTCACTCATTTCATCAGTTACAAAATATATTTTGTAACTGTAATTTAATTATGGGCAATATAAATATAGTAACCTAATGCAAAATATATACCCCAATCCTATTCTACTGCCTATATACTGCCTACCTACTATGTTAGGACATACACTCCTGAAACAAGTTACAGACTTGCAGACTTCAAACAGTTCATCTTATCACTTGCAGCAGTCAGGTGATTTTATGAGAACATTCCGTTTTATTTTTACTGATGTGTGGCACATGACACTTGGTGATGCCTGCCACCTGGTGTTAGAACTAGGTAACCCAACCAATAATGTATGCAAGGGAGACTTTCGACACTGAGGATTGGGACATCACTTCTCCATTACTAGCTGTTATCCTCAGAAGTATATGGCTGAGCTCATACAAAGCAATAAAGTCAGAACTGCACATACACCACAGAAGCCGAACACATTTCCTATCAGTGGCAAAAATACACATACAAAACTCAATTTCATTCATTAATTCATTCATCATTGCAGAGCTGGCATCTTTAAAATCGAACATGCTATGAATTGTAAAATCTGTTATTCCTTATTGGACCTGTGCAGCCAACAGTTAAATGTAATTGTAATAATTTTCAATCATTTTAAACAAACCATTTTCTCAGAAATAGTTTTAATTTAAAAATTGTTACGTTTCTCAAGTTCATATGCAAAGCATCAGAAATGGGTGAAATGAAACATGGACCAAAATTCATATGATAAAATTTACATTTTGTGTTCACTACAATCTGGAGATTAAAAATGTGGCTTGGTGAAGAAGGTTATACATTGTAATATCAATAAAACAAATCTGTTGTACTGTCTGCATCGCAGAGCCGGATGGCCGAGAGCCTACGTCTCTTTGACTCCATCTGCAACAACAACTGGTTCATCAACACTTCGCTCATCCTGTTCCTCAACAAGAAGGATCTTCTAGCTGAGAAGATCAAGCGCATCCCGCTCACCCTCTGCTTTCCAGAGTACAAGGGCCAGAACACGTACGAGGAGGCTGCAGTTTATATCCAGCGCCAGTTCGAGGACCTCAACCGCAACAAGGAGACCAAGGAAATCTACTCCCACTTCACCTGCGCCACGGACACCAGCAACATTCAATTTGTCTTTGATGCTGTAACAGATGTCATAATACAGAACAATCTCAAGTACATCGGGCTGTGCTAGGGCGGGGCTTGGGGGGGGGGGCGGGGGGGCAGGCAGGCAGTGTGGCTGCATGGGACTGCCGACAGGGTGCTGCCACCTTACAGAGAGATGATGGAGGTCCGTGAAATTAACTGAAGAATTCATGGGGCAAGGCACGAATGAAAAGCTTGACAGAACGAAGGATCTCCCAGAAAGCATTGCACTGAATACATTAATTTCCTGACCCATATATACATAGTCAAAAGAAGAATATTGATGCTTAAACATTGGCAATCATCTGTTAAATGATAATGTGAGCGTGTCTATGCCCTCCTCCCCCCTCTATCCTGTATCCTTGTTACTGTCGTTTAACTGTTTCCTTTGTCTTAAGGCTATCACCTCTGGGCCATTTGATCAATGCTGCTTTCGTGTTTCTTTTTAAACGATAAAAGGTCAACGAGGCAGATCTACTTCCCAGAACAGAAGCCTGAGGATGACTTGCTCAAAGATTACTATACACAAAAGAAAAATAGCAAATACCTGCCTCACATAAAAGAAGAACAGTGCCAAAAAAAGAAATATCATTTGTTGAAAGTTTTAATATTTGCTTTTTCTATTGACTGATCCTGCATGACTTATCTAGGTCTGTATGTTTGTTTTGGAATTAATAAAATATGTCCCCTAGGAACATCACAGGTACATCAAAGTCAAACATAGAATTCATTGCCTGAAAGTGTTTTAAAATATCAGGATCGAAAATATTTCCTTCGGTTCAAACAATGCAAGTGAATTGTCAAGCTGAGGGCAGAGACCATTGACAGGTCTGTCGTTCTGAAATGAGCGTCAAGATGATGCACAACACAGGGGTGTGGGTTAAAAGAGACACCACAAAAATCTACGCAGACTGGAAAAGAAAAACAACGACCCCCCCTGCATCATGAAGTGAATAATAAATGTGACATGTACATAAAATATGACTAAAGCACAGTCATTAATAAAACAGCAGACGGACTGATTAAAAAGAGAGATGCGTACTTCTCTCCTATTCACCTGCTGTTCAAAAAAGCATGATGTGCAACAACTCAGTTAAGGGCTTGAAGCTTTATTTTACGAGATAGCCAGTTAAAGAAAATATTTAAAATATATGAAAATATTAATGAACCAAATGCTGCAGAGATCTTTGTTGCCGGAGATGTTATTTTGTGAAGTGGTGTTTGAGGGGTACAGGTAACAAAATGTGAGATCATTGTGTTTTATGTATTTTTTTTGTATGTGTGTGTATATATTTTTCTTTTTTAATAACATGGGCCACAAAGATTGTTCAAAGGTATAATAACAGGTGTTGACACACATACCTTTCGCAAGTTAACAGTGTGTCATTGCTCATTTCTCAAATGTTAAACACATTTGTTAAATGTTCATAAACCAGTGTTATATATCATATCCAGCCACCCAAATAATGATTGGATTGGTCCTTATTATATACACACAATATGCAAGAGCAAATACACAGAGAAACATTTTTCTTTCCACAATATTCTTATAGTGCTCTTACAGATCTTTTCTGGTCTCAGCTTTTTTTTACCAATAGGTACTTTGTGATGAATATGCATCCTAACTGATTTCATCATTAAGACAGTTTCCAAAACCATTTTAGATGTCATCACCAACAGCTGATGCAATCTTGGAATAAGTAACAGCCATATGCAGGTGACTGCATTTTCCGAGCTGACTGTTGGAGGTCACGTATGGGTTTTGCTCGTCTTTTCTATTCTTTTGTTTTCTTCTTCTTCTTTACTCGGGCTTTGTTTTTGCAGGTTGACCCCTTAATGTCTGCAATCATTACTGCTTCATTGGAAGTCATTGAGAATGTGACCAAAATGCCAAAACACTGTATTATACATATTAAGGGGCACAAATAAAGAGAGAGAAAAAATACCCTTTATGTTCATCATTTGTTAAAATGGCACCTGTGCTTTAGTGTGCTCATGCAGACCCTTATACAGAAATGTAAAGCTTTGTTTGCCAATGGCAAACAAGGAAGTCCAGATAAACACTTGGAGAATGCATACCTTGCACACAGAGAGCTGGGGAACATGAACCAAATAGATCCCTGGACATGCGAAGTTAATATCTGCTAAGGTCCTGCAACATCCTTGTCCAGGACACATAGGTGATACAAGGAACAGTAATAAAGTCAGGGGTGCCAATAACAACTTTGGGCCCCATTAAAGCATATTCATAATCCATAATCATATTGGGCCACCAACCCAGACCAATTCAAATATGCTCCAATTTTTTTAGGGCCCCTGTCAGTTAGGAATTGTCCTAAAGTCCTAACGCCCCACCCCCCCAATACAGCGACCCTAGAAAAAATTTATAGCACTATAATCACGTTTATGTCACCACAACTTCATTACTTTATATACATTTTTTAAAAATGGCCAGATTATGTACAGAAAACTTAAGGACTGCAAGGTTTTCAATAGGCAGTAGGAATATAATGCACTTAAAGGGCCCCTTAACACCACAAAGAAGAAAAAGCTGATACTAAGAGACGAAAAACAGCACCTGTTTGTGTGCTTCTACAATGGACACAGCACGTCATACAACAACCCAATTACCTCATTGGCAGTTTTTCACCCAACAGACAACCAGCTTCTTTTCCCCGCAGAACCCGTTGGCCAGCCCTGAGCCAGCATGTCATCTGAATAGCCAGACATTCAAATCAGGTAAATAAATAATCCACTTTGCACCAAAGTAGGAGTCTGCTGTTCCAATACATCAATGCGGCTAATAGAGCTGCATATAAAACTTGCTAAGTTCCTTTCACTGTTCTTTGAAGCCCTATTCAAGGCAATGCAGCATACATACTCACTTGCCCACCCATCGCCCAAATTTTTATACAGTACAGAGTCATGGGGAAGCCTGGATCCTGTCCTAGGTGGCAGCACTGTTTACAAAGCAGAGGGACACCCTGGACAGGATGCCAGCCTACTGCAGGACACCCAGCCAGAGTCATAAGCACAATTACACATCTACAAGCAGAAGAACAAAGGATCTATTTAATAAATTCACTGAACAACAGGGAAAATGGACAGGGAAACATTTCCAGATGTACCTGTTCAAATATAAGGGTGATACTTTACTTGACAGGGCACAAATCATATATTATTATGCTATAATATTATTACTTATTTATAAATTAACCACAATCAAAGTCTTAGTTACATACAGATCACATTTTAATACATTAATAAATCGTGATGCATGTTGTATCCCAAACAGTCACTATATTTGTTACTACATTTGTTAATTCTGTAAACCGTTGTTAACTACTGAAGGAACAAGCAATGAATAACACAAGTGAAATACTGACCTCATGTTTGTCCATCATTAATGAATCATGACGCATCTTTGATCTCAAGTAGAAACTATATTTGTTGATGGTTTGTTTGTGATTTGCACTTCAGTAGTAACTGAGTTACTACTAAGTATTTTTGCCTCGTCATGTAAAGTGTTACCAGTATCTTATAGTTGGATTATATTACTAAATATTTATCATAACATACTAAAAATACATTGACAGGTCTTTAATATTTTCATAATGGTGGCATGTTTCACACGTACAACCACTGAATCAGTATGTAAACAGCATCAATACATTAATGATAATGTGTGTTGCACAAATGCATTGAAGCAGGGCTGCCAACCTGCTAGATGATTGCTAGTGAGCTCAGTTGCTTTACAGAAGCTTTATTCATGCCTAACGCTCTTCTTTAGACATTCTACAATAAGAAATATTTGCAGTTTTAATTGATAAAAAGCATGTTCCATAAATCATATCCTTTAGATAAAGTGGTAGTTTCCTGGTACTTTCATGTTCATTAAATTCCCAAAGAGCATATTGTTATCAGTTATAATACTCATGTCGTTATAGAGCCAAACACATTCATGGGCAGACAAAAATGCAAGAGTTACAAAAAAAATCTGTGTGGAGATCTCACTTTCCATAAACATTCAAGACCGAATCAAAAATGATAAGGGTTCAACGTTTACGAACAATGTACCAGAAAAGCTTGACTTTTTGCATGCGCATGAAGATACCTGATTATGAACAAAATAAACAGGTGGAATTTTTTTGTAAAACAAAGATTCAAGGATATAGCATGTAACAGATAACATAATACTGCCATTGCCTTCATGTATAAATGTAGCTAATTATACATTATCTTTAATATCAAACTATTATATGTGAAAATTGAAATGCTATTCTTGGGTCACACACCACAAAAACCGAGAGGGTATTATGACTGATGTTATTCTTAACCTAGTGCTACACACCCCTTACACTCCAGATTATTTTAGCTACTTAACGTTGTGGTTCAACATAGAAATCATAGGCATAATTAATGTTTTATCTATTTGTAATATAAAGTGTCAACTTTAAAAGTGTGTATGTAGTGCAAAATTAGCCTTAATTAGCCTCTGGAATTTTCCCCCGTGTTGTAAAATGTGATAAACACTGCTGACTTGGCACTGCTAGATCTGTATCATTAGTGTCATCCGAAACTACTCCAAAATATGAGAGCAAATGTAATTAGTACAATCCTTAGGAGTCTGTCCTACCTGCAGGAAACTGTGCCACCACCTCCAGAGCCTGGAGCACGTTCCCACGACAAGCAGGCACTGGGTCATCCAGCAGCTCAGACAGGGACAGCACCACACCATGCTCCAGAAAGGCCAGCCTGGAAATACAGTTACATCAACCAGCACCATCCCCACCAGAATCCAAAGCTGTCACACACACACACACATACAATCCCATTGTGGCAGATAATACTCCCTTACCTGCTGACATGATGGTTAGCCAGCAGATGGAGGATCTCCGTGGTTCTCACCCTCACTGCTGTGTCCTCATCCTGTAGCAATGCCTTCAGCTTTTCTAGGCATCCTGAAACAATACCAAAATGCTCGAGTATGTTTACCTAATATTTAGGTAAATTAAGACATTAAATAATACATAGTAATCTAAATGATAACTACCCGTACACTACAAGTAAAACTACATACAATATCCAGCCTCAGTTTCCTTCCTGTACACGGGGCTGGACTGGGAATTAAAAGCTGGGAGCAAGTCAATTTCGCCGAATGTGTCAGGTGGCCAGTCCAGCCCTGTCTATGAGTACTTTTCTAATTGTGTTGATGATATGTACATGGCGTATCGATTCAAATGATTTAAACAACATAAAAAGCGCAAAAAGGTTTCACTTAAAAACCAGCCGAAGAGCAGCCGGCCGGTGCCTCACCCGCTTGCACGGCCTCGTGCGCTCTCTCCGGCGCGTGCACGAGGTCGCAGAGCGCCGCGAGCGCCCGCCGGCGCGTGGGCAGCCGCGGGTCCTGCAGCTGCAGCGCGAGCCCCGGAAGCGCGCGCCTGCCGAAGCCCACCGGCGCCCTGCTCGGCTCCGCGTCCGGCGGCGGCAGCAGGGAAATGCGCCCATCTGACATTCTTATTCACAGACCCCACACCGCCGTCCGTCTCCGTTCAGTTAATTCAACTTCGTAGCTAACTTCTCCTAAACAGTTAAAGTCATATACGCTGGAAAATATCTAACTCGGGAGCGAGAAGCAAACCTCCGTAGCACTGGGAGGCTTTCAAGTAGAATACGTGCTCTGCCAGAAGTCAAATTATTTTTTAATTACTACTCGAGTGTATTCCCGGTTGATTGCTCTTCCAGCGCCTGTTAGCAGTCACCTGTACTTACCGATATAGTAAGCCCAATATTCGTTGTAGTTACTCCGCGTTATTACTATGCGGTCGCTAAGCAACAACACATGTGACTGAGCCGCCGGTGTCACGGTGTGAACGACGCTCAGTACTCACGGAAAGTCTTGTGACGCTTTCTTAATTCAGTAAAATTTTTAAATCGTTACTATAGAAGCAACCAATAATTTTAAGTAAATCCTCCATAACAATAGTAATGAATTGAAACCCAAATTATAGTTCTAAAACAGCGATACTGAGTTGATTGACGAGCAGGCTCGCTGAGCGTGTTTAATTAGAAACACCTTTGCAGCAACATTAACCTTTGCGATAACAATAACATTTCCAAAACACCAAACCATAGAATACCAGACATTTGGATTTAGTATTGCTTTGGGAGCCAACGACTACAATAACAATTAATAGTAAAATGGCAAGAACAGAACTGAATGAGTCAGTCGAAAAAAATGACGGCACTTAATAAAAAGAAAATGTCTGTGAGGAAGACATGTTAGACATTGCTTGTCAATGGACTTCCTAGTTAGGAAACTAAGAAATTTGTAACATTTTCGTAAGCAAACGAGCACTGTATTTAGAATACATTATCAAATCCATATAACAAGTATTTCATTAAAGGCTAATTTTTCAATGAGCTCAATTGTAAGGAAAATAAAAAAAAAAAAATCTTTGAATTATAGGCAGGTAATCTGTTTATATTTTTACCATTATACGGAGTAAAATCTTATCTTAATTATTTAAAATAATCAAAAGTATTGTGTTAATTTAGATTGCATAATTATTTTAACAAATTATTTCGTTAAGTCCGGCGATAAGCCGTTTTATGAATTTTTGCAGTGAAAAACAAATTTTACTCGGCGAAATGCGCTTGTAACAGTTTTCAATTTTCCTTGCCTTCTAATACCTTTTGAGAAACACTTTCTTTAAAATGACTTCTGCATTATAGTTTTCTTTCACATCATGCATGCAAGACATTTAACATAAAATAAGTGCTATATCATAACTGGCTCGAAAGAAAACATCAACCACAGTGGATCACCGCAACCACAGTTGAAAATGCCCGATGGAATAAGTATTGGCAGGTTAGCTCTGATGTACATGTCCTACTTCCCTCTTCCATTGAGTGAAAGAGGCACCACAGCAGACACCCACTTTGAATATCGTAAGGTATGGATTGCTGTTCCACCCACCAAAGTCTCAGATGTCTGCCACTGCAAACTCATGGGAGAGCTGGTGGACATTAAAATCAGATGATGGATTACAGGAAAAGCCGAAAGCTAGCCAGAGGAACTCAAGTTCTAGTTGACTAATATCCTGAGCTTGTGCATTCTCAGCATCCACTTCCTGTGCCCGAGAAAAGTTCAGTCTGGAAAAATATGAGTACAGCATTTATATGTCTGTAACACATGAATACAACGTAATACTGTTTAAGTCTTTATTTTCATTATTACTGAGTATGAACATTAAACGTTAAAATTACGCGTTTGTTTTCTCTCAGAAACTAGCTTGGTTTCCCTATTTACTAAATGAAAATACACAACCAGCAGTTTGGCCAGTTAGTTATTATAAGCACTCTCAGAATCATATTCTAATATTTTATATCTTGCACTTTGAATGCCAAACTAAGCTCAGAATGTATTTTTTACGATAATCCTTCCTAGGACCTGTACAGTAAATAAAGCTGTCCAATACTTGGTATATATAATTAATCATTATTCTATACGACTCTGATCATAGATCATGAACTTGATAATTCCCTGTCTCTATTATGCAGACTTGTTTGGAGCAAACTGTACGCGTACAAACAAGGCCTTACAGCCTCCTAGAAATCAGCGAGTCCCAGTCATTAAAAGAATGAAATCAATTAAAAGCCCGATTTCCTTTACAGCCGTTATCACAATGATTTAGTTACTGTCGTTTTTCGCAGTTCCTACACAGAACTGTGGCATATATGCCACCTGTCTAATTGGCCGAGTGATATATTTTACTGCTTACTAGCCACACCTCCAGCTAACCTGTTAGCAGCGTTGATTGGACGGTTCACACGCATGCGCAACCGGAAGTTGTTGCCTGAATTACGCATTGGATTTACCATGTGGATTTAATCAGGTTAACGAATAGATTTTGCACTACATTTCTTCTTCCTCTTTTGACGTTTTACGTGAAGTAATACTTTAACTTTGGCG
Source organism: Petrocephalus schoutedeni (assembly GCA_026780765.1). Lineage (NCBI taxonomy): Eukaryota > Metazoa > Chordata > Actinopteri > Osteoglossiformes > Mormyridae > Petrocephalus > Petrocephalus schoutedeni. The sequence goes on along the minus strand of JAODKL010000040.1, from coordinate 18,765,656 downwards.
CGTCATCATTCAGCTGTAAAATTGCAATTTCTCACTGTGAACAATGTATCGTATCTTTTGTTCGAAATGGTTTGCCTCCGGCGTGTCCTTGACAGCTGGTATGGGCATTGGTGCTTCCTTAATGACAATGTACACAGATAGCTTGAACAAAAACTCTATTCATGATCTTCTCGGTCGAGTCCCCGTTATTCCTATCCCTAGTGTTGACGCGACCACCGATCTGATCCCGATTCAGTCAGGTCATGTCGGCATTTCTAGGGCCACAGCAGCGATGAAGTACGGCTTCCCGTCCCTTTCCAACGTCAAAACGAGGGAGTCCTACGTTGTGTCTTATGATCCCAGGAACAAGACTGCCCTTTGGGTTATCGAACAGCTTAACAGTGACTCTATACACGGGACGTCTGACAGAAAATATTGCGAATTCAAGGAGGATGATTCGGTGCACGCTTACCACAGGGCAACGAACGCAGATTATAAAGGTAGCGGGTTCGACAGGGGTCACCTTGCCGCTGCTGCGAACCACAAATGGAGCCAGAAAGCAATGGAAGAAACATTTTACCTAAGTAATGTTTCACCACAGGTAAGCTAACGTAATTGATCTTTGTGTTTGTCGCCTTTCCATTCAAAGGGATCGTGGATATTACTGGTATAAGATAAGTGGACAATTGAAAGTGCTTACATTTATGTGTAAAGTACAGTGATATTAAGAGTAACCTTACTGACATAAGACTGACATGCAGATCCCTCCACAGTCTCCGTGTAAGGGGTTCAGTAATAAAAAATATATAAAACAAAATAGACGCCTCCTATAATATGCATAATATTAACAACCATATTTAACTAAAATGTATACGCACAAAACTAATATAAATATATCAATCCTCCAGAATCCACACTTGAACCAAAATGCATGGAACAACCTAGAAAAGTACTGTCGCTCACTTACCAAACACTACCTGAATGTGTTTGTGTGCACTGGACCCCTCTACTTGCCCAGGTAAGTGTGACACAACAATTGACACATATGAAGAAATAGTAATAAGAATGAAATCCATCTTTACACCAATCTTATTCTTACTTTGAGTTAAATTATTGTGTGGAATAACTTTACACAGCCAAACTTTATTGATTAGTTGTCCAGTAGCATTAGATATCTCCTGCCACATTAGCCCCCCACATAACACAATTAACAAATCAGTGCATAGTACAAGTGAGGAAGAAACTTGGTGTTCCACATCATAAAACCAAAGTTTCATTTAATTTGATATTTATGGTGTTCTTGTTTTGGTTCTTGAAGCCAATGACCTTTTGTTGTCAGGCAGTACAAACAGTAAAGGATTTTGAAGCTTTGTTTCAACTCTGCTCATTGAACAGTGACCTTATTAACTACACTGAAGTGCTTGTTAGAGTCCATGCTCAGCTGCAAACAATTATAGACTTTAAAGAAGAGCCCCTACTGGGGAGGCAAAGTGTGACTCTATGTGCATGTGGATCTGTATTTTTTTGTAAGTATTTCCTGTTGTAGAGGTCTGTTTTGTCACAGTGGTTAATGAAGGAACCAGGACCTTCTTTCCAGTTGATGTCATATTGATCTTTAAATCCTTTATTTTAGACAGGAGCCTGATGGAAAGATGTATGTTAAGTATCAAGTTTTGGGGAAGAACCATGTTGCTGTACCGACCCACTTCTTCAAAGTGGTGATCCTGGAGAAACAGAAGGGTGAGGTGGAGCTGCGGTCCTATGTAATGCCCAACATGCCTGTGGACGAGATTATACCCCTGGAACGTTTCCTGGTGCCAGTGGAGAGTATCGAGAGAGCTTCGGGACTCCTCTTTGTGCCTAATATCATGAAGAGAACAAATAGCTTGCGTTCAGTGACTGCAGGGGGAAAGTGAGCCGGCAATAATTGAAGATCAATCATTTCTTCTATTTCACTCCTTGTTTAAGAAAAAGTTAGTCTAAGAACATAATATACAGATATACTATGGTCTTTGATGGACTGAATTTGACCCCACCCCGGTACAAATAATTGTCAAGGGTTGTTTGCAGGTATTTACTGCAGCCCTCTTTTAAAATACAGAAATTGCACATTATTGCCACTATAGAATGTTTAACTGCAGCCTCACCATGGAAAAATACAAAGCTCAGACTAGTGTGTATTCTGATGCTCATTTTAACACAATGGGAACCAGAAAATTAACAGGACACCATGCAGCTTAAAACTGCAGGGGTCTTGTTGAACCATCATTATTAAACAGCAGAGTGAAGTGCGAATCAGACTATTTGAATATGAGGAGAAAGGTGAGAAACAACCACAGATAGCTCCAGCTCTTAAGTATTTTGCCCTCCAAGCATAGTACCATTTGCCAAAGTTCACTATGAAAGCCTCTTTGGAGAAGAGCCCTTTACAAACTGAATAGGAAATTAATAAATCACTCATTCGAAAGTACGGCTGCATGTGCTTGTCTGTTTTTCTATTCTAAAATGTTACATGGTATAAATGGCAAGGCTAATCAGGTACCATAATGTACTATAAAAAGTTTACTGCTGTTTTGATAAAGAACAACTCGTGTGTACAGAGGGATCTGAGTAGGAGACCAGGATTGAAAAACAGATGCTGTCACCCAACCCACATAAAATTTTAAGAATGTTGTCGTCGAGATTTTCTGAACATACTCGACCATAAGAGAAAATTTTGAACAAGATTTTATTTTTATGTACACAAAAATGAAATGCAGGCATTTCAGGTTCAGCCGAGTTTGGTGGCCAGTTCCTTTGCTTTCGCCTTTTCCAGCTTGGCAATGCGGGCAGTAGACTTGGGTCCCATGATCCCACCACCCCAGTGACGACGAATCTTTGTGAACACGAGGGGGGAGAAACAAGTTGTCAGCATTTCTGTTTACACCAAACTCAAGTGCATGGCAATGTAAATTTAAAGGAGTACAGCATGTTTGGTCTGATGTCACTGGTCAGAACCTAATCAACATGCCTGAATTTAAAAGGCTGGAGATTAGTTTTACTGGTTGAAACCATCCTGGGACAAATTTGCTTTATCACTGGATTTAGACACGAAAAATAAAGACTCACCTCATCATATCTGTCATTGTAGTTGGTCTTGATGGCTTCCACCAGCTTAGCTAAGGCCCCCTTGTCTTCACTGTTAAATGAGAACATAATATTAAAGACATATCCAATGACAGCTGACTTTCTCAATGAGAACTCTAAACATTAACGCTTGTTAAATTTGGATATCTAGAGAATTTTTATAAGCTTATTCATATCGAGCTAGTAAGCAATCACAGTATAAAGGTATAAAGGGTAGCCTTCATGCCACGAATGCATTTATGAAAATCACTGCTTATGACCTTAATATGAAGGAATGTGTATTTTTGATACATTACATACGGGGCTGAAAGTTAAGCTTGCTCACTCCCCTCAGGTAAGTAATTTATACAATCGGCGAGTATGAAAATCTGAAAATGCTAGTCTGCTGGCCGGTAAAAAAAAAAAAGTTGCCTTTCCTCCAAATCTCACACGCACACATTCTGATCCCTGTGGAACAATTATTCCTTTGACTGGGTTAATCTGTGCTGTATTTTCATACCCAAATGGGAGAATATTGTGATCACAGATTTCAAAGATGGGTATAGTATTCCTTCCTGGTTGTAAACAACACGAAAGCTTCTGCACAGGCGTTGCACAGAATCACTGAATCCATAGCTCAAATCGAAGCATTCAGTTAGTGTCTCATAGGGACGTTGATATAGGTGATATCTGATATCTGACGCTGATATCTGGTTTCTGTCATTCTGACACTTCTTTGGAATGACAAAATTTGCATTTTTGGATGGTGTTACAACAAGCCTATGCTATTAATTGCATTTTAAAATGTTAAATTGTTTGACAGCCCTTACTCCATTTTCCAGAGCAAAGAATTAGCAGAGACACTGGCAAGCTAGATTACAAAGTAACTGATTGAAACTAGCTAGACTTAATGCATCGCCAAAGCATCCTAATACAAATTTTAAAAATGGAACATTTTTAGATCGCTAGATGACTCGCCTTTGGTTGCCCTCTGGGCTTGAAAATTATATTGTGCATTATGGTCTAATGAAAATGTATCTGGGCTAGTACACTTTTTACTGAAATAGCCCAGTTGGCTTGTAACAAAAAATCTCAAGTCCCAACCCTGAATATATAGTTTAATATGTGCTTAAGGTATCCCAGAGCCAGTTTCAACACGGAAAATGTGAAAGGTTGTGTCCAGTAATATTTACACATAAATATGACCAAATGTCAAAGATTGAAATGTGGTTAATGTTAATTTGACCCATGCTGATCTAAAAATAACACCTGGCAGACAACAGCAGATTGAGGAAACTTGTTAAAGCTTAACGTTTACTATGGACATCTGGCAAACATTATTTCAGTCCCAGATGGAAGTAAATCTTTTTTGCAAAAAAACCTAACGAAAATTTCTCACTCCATTCCAGATGTAGGTAAAACCCACTAACTTAACCATCAGTCTTCACCTGCTATTCCTTCGGTACATGACCTGTTCAGTCACCTTAGCTCAGTAACCAGGGATCAGAATAGGGCGGCCAGCTGTGACTTACGGGCTAATCTGTGTAAAGGCAACAGAGGTGCAGGTCTTTCTGTGGACCAGGCGCCCGAGCCGGGCTTTGCCTTTAACAATGCAGTAAGGGACGCCCATCTTGCGGCAGAGCGCTGGCAGGAACACCACCAGCTACAGGGGGGTAAGAATCCCAAGTTAGCCTCACAATGGAAACAGATAAAAGTGTGAGAATTACGGCATCTGTGTGCGTGTCACAGAGTGTGGGGGAGAGTGGCGCAGGCTGCTCCGAACAGGTCGTTATTTTCCTACTGTGCGTGCTCAAGTGGGACAGTTCTCCGCAGTGCATAACGGCCCATTGTACAGAGGAGTGAAACAGCAGTAAAATGTTTGGCATGTTGTTGAAGTAAATATCACACGCACACAGCACCAGGTCATACCTCAATAGGATCGACATCATGGGCGATGGCAACCAGCTGAGCCTTCTTACTCTCCACCAGAGTGGTGACCGTGTTCACACCTACAGAAGCGTTCAGAAGAACAGCAAATTTACGGAACATACTGAATGAACAGCCCCAGAGTCAAAAAATAAAAATCTACATCCTGGCTGGTAACTGATGCCAGTACAGGCAACACTACGTCAATTATCAAGTGCTCCCAGCTGTTACAGTATTATGAAACTAATGCCGTAGCACTGCAAATGTGATTCCATTTTAAAAAGCAACTCTGTACACTTGTGCCATGCAAAGGGAAGGCTCCCAGTGAGCATGATTGCAGCACCTGCTCTGAGGACCGCGGGCCTCTTGGTGGGTGCGTCTCCCTTTCCGGCAGCCTTCTGCTCCGCACGGGCCAGCAGTCTCTTCTTCTTCTCCTGCTTGTTTTCCGGCCTGTATTTGTGGGCGAGCTTGAAAAGCTGTGTGGCTGAAATGCACAGTGGTGGAGACCCACCTTCTCTCAGAACCACAGCGTGTGCGTGCACACACACATACATACAACTGCCCATGACTGCAGAGGTATGAAAGCAGGCTGATATACAAACAGGGTGCATCAGCGATCTTGGTGGAAATGCGTCAGCACTGGGGCTCAGATAGCAAATATTCTGTCACATCATTTGCACAACCCGCTTCAACCATTTCTGCCAATCATATCCGTGGCGGCACTGACATCCTGAACTGAAGCCCTGAATGTCTATGATTTTATATCATAGACATTCGTTCATTTTATATTCTAAAATAGGACCTAAATCACACTTGCAATTTCCTGACAGCTCAGTTAATTTTACACCTCTGGTGGGAATGGAAGAGAATGTTATTCCCACTACCTTGAGATATCAATCCAGGGCAGGAGATGAAGGTGAGAGATTCAGTGTTCCTCACTAATGCTTTACTAGTTCAACTCTCTGCAGCAGTACCCATACCTCTTAAAATGACTCTGTTGGACACGATCTGTATGACTGCAGCCTATATAAGGTGAGTCAGGAGCATATGCCATTTTATTACAGAACATTTCAAAGCTGCTCCACCTACGCATTCCCGAAAGTAGCCTTCCTTTATAAGAGAAGGGGTCATTTCATACCGGTCTGCCGATCCAGAGCCTGGGTGAACTGGTTGATCGATGGAGGCACTTTCAGGCGCTTGTAGAGGATGGCTCGCTGGCGCTGCAGACGGATGTAACGAGGCCATTTCACAAAGCGGGTCAGGTCACGCTTGGGCTGGATGTCCTGCCCTGAGGAGAGGAGTCGCTGGATTTCAAAGAAATAGCGGAACCCGCGTGTAAAGCCTCGCTTAGTCTTTGACCGCACAGTCAACTCAAGCCAAATGCAGGCGCTGTTACAGCAATAGCACCGGTTTGCCTAAGAACAAGGCGCCACCCGACGGATTAATGCAGCTCGGCTCGCCAAAGCCAGGCCGGGGCCTTAAGCGGCGAGCCGCCGCTCACCGATGCCGAAGTTCTTGGGCCTCTTCTCAAACAGGGGATTCACCGCCTTCTTGACCTCCGTCTTCTTCGCCACGGAGGGGGCAGGGGCCACCTTCTTCCCCTTGGCCTTCTTCCCTTTCGTCTGCCCGAGAAAGTGCATTCGGTTACCTGACTGCGGTAACTTAACGGCGCCATAGCGCCGCGACCGCCTCACTCTCAACAAAATGTACCGGACTCGTGGCACAAACCCGCAAAAATGGAATTCGGGGAATTGAGATGGATAATGTTCACATTTATGAACACCCCAATTATACTTAAATAGACAATAAACAGCATGGTTCTGAAATTACCGTTATACATAGTATTGTATTAGCCCGAATGGGTCCCAATACACTGAATCTACTTGCATTGCTAGCCTGCTAAATTCTTCTTGGTATATCGTTTAATATAATTCTGCTACAAAATCCAGTTAATTTTGCCGTCTACGTCAACAGAAGACTGTGTTTAACATGCCACACTTTTATGCGTCAAAACTGTATTTGGAAATATAAGATGTTTAAAGATACAAAATGAATAGCCGCCTCCACTGAATGCTCTGACACTCACCATCTTGCCTAGGGTAAAGAGGAAAAACTAGGCATTATGGGAAATGTAAGTATCCCACATAATATCGCGAGATTACAGTCTGCTCCATGATCCGAGACTCACGAAAGAGCAAGTAGCGGAATTTCGGAGTTTGTGTTATTTTAATTTAAAAATATAAATATTCCAGGAACGACCGAAGATGTTTCCTTGAGCTCTCGTTTTTAAGATGGCAGCGGTTTGAAGACGAGTTGTCCGTTTTTCTACAGTTTTTAACAAGTTGTCCTAAAACATGCTTAGCCTGAGGCACGGTACGCATGCTTTGGGCAGTGAGGCACCGGTTAGCTGACTGCATGTCTCCCTAACATGCACACTCCAAATACGCAGCAGGGGCGGGATCCAAGCCGCCTTCAGTGCGAGTCACAAAGCCACCTTAGATACAAAATGCGATGTATGTTTCATAGTATATGGTGATTAGCGCCACTGTAAGCCCTGCAAAATATTCGCCCCAACCCGCCACTGGATGGTGCTGTAATATGCAGTCAAAAATTGATTTTCAAATAATAGTAATTCATAACGCGAAAGTCATGGAGGTCCTCCATACTGTAAAAATGCCATTGCAGACGATCAATATATTTTTCTGCTTTAACATTTAAAGCACTTTATTATTATTATTTTTTTTTTACATCATTTGGCTTTTTAAATGGTCATGGCTTTCACATAGATTTGAAGATCTAACCCTATGCTGAGCGTCAACCTGTGCTGGGTGTCACCGATATTATTATATAGTATATATGTTTATGACACTTTCATCTCTTAGATTTAATGCAAAATGTGCTGTTTGTATAATTGTCCTTGCCCGTTTCAGTCCATAAGATATCTAAAATTGTTATTTTAATTCCATGTGATTTTATTATTACGCATTATTATTGATTTCATTACTAACTTGTAGTTACATTAATTGTATAATTAAAGAGAATGCCATAACTCTGGTATGGACAACTTTTTAATGTTTTCTACCTAAATCACCAGATTTGTTTTTTAAAAAATTTGTTGTTGGGCAAATGTATAGGTTAATTTAATAATTTAATATTTAGTCAGCACTGGGTGCATGAAGGAAACTAATCTTTCTTGAAGAAATTCTGAAAATTATATGGCAGTGAGTATAAACGGGATTTGGGTTACTAATAAAAATGAAGGTCCTGAAGTCATAAGTGGCAATGATCTGAGTCAGCCTAAAACTGGGGAAACGGATACCCTCCCACAGAACTCTATCCTACAGAAACCAGAGGTAAGTGTCTGCATATCTGTGTCAAGTGGAAGCAGGGATGACCCATGAGATCTGCAAGGCATTCTGGCAACTTATCCTGAAATAAGCCTGCAGGCACAGTTGGTCCCGGGAGGCTTTTCCTAGCTCGTGGAACTGATGCTTTCCCTTGCAGGGTTTATCCTTTGCAGCTCAGACATACAGCAGAGTGGAAGAGGGCACTGGAGTCTGTGCTTTTGGTAGGCATCAGTGTACCATATGCCCAAGAGTCTGGCATGCAGAGCCCACGAATAAATAAACAGTTTGTGGGAATCCAAGTAAGCACAGGCCAGGGGAGCAGATACCGTTTGCTATGATTCATATTTTCTGCTGGCATGAGCAACATGCATGCAGAGGTTCAGCTGCATGAAAACGGGTGGCTGAACCATCCTGCACATCAAAAGATTTCAGCTATGCCGTTTGACAATATTCATCAAAGCTCTTTGGAAACATGGCACCTGAAGCTACTATCTATAAGACACCCTTGGAGGGCAATGAGGTCATGTTAAATATCCTATTTTAAGGTTTTAATAAGTTAACACTACTTAAGTTAATATGTATGTTAAGGTTATGCTTCATGCATATCTAGGTTTCCCTCTAGACCAGCGGTGGCCAATCGTATCCTGAAAGGGATGTTGTCTGTGTGGGTTTTCACTGCAACTCCGTAATTAGATTACTAATTAGAGGACTTATTGGCCGAAAAGTGCTCACACCTGGTTTTGAACAGCTGACCTAAAGGCTATTCTAAAAACCTGCATACACAGTGGCCCTTTGTGGATAAGATTGCCCAGCCCTGCTCTAGACACACGTTCAAGATTCTAAATGTTGTTTTATTTAAAAATGAAAACATCAGTCTGCTTATTTAAAATGTGTTGTGGCTGAGGTGTGGAAAAACAAATAAATTTGTTCAATATTTATACTTTTTTTGCTTTAAGATCTTTGTTAATGAAAATGTACTGCAAACAAATCATGTGTTTTCAATCTGGACTTTTTAAAGATCTTACATTACTACCCCATCTTGGCCTTGTACACTTTATGAAACTGTCTAACGACAGTAATTCAGCTTTACTGAAAATTTACAGGATATCTTAAAATAACTGATAAAGGAAAAACATAACAATAGCCTGTTTATGAAGTATTCTTTGGTAAATGGTTTACTGATTTGTGGAGCTTTTAGTGTACAATTTAGAACAAATTAATCTCAGTGTTACTTGAACAGATAACAATGATTTCTGTACATACGGAACATTCACAAATGACCCGGACAAACAGCGCACTGCCACTTAGCGGAGATCCTTCCTGAGAATTACATTTGTAGGAGCTCCTTTTGGGAGTACTCTCATGTAGGGTGATAAAAACAATTTGTTTGGCGTAATTGACTAATATGTTTGTCTCATCTTTATTGCAAAGGTTAGCAGCTCATTATATGCTGATGGTTATTGTGCTTACAATAAATATATGAATGACTGTCACAATAAGGTGTATTTTGCTTGTCTGCATCAGACATTCTTTTTTCCCTATCATTGTCTTTTTCCTCTTCCCACATCTGGCTGAATAACTGGATGATAACCACCATGACGCTGTCGCCATCATGTCATCCATGTAACATGTCTTGTAAAAGTTTACGTAAACAACCTTGTAAAATCTATTATCCATAAAGTAATAAAGGAATCCAAGGCATAGCTCAATGTCCCGAAGTTGGTGTTTTCCATTACATTATTTTTGGTTTATTATTTAAAAACTCCCACAATTTTCGATCAGTGGAAATCACATAGATGTCAGTGAAATGCATGGTTAAAATTATTTCTCAATAAAATTTGTGCCGAAGAATAAAAATAAAATCTAAATTATATGTTTCACCTATTAAATACTGGAGTAAAAGCAGATAATGTCTTATTCTAACCTTGTAACTGATGTCCAGAAACATTTGGAGAGCGGGAACCTTGTATATTTTTAGATGCAAATGATCTTAACATGAGAAAAAAACCTGAGACCCTTTAGCTGAGGTCATAAGTCTTACTTTTGTGCTGCAGTGACATGATGTTTTATTTATGAGAATCCAAGGATCTCACCATGGCTCCTCATTACCCTTGAAACGACTGCGTGTTGCTGTTACTGGAAGTGAGTAGAGGGCACCTGCTGGGTCCTGGAGCCCGGCTTCACTTTGCATCGCTTCCCTGGGACGGTGTCATCAGGACCCTTACACAGCTTAATGGAATTTGCTGCTTTATATTTTCCATCTGAGGAAATCACTTTATGCATTATTTTATTATTTATTTTACATGAGGGTTCAGCATAGGAGTGGAAAGCACAGAATTTATTTAAGAGGGTGGTATGTGCTTTGGCGTACCCCATGTGTTTGCTCATTCAGAGGATATATTCCAAAAAAGTTAAGTCATTATGAAACTCTATTTTTAAAAAAGTTTTACGAACAACAAATCTGATAAAATTATAAATTCATTCACACCTGACACAATATCTCTGCACTTGTAAGGACAACACCAGTACACCGAGTGCCGAGCAAAGGTAAGGTTGATTATCGGGGTGATGCTGACAGACTGATCACTTTGAGGACTACCTTGTAAATAATTCTTTAGAAAAAGTATTTAAATGATGATTTTAGCTTTTTCTTTCCTTAAAAGGTGTATTCAATCCTTCGCTTAGAGACTGATGACTGATTGCTGGTTGCTTGAGAATCACCAGTGCCTAGAATGCAGTTACATAATGCAGCATTTTGTGTTTACTATTTACATGGTGAATGTGTATGTGCTCTGACTGCAGAGGTTGTCTCAGGACACTTGTGAATCTTGTTGCCACGGTGAGGTATTTTGCATGTAGCGTAAGAACATAGTGTTCTGCCATTGTCTTAGCACAAACTGGACAGACCAGAGTAATTTCCACTAAAACTTAGTTGCCTTCCCTCCAAATCTCACACGCACAGATTCTGATCCCTGTGGAAATCTGTTAG
>JAODKL010000040.1:18713010-18754302 GCA_026780765.1 Petrocephalus schoutedeni | reverse complement strand
GGGGGGAGCGGGAGGGTGGGGGGAGAACGCAAACTGAGATGATTACTTGTGAGGCCGTATTGTGTAAGGACCATCTGGGAAGCAGTTCTGTTGTAAATGAATACTGCACTAGCTCAATGGTAGGTGGGGTATAGGCTGAGCTGCAGTAAGATCTCTGGGTGTTTTGCTACTTTTGGCTGCTGTGATTTGGGTGAGCAGAATGTGAAGTAAAGCATGTGATGACGGTGAGGTCATTTCTACAGTTGTCGGCGACTTTCTCAAGATCCACATCCATGCTTAATATTTTATTTTTGCATTCGAGTGCTGGACTTCAGTTCCAGCAGCTGGAGCCCTGTTTTCAGTGGCAAAGGCAAAGTCACGTATGCATATCAGCCCCATCATTTACAGTAAAATGACACATAGCTCTAGGACCTTGAGCTCTGCCAGCACTGTGAAACCTCTCAGGGTATCAACCTGTGGGCACAGGGCTTTTGCTAATCCGTCCTCCAGTTGGTGGCAAGGAGACCAGAGGCTGGGGTAAGATGTGTCAGAAGTCTGCCCCAAAATTGTAGAGGAGGCACAGTGACCTTCGGACTGCCTCTTCTCAACACCCCAGGCCGCCTTGCCTCATCTACATTTATAGGAATCAGAGACTCCATCCTGGCAAGTCTGACCTGGAAAAGATGGATTTCCCAGAAGCGGCTGGGAGTGGAGGCGGCCGGCGTCTGGGTAACTTCCCGGCTCCCCTCGAAGTCCCTTCTTCTCCAGCATCACATGCCCCCTCGGATGTTTCCGTATGCCTCCTCTACTTAGCTAAGCAACCCTCCAGATCCACATCACGCTCACACCCCAATTCCCTAACTGAAATGCCTGACGCACTTTGGCAGCGGTAAATCCAGACAATGCATGAAGTGAATATTAGCCCTGTGACTATATTAGTGTAGAGTATTAGTCCTATGTAGAGGAGAAACTCCAGAGACGGCTACAGTGGGTCGCCAAAAACAGATTCAATCTGTAAAACAGATATTCGGTGCCATTATTCTGACGTGGAACAAAGTGATGACCAGGTCACAAGTCCGACTAAAATATTACCTTTTTAAGTAGACTGACCCAGTCTGTAAACCAGCCCCACATCTCCTGCCCCAGGAAGAAAAAGAAAACTGTTGCTTCAGGAGTATTTTGGAAAATTGTTCCTGAAGTATGAAATCAATCACACCCCCATGAAGCTGCACCATACACAATGTTTCCTTTGTTTCTGTGTGGACCAACCTGCTTCCAATTGTAGAAACATGCACTGGGTCCAAGAGCGTTTCGACACTTGTCACCATTGGGTTCGTGTGATTTGATTGGTGTGTCATTTCAAGGGGACTTAACTTGGCGGCACTGTGCTTTATACATTTAAGAAGAATGCGAGACATCTTTAAAGAGTGCTAAAACGAAAAACAATTGACAGCATATCTAATAGACAGTAGTTTCCATATAAGATGACAAAGGAGTTAAAGATTTCAGTCATATGTTGAACTTCACTCTTCGTGTCCTTCCATGGTGCGAGCTCCTTGGTGCCACCTGTGTGCTACAGGGAGGCCAGATTTAGCTGCAGAAGGCACCAAACGAGCCAGAGGCGTTGTGGAGGATCCCTGCTATAGGTAGCATATGTGCTAATCTCCCTCTTTTCTTGATTAGCCTGCCCCTGGATTGGGTGCAAAAGGACAGGCGACGGATGCAGCAATCAGTTTGCGGTGGGAACCTGGCTCTGATGCAGGCTGAACTCCTTAGCCTTCAGCCGCAGACTGGCGATGCTGCTCGCCATGTTGACTCCTTGTCTGCCCGTGGGTGAGTTTGAGGAGCTACAGGCAGGGGCCGAGCTGAAGGAGAAAAACACACCAGAGTCTTGGGACCTGACAAAGCGGCTTATTTATTCCCTAACCAGCATTTGCTTATATAAATTCCTTCTTGTGTTCCCACAAACTACAAAGAATATTTAGCTGTCACCAGAAGGAGAAAAGAGGCTATGAACCAGCTGTTTACTTTGGGTAAAATTAAAAAGGCACCGTGTCTTATTGTCACTTTAAGAATTAAATAAATAAAACTAAAATAAACTTAAATAAACTTGTCTGGGTGGACTCAATTAACTTAACTGGGTGGACTCAATTAACTAACAGGCATCCGGATTAATGTAATGTGGAGAATATGAATTGTTATGTATCTGTTTTCAACTGCATGACAAACTATGAAATCTTTCTTCCCACTTTTAATTCCCGTGCTTTCTCCATTGACCTGCCACCACTTGTTAGATCTTTTCAGGAGTTGCACACCCATCAGTAGCTCAGCTGCAGCAAACTAGGGATGCCCGTTACCTGTGGGATGTGGTGGAGGGCCAGGACATGTAGTCAGAGGCGAGTGGTGCAGGCCGTGGGGCTACGGGCTGCTCCATAACTGCGTCCTGGTTGTAGGACTTGAGCAGGCTGCTGGAGCGGCTGGCCAGGACAGCCCTCTCGTTCCGTCGGAATTTTGCACGTCTGTTTTGGAACCACACCTATGGAGCACAAGCAAGGAATTGTGGCCGGGGGACAAAACTCTTATTTACTATTTATTGATATGTTCTGACAACCATGACAAGCTAACAACTTCTAAGATTTAGAATTGACCCTACTGTGGATCTCTTCATACGGGGTTCGCCAGGGACGTTTCCATCACCCCCATGAACTGTTATATGTCTGCATAGGAGTCTCGCACCTGGACTCGTGCCTCGCTCAGGTTGACCCGGCGGGCGAGATCTTCCCGCACGAAGGCGTCGGGGTAGTGCGTGCGCTCGAAGACCCGCTCCAGTGCCTGCAGCTGGCCACTGTTAAAGGTGGTGCGACTGCGCCGCTGCTTCTTCTTCCTCTTTGCCTGCTCTGGGCCAGACCCGGGACCATCAGCTGGACAGGGGAGAAGGTGAGGCTCAGAAGATGTTGAGCTGCAGCCTCCAAAGTCCAAGTGAATGTGATTAACCGTGTGTGAGTGTCTCTCCAATATTTTCATTTAGAAAGTCTAAGGAGTGATATCAGAGGTGACATATCACAGCAGCCTCCAATTCAGTCATAAGTACATTTTTAACAAAAACATGTATTCCAAGTTTATAGAAAACACACGTTTTGATGTTACATCACTATGTCATGCATAGCTTAATTTTTCATGTTTGCCTAATAAATAAATCCATCCATCCAGTTACCATAACTGCTTATCCAAAGCAGTTATACTGTAGCAGAAATAAATAAATATTAAATAAAAATTAATCTGTGTATCTTCTGTATCTTCTAGTGAGGCCTTGGGGAAGACACCCAGAAAAGCTATTCTTATTATTTTACATAAAAGATTACATTTTCCACACCATCCATGAACATGTGCTCCTGAAACTTTGGCATTTTACAACAGAGGCTGTAATACATAAAAATCAGCTAAACATATGTGCAGCATTAGCCCGGGATTTAATGACAGAATTTCAATTAATATTCTTTTCATATTGACTGGAACCATAAAGTAGTTAAAGTCAGCCACCATTAAGAAAGAGACTCCACGAGTTGTTTGCTGGTTTTTCGCTTCATGTGGACTGCATATGCGCCGTACTCTAGAGTTTCCAGGGAAGCTTTTGTGCTTGCTTTTGACAACCAAGGTGGAGAACCATCTAAAATATGCTAGCTCTTGCCAAAGCCCATTTGCACTTGTACGCTTTGAGAGGACTGTGAAGTCACGTCAGACGGGCGGTCGGAGGCCCATGGCTCGGCACTCTGCTGAATTACTTCATGCCCTTGGCACTGTGCCCAGATCGTACTGGTGAAACGCATGAAAGCAGGCCTAATTACGCTTGGCACCTATCTGAAAGCTTTATGATGTGTGACTTTTGGATGTGTCTTGGCTATTGAAAAAATTACTCAAGCATCAAAATATTTGTCCCAAGGTTGGGAGGGCAATGGAAGGAGCCAGGGAGGTACTGGTCAGGGGAACCGGTGGTGGCGTGGATATAAGACGACGAGGTTAGCTGTCTACAGTGACCAGAATTTTTCATCCATTCATGTGGCAATCAAACATTGCAATATGCTAAATGTGCAATATTTTAAATGCATGGGATATGTCTGGTCAGAGCTTATGGAACACTCTGGTAATTCTGAAGGAGCTAGAACATGTTTAAACCAGTCCTAAAAGTCTGCGAGCCTCAGATCACTTAATCACACTAGATCTCCATTCCATCCTTCCATTCATCCATCCATCCATCCATCCATCCACCATGTAACCACTTATCTTGGTCAGGGTTCTAGGGCATTCCAGAAATATTTTAATTAAATTAAAATGCTAAAACTAAACTAAACTAATTTTGATAATTAAACTAAAATCATGTTCCATTATCAAAATGAGATAGCATTCTTAAATTAGTGTAAATGTAAATTATTTAGGAGAATTACCTGTTAAATTCCAAGCGTTTTTAATGGTAATTTACCTCTTGCTTTGCATGCTGTTCAATAAAGGATGACATTTGAACAACAATTACGTTATGCTGGTAATAGTTCACCTGACAAGTTTGTTTTATTTATTTTTTTCATTGTGCAGAATCCACAATACTGATGCATTGTCCAGTTGTCTGAAAACCCACCACACAGCATGTCAAGTCTGATATTTGCATCATGTGGAATGTGATTTTTCAAGTGCAGTGATCACAAATTAAATTGAAGTGTCTGGCCTCATTGGCAGGTATACTCAATTATTTTCCCCCGAGGTCTAAATTTAATCAGCCACACAAACCCAAAGTGTGTGTGTGTGTGTGCATGTGGGAGGGGGTGGTCGTGTGGCCCACCATTTGAGTGCCTCTGCTTCATGATGAGCTCAAGGTTCCCTAACACAAACACCCATCGGGGTTTTTCCCATTCTCTTTACCTTCTACGGAGAAACTCGAAGAAAGTCTTCCACCTTTTGGATTCTTTTCCAGTCTCTTCCCAATATCATTTTAATACAGAGAGAATATTCTGTTCCCTGATTTCCTCTGCATTTTGAATGCCATTAACAAACAGCTGGGAAGCTGCTGTGTCCAAACCACCAAATGGATTCTCCGCAAGAGTCCATTGTGATGGGAATCATTGCAGAATTCCTGTTTTACCGCAAACTTTCACCATGCAGGTCTGGCAAGACTCAAGCACTCATTTGATCATGGAATGGACTCGATTTTCCGAAGCTTGTCACATCCGTCCCTGTTGCCTCCCCACTGAGCAGCCTGAGCTCATTTATAATGAGATTTGTCAGTAGCAGGACAGATACAGTTATTTTTAAGAAGGCATTCATATATGTAAACCAAGTGGAAACAAACGATTCATTTTCATATTAAACGCTTTTTAATAACTATTCCATGCCGGACTTGTGGACGTGCTGACACTTTTTTAGTGTAATACAAAGATTTCTCTAAAAATCTAAGTTGTTAACAGTGGCAGTTGCACTGTCAGAAAAGCCTGATGAATTTCATTAACACTGTACTTAATGTCAGTGTATGGAATACCTTCCAATACTTCCACTGAGAACATCAACTACGAAATGGTACGAAGTGTAATGCACATGGATCAACGTCAACTGACATTGTCAATCACCTTTTCACCCAAGTGTGGTTAAATATAGAGTTCAACTGGGAAGAAAACCAGCACCCCACCTTAAAAAAAATAATTTAAGTGTATCTACAAAGGGCCTCAAATTCAGCAAAAGTCAAAACTGTAATGTCTATAAATGGAACAACAACTTACTTAGACCAAAAATTCTTTCCATTCTAGAATGCATACTTGGATTTAAAAATCTAAAACTACTGATGTCATAAAGTCAACATCAAACAAAAAAAAAAAAATTGTTAAATTTGATTTATTTTCCATTGTTGCTTAACCAGTACAGGATGATGGTGAGCTTGGAGTCTGTCCCAGGAACTACTCGGAATAAGGCAGTGGACACTCTGTATGGGATGCCAGCACAACACAGCAGGGGGCAGCTCAAACACTACACACAGGCCATTAGAGATACAGTACCAGTACACTGTAATCACTTGGCAGGGGTGCGGGAGAAAGGACCGGTATCTGAGGGAAACCCACACAAACCCATAGCCCAGGCAGGTGCTCACCTTACAAAGCTGGACGTGTGAGTCCGCCCAGAATTTAAATAATCTTTTTAATAATTAGAGGGCGCTGTGTTAATACAGATGGAATACTTTCTTTCCAGAGATTAAAAATAAAATGCCATAATTTAGCCATTTATATCCCAAATAAATAGGGTGAAAAGGTTGGATCTGTTAAAATAGAGCTATTGTGTTTTATTTAGTGCTTAGTCTGTTCCCTCCATCTCCATCAATAAAGACACGCAAACTACAGCTAGATAACAGGGTGTACTTCCTCTGTAGCTTACCCAGATTTGGGAGGGTGTGTAGAGTTTAGGACTTAATCTGGGCCATGGTCGGTGTCGGGGAAATTACCCACAAAAGTAATTCATTACCGGCAGGTTCAGGCCGAGAAAGTACAAATCCAGACCAAGGTTTTGTTTCAATCAGCCAGTTGAGTATATAGAGTCACAGAGTAATCAGTTGGTCGGTTAGAACAAAACTTTGGTCTGGATTTGTACTTTCTAGAGCTGAACTTGTCTGTTATGGATTACTTTTGCAAGTAACTTTCCCAACACTGATCATGATATAAATTGTCTTATACAGAATCATATGTGCAATTGGGGTTCCATGGTAATCCAGATGCTTCGCGCCATCTGTTTATAAGAACCTCATTCATGCCACATAAAACTTACATTTTCACGTGTGAGCTCAATCCCATAATCCATCTGTCTACCAAAGCTTAAGTAGTACTTGGCTGTGTAGGGGGAGGTCTGGAGTCTGCCCTGGGCAGCATAGAGGCAGAGCGCCACCCCCGGAAAGGATGCCAAGTCTATCGCATGGCACCCTCACACACAATCACACAGTAAGGGAAACTCTGAAACACCTTTTCACCTCTCTGCATACAGGACCAATCAAAGCACATGTGGCACCCTAGGCGAGTTTCACCGCTGGCACTGCAGGAGGCACGAACACTCCCAGGGGCATGAGTAAGACAATTTCATTTTGTCTCAGATGGTACACACCATGTGCAACTGGAACTGTCTGGCTATGTCAGCTCTGGGGGCCTAAGCTGGGCTGAGCAGCTCTGACTGCATGATACTCTTATGTGAATCACACTGCTGCCTGTATAAATCATTTGCTAGGTTGTTGTTAAAATTTCATATGCAGCGGGACCCCAGGCATTATTTCTCAGACATGCGTACAGAATGTTCCTCTTGGTCATTTTCAGACAAAACTGCATGTAATATTTCAGGAGAAAACATCACATAAGCATTTGGCAGGTTCATACAATTCCCAGCGAACATTCTTCTCATGCAAATCTTTGTGTTGTGCAGTCTGAGATCTGAAACTGATAATTAGAAACTGGAATGGGATAGATGAGTTAATCTATTATATTATAAACATTATAAGGATTTTATGGGTTTTTACCATCAAGTTTTTTTTTGGATAATGATGCATGGTGATACATTTGTTGGGCATAAGAAAAAAAAGTGAACTGTCAAGCATATAAAAGTTTTCTCTCCAAACACTTAGAGGAACAGAAACGCCTTTTGATCTCAGACGGTGGCATGTTAAGTAAACCAAGGGAAAGTTTTGTCTTCCTTTGCTTTGCTTTTTCATGAACCTAATACCAGTTCTCTGGGCTGTTTGCGCACAACTTTTGCACAACAAGGATTGCTTTAATAGTTAGTCAACGATGAAAAGGCAAGTATGCTGCTTAGGCAATTAGCTAGTCTTAGTCTTAAAACAGAAATATATGTGTGGGTTTTTAATCCAGAAAATGGTTGATTTTTCTTGATGATAATACCACCCTATTTGTGTCTAAACATCCACATATTTATAAGTTTCTTTAACCTCTGATGTTCTTACCCAATTAAAAACTATAAGTCTTGATTAGACAATTGTAATTAGACTGAGCAGGCATCATTCATTAAACAAATTCCCCAACAGTGAGCTCGTAAATAGACCTTAAGTGTATACTAATGCTATGCCAATTTGTTGTTAATATACATGTAATTAGGCCTGCGGGCTGTCACAAGTCAGATGTTTGTTCAGCAAAGCCGGTCACGGTGCAGACAGGAGTTTCCTTGCGTGTGAGAGCATTGGGACCTCTCACTACAGCGCTGACTGGACGGCGCCTCTGCACATCTGGTTCTGTGTCAGAATCTGGCGCCTGGCTCAGCCGCAGCCTGCGAGCCATGCAGCGGTGCGCACAGCACGGCAGTTTAAGGGCAGAGCTACGCGCCGAGCCTACGAGATATAATAATAAAAAAAAAGCCACTATCGTAACCCTGTGTGAGTGTTTAATATCCGCATAATATGTGTAGACGCTAAGAGACTGTTGTGTACGATTAAAAACTGTGCAAGGACAGCAGAAATACCGACCCACGTGCTCGTTTTTTTACTTTTATTTATTGCCGAGTGCTTCTTTGCAAGGTTACCTCTAATGCACAGGCCAGGACATCCTTCTGGGTGTTTTCTTCTCCAATAGCTACACACGGGACTATTTATCGTATTGCAATGCTTCACATATTCCTATGTACAGCCAGCATTAATGTGTGTCACCTACAGGTGGATAGATTTACTTTTCCATCTATGGAGAAATGGCTGCAAGAATTCACAAATTGTTGGTTTCAGCTTAATTATTTAGCCGATACTCCAAAATACTTAACAATAATGGTTTATTTAATTTGCAATTAATATGAATTTCAAGCCGACCAGGGCCTCATCGTATTTAGATGCTGCTAGGTCTGATTAAAAAGGTAAACATGCCACCTTAAAGTTCAAATGCATTTACAGTTAGTTGTAAAGTTTATAAAAACACAGAAATACATATATACAAATATACAAGTTAAATGTATAATTGTATAAGTGTTTCTACAAAAAATATTAATCAAGCTATGCAATTAAACAGAAGGAGGCCTTTTGCTAAAATTATAGATATTCCACACATCTTCATAACTAATTCCTTTCCTATTTAATACATGGTTGGGGGAACTATACTTATTTTTATTAGTTAAATTTTAAAAGGAAGTTTCGCAATTTATCTCATAGGCTGAATGTTAACATTCAGTATGTTGAATGTTGGTTTGATTCAGTTGGTTCAGCTTACAATTCAGCGATTCAATGATGAAATGGTCATTTGGCAAATAGTCAAGGGCTGCATTATTTTGCAATTATGCGGTGCCTTAGTATAAAATTTTATATTGGGAAAAACCATTGACCACAGCGAAGAAACAAAATGTGTTTTTTTCCCCAGGGCAAATTGTAAAAGTCTGTTTCCAATTGTAGTTGGCTGGGTATAGTGTGTTGTCATAAAACATCCAGTTAAATCTATAGCTATAGGTATTTAATAACGGGAACAAGAGATTTCTGTAAAATAATGGGTTTAAAAATCATTTGCTCAAATATACTATAAGCCAGTCAACAGCTCAGTGGAAATAATGGGGTACTACTATAAATGGCTTTATGATTTTTAAAAAATAATAAGCTTGACACAAATTCATTCATTTTACTGGTTTCTCAGTATTGAAAGAAAACAGATTTTTAGATACTTGGCAAACGGACCAATTACACTGAGATGTCGAAGATATTGAGTGTGTGTATGTGTGTGCGTGTGAGAGAGAAAAAGAGAGAGAAAGAGAGAGTGAGAGAGAGAGAGTGAGAAACATAGATATGTAGCACACGTGTTGACAGCAATACACAGAAACACAGGCCCTCTAGAACAGTGTTTCTTAACTGGTGGATCATGAGACGATTTTCAGTGGGTGGTGGAGTGCATGGTTTAAAGCAAGAAATTATCCTGATGTTATACCAGCTGAGAACCGCTGCAATAGTATATTATTTGGTAAGCAATAAAACAGTAAGGAAACCAATGCGTAGGAAAAAGCATGGACCTAATCATTTCCACGACTGTCAATCAAGAATATCTTTAAGGAATTGCACCATTGTACATTGTGCACATAGGTCTTTATGTCACACATGTAAAACTTCAGCAGTAATTCCACAACTGACTAAAACTGATTTGTTAATTGTGCATAACTGTTAAGATGGTTATAATGCAAATATCAAATAATTAAATTTTAAGGACAATGTAATAACTGTAAAAATTCATGTAGATGGGTCCCATTTCTCCAGTCCCAGTGAAACTTAATTAATAAGCCTCCTAATAAAAGACAGATCTGGAATGTTTGGCGCTCATCGACACTGGGTGTGAAAAGCATAAGATACATTAATGAGGCCTCTGGCATGCTGTCATTTATTTCAGTTTATTTCATTTCCTGTTTAACATTGTAATATTTTTAAAACAAGATATGCACACATGGCTGCATTACTCTATGACACTAATAAGGAAAAGGAAAGCTTTCACTTTCAGTTTATAAAATTTCTCAGATGGTCAAAAGTTAAAGATTTTCTCCCAACTGGGAATTCAAAAATAAACCGTGTGCTCTAAAAGCCGGATACAAAAATCATTTAGGCTTAACTACTTGCTATAGTCCTGAGAACATGTAATTAATCATTTTTTTCCTGCAATAATACACAGCTTTTTCAGCAGTCTTCATGAGCACATTTTAATAAAATTCTTGACTAATCACATGTTAGGCCAGCATCTAATAGCTACTGGGGGAAATATTTGATAAGGATTTATTATATACAGCACAGAACCGGAGATGGTGACCTTTCACCCTCAGCTAATGCAGCTCTCAGCACTCCGCCTGAATTACTGCAGGGTCAGCATGCACTCGGAAATGGTGGCTTTCAGCTCGCATTGGGGATAATCAAGCTTCTCCACTGAGGCTGACGTTTTTGATGTTAGTGAAGGCTTGACCTTTAAGAATCAGGAGACAAGCATGGAAAAGGCTGCGACAACAGGCAGTTGTGTGTTTTTGCTGTCTCTGTTTCCATAGCGTTGACAATTCACAACTAATATTTAATGGAACAATGTCAGGGTATGCGCTGGGTTTAAATAACATTAGTTGTAACCCTGCTAGGGCTGTGTTTGGAGGAGCGATTGGAAATTTGAGTGTATGGTGCACCATTTGTGCATCACTGATCTGATGCACAAATTTACTACGGCATGCTCAGCAGTTTGATTTACTTAACAAAGAGTTGCAAGGGTTGGGCATGTGAAATCGCATTTTGAGTTTTAAGTTTCGTGCCACTTAAGCATTGCCATCATCCTCATTTAAAGGTTGCCTCTATGTGGGTTTTTGATTGCAATTACGCTCATTTCGTTGTTGATTAGATTGATGAAACAAAACTGTTACACCCTATAAGAAGACTACCGCAGAAAAAATGTGTAAATGCCAAAGGGTATATAAATTAGGATGGAGATATATTAATATAATCCTGAATATATTTATTTTATTATTTTATTTAATGCATTGGTATAATGTAATACTGTAATATCTCTTTAATTTAAAATAACAGCAGCTTGGGCTCATAATGCATTTCAATAATCATTTAGCAGTTTGCTCAATAAAATATTTATGTTTATGTCTGTTTTGCTTTATATGGCATAAAGATTTCAACAGACGGTTCCCTGCCAATCATCCTTTCTGCTTCTGCCACTTCCTCTTTCTCGCTTTAATGCTTTTTATTTTATATTTTATAACATTGTGATGCTTCCTTCCCACAAAACAAGCTGCCAAGGACAGTTCTGCAGCTGCAGTAAGGTGCATAAACTAATTATTTGGATTATGCCTTCTGATCTTTCAGCCGCTTTTCCCGGTCGGAGTTGCAGGGGGCCTGGAGCCAGGCTCAGTCTGGGGTACACCCAGGATGGCTCACTAGTGCGACATAGGGCCCAGCATGGGATCATACAGCACAGGCGATTCGGAAATAGCAATTAGCCTAAATGTATGTCTTTGGACTGTGGGAGGAAGCCGGAATACCAAGCAGAAATCAGTGTAAAGCAGGGAGAATATGTACTTAATGCTAGAGATTTATCGAAAAACAGCTCTTCGATAAATATAGATGACACACAAAGCGTGCAATGTAATTTATCCAAAAAGATATTCATCTGAGGTTTTCCAAGCTGGATTTTTAAATCAGGAAGTTTTACCGAGCATAGAATTGTTGTCAACAAGCCTTTTACTAAAACACCTGACTCGTTTATTATGATATTATAACTGAATGGTTGTTTCTGGCTATGATAAACACATTTTCAGGGTTTTCGGATATAAACGCTGTGTCAGTAGTGTTTTGTTTTTCGTCTTTAAAGTCTGAAAAGAAGATATTCTGTGTACTGTTTGCTTTGTACTGTGGCACCATGTTAACTTAGGCATTATGTTAAAGGGGATTTCGCATTTGCATATTGACAGCCTTGTTCATGAGGCGCCTGATGAAGGCATAACCTGTAGATGTACAGCATGACGTTTACATCAGGAGCACAGCCACATGGATGGTCAACATGCTAAGTAACATCGCTGAAAGGACCGTTATACTCGTGTAGGTCTTTCCCGTTATACAGGCTGATGCCACCATTGTTCTTTGGGAAACCTAAACGGGCCTACGTATCGATGTTATATTTTAATATGTAGGGCAGTTTACAAAAGAGAACCTACACCTAGTGTAACTGGTGCCCATCACCATTGTTTTGACTGACACGTTTAAAAGCGATATATCCACTTAATAAATGCATGCCTTTAGCCATCAAAAAATTAAAACGGCCCGAAACCATTTTATGTTGTTATTTTAAAAGGGAACCTTCAACTTCTTAGCAAACAACGGAAAAAATTACTGGATGACATTCGACAAAAAAAAAAAAAAAAAAAGATAGGCCTAATCGTGGACAAAGCGGGAAACTCTTATGGCTGTTGGTTTTATTTTTGTCTATATGCTTCTTCAGAATAAAATGCAATCTGTGAAGCCTTGGAATTCAAATAATTAACTCATAGTTATAATAAGGTAAAAAATTTTAATCTAACGGAATGATGCACAAAATGATGCATAAGTAACAAGCCTATATGTCAAATTCCTTTAAATATTTAATCGTTAAAAATCATACCAAACAGCTTAAATTACCACATCCATCTATTCATTTTGTTTCCCAGTTTAAGTCTGCAGTGATCGTACTCATCGAAATATTAAAAAGTAAAATGTTGACAGCACACTCCCGAAAATGTAACATTTTGACATTTACGCAATATGACAGTATAGTTGTACAGTGTGTGATTATAATTCAAATAAAAATGCCCCCAAAACAGTTATACCAAGCTTTAAACTAAAGAGATTGCATGGTGCGCTCTTCCAAACGACGCAGGATGGAGCTAAGTTTTATTTTTTTCATAATATTCTAACCGTCGTTATGATTCCATTAATTTGGGCCTAAGCCTGTAACTCCGCTTATTTAGTACAGGGGTTAAGTGTACGCCTATAAAAATAGTACAACTGTATTTAATACTGCTAATACTGTAATATTATCTATGCATTTAATAAAAAATCCAAAATCAAAGTATATAAATATTTAGCATTTGCGTTTGAGTTTTATTGATTCGACAAGTTATTCCTCCGTTTAACTTTTTTCAAAATTAAATTAGTTGCCAGTGACATATTTGTTCTGTTAAAATGCCGTACTGTAGAACATTACATACAATTCTGAAACCAAATTGCTTAATAATAGGCAATTTCATATACAAATATAATCGTAAATTAAATTTTGTAAATTTGTATGTAAAGAGATCGAAAACATGTGTGACTGAAGCAGCACTGCACAAATGTCGCTTCTGATGTCCTTGATTAAATCACCGAAACCTCTTCCCCAAACTGCATAGGCAGCGAACGCGCTAGTGACGCCGAACCAGACCCACTTACTGTCCTGAGGAGCCGCCTCGCTTCCGCTGCTCGCCCCGGACTGCTCCTGGATCCCCTTCCCCACCCGCTCGGTCCCCCCAGCTGGCTCCTTCATACAGCTCATCACCGACACCTCCTCCAGGTCCAGAAGATGGGTCACGCTGAAATTTTTCCTGTTTTGACTGCCGTCTACAGAGTCCATCCTGCTGACGGGATCTGGGGGAAGGTTATTTTCCACCAAGTAACCACCGTCCATCAGTGAGGGTCTATAAAGCGAATTTTAAGTGTAGCATTTTCCCGTAAGGTCGCCTATAAGTATTATCAACTAAGGAAATAGATGTGGGATACATGCAAACATTTCGAAAATAAAATTCCTTTCTTCTTTCCACAGGTTCCGGGTTGGCTTCTCGTTGGAAAAAAAAGAAACCATTTCCACACCCCTGTAAGTTAAACGGCTATCCCCTCCCCTACAAGATGTCAAAAGCGCTTTTCTTTTGCCTCAACTTTGTCTCCATAGTCACTGTCAGCAAAGGAAAACGAGGAAGTCCTTTTGGTACCGGGATGTGTGACCGCTGTAATTCCAAAGTGGTACTGCAGCTATTTTAGATTTAAATATTTGCCTCACATAAATACACAAACCGCAGACTTTTAATACGCTTCTACCTTAAGCGAATTCCCGAAGATCACAACTTATATCAAAGTCGTTAGGCTGCTGCTATGTCCCAGGAAACTCTCGGAGTTCATTGTAATCAAGCAAACCCACCAGCTCACGCTGTGACCCCCAAGGATTTGCGGAGGTTCTTCAGGAATCAATGCATTTGAACTCGTGATACGTATGGGATTTTATTCTGAACATTACACTGCAAATGTCAAACTTTTTATTGTACTGGGACAGTACAATATTAAATTAGTGTGTGTGTAAATATATGTGCGTGTCTGTGCCATATGGCGGACTGGCAGCCCGCCCAGGGCGTACCTTGTAGGTACTGGCTCTGCCATCCGCCCCCCGCCCCGCATCGAAGACCAGCGTCAGGGGTGAGGCGACGGACGGATGGCTAGGTGGATGGGTGGACATTCACGCCTGCAGTATTTGCGTGATTAAAACGTAACGTACATATTAGACGAGTGCTACATAATACTGAAGTGGTCACTTGAAAGATTATCTTGATTTGTTTTATTACTGTGTGTAATATACACAAATAAACAAGGAGAGCCTTGGGTTTTTGTCTGTAATGCTACACTGATCGAAAAATAAGAAATGTGTAGCCTATAGTATACTAGGAAATTTGAAACCAGTTGCTCAAAAATGTCGCTGCGTATGTCAGGTAGGGCCTACGCATTCGCCGTGTGCACATACGCAGATTTTAAGTGAGTCCTGGAAAAAGTTGATCACATTGAAAAACACTGTGAAAACAAAAGAGTCACGACGCTATCGAGAAGTACCCCCCCGTAAACACATTTTTTCATGTCATAATATTTCGACCGTCATTTCGATTAACATGCTACACGGTGTTTTTATTTTGGGACAATCCTGGGTAATTTAAATTTTAAGCGATAACCATTTCCTTTGAACGTAGGTTATTCGCGTCTAAGGGAGATAAAACAGATCCTCCAGTCACCATCAGCATTAGTGTAACCCATTCCATAGAATAAGCATAATCGGAACTTCCTTCGGTTTTATAAAGACCGTAGGTTAGGTCTTTTTATAAATATAACAGTAATACTCTTGGCACATTTTGACTCTCAAATATGTCCTTGCGTTACGTGGATTTATCCTGATGTATTACAAACTTAATTTATTAGACCTCACAATGTTTGACAGTTTTAGTCAATTAGGCCTTCATTTTATAGGGTATTCAACATTTTTGTCATATATATTGCCTGTCAGTTTGTTTCTATTGGATAAGAAACATTTAGAAAATATATTACAACTACATTAAAAATATGTAAATAATTGTACGACCATATAGAACATCTAGAAGTATTTTTGTCCATCCATCCATTCTCTGAGACCGCCTGACTTATCCGGGGTTACAGGGGTTCCGGAGGCTAGAAGTATTTCTATGATACATGCAAATATATGGCAGTACTACTGGCCTTCATATTTCTGACGTACGTTTCAATGTGTGTGTGTGTGGCTTTTTTCATAATGGGTTATATAATTTTAATGCTCTGTGTATTTTGGATAATTTTCAATTGCATATCCTCTCATTTTTGCAGTTAATTTATTTCCATTTGTGTGGAGATACCTCTCCCCTGCCTTGTGTTTTGCAATATTTGAAAACATCAAAGGCCACGTTCCTGTTCCTTTGCCTAAGCAGCTTAGAACTTAGCCGTTAGCACTTTGGTGCGTCCTTCTGCAGTGTCCCTAAAACTTCTGCTGACTTTATCATTAAAAGCCAGCTTTATATGTATTCCCCCCCCTCCGTGTATAAATAGTGTCTCGCGTTTAATTTAACTTAAAGTGATTACATAATGCATGTCGCGGTGGCTCTCGGTTGTTTTCAGAGGATGTTTGTACACCCAATTCTTAACTGAATGCTACCTGAAATACGAGGTGGCCTGACTAGTTGCCCAACTAACCACAATAAAGCAATCGTGTACTGAGTTTGCAGTACTGATTCACCTTACTCAAGGACTATATTTGCCCGTCTTTTATGTTAATTTCCCAAATACATTTCTTAGGACAGTTTTGCACTGTTCCAGCCTATTTGCAGTTGTTTTGGACTTTAGTGTTCGGTTTCAGTTTGATATCAAGACAACACTCGTCTAAGGCAGAATATTATGGTTATTTCATAAACAGTTCAAACGCCATAATGACCTAAAAGTCCGGCAAACCTGTGTTTATTTGTAAACTATTTTACTCTTTTTAAATCAGTTTCCCACTTTCACCAGGAGATGCAGCAGTATGGTGATTCATTATAAAATTAGAAACACCTTCTTAAGAGATATCCAGATGTTGGGAGGAGCTGAAACACCTTATAATAACTGTTAAATATGACTTTGGTTGTCGATACTGTGTTCTCGTTGTCTTTGGCTTTGACTTTGGTTGTTGTCAGGCACAGAGATTGCCCAGGCAGCCTCTTTTAGTACAAAAAGAGAGAAAATCCCCGTTTAGAGTTATTTCCGGAACAGAGAGAAGAAAAATCAAAGCTGCAACACATTGAATCCAGATGTGCCCCCGCACCGGCCCTCTCGAGAACGCTGCTCCAGCTATTTAATTAAATTCCCTAAGACAGCCAGGAGGTATTTTGTGATCAGATTTCTCGGCCACGCTTCTTCGCTTCACTTGCATTCGCCCTCTCCCTTCTGTAACGGACATTGACCTACAGCCTTCCTGTTCTCACCAATCTCCTTACCTTGATTAGCCTATACTTCTCAATGCTGTAAAGCGGAAGCCCGAAGGACAGACATTCCCTAAAGGTGGGAGAGCCTAATACCTAATAATAATCATAACACAACGCATATTGCTTAATGTGCATGCAGTAGTCCAGATGAAACTGACTGGATTATGCACATGTAACTCAAATGGTATTCAGAGACTACCATGTGTGAATGCACAGTGTAAGTATCAGTGTGATTTATCTGAAATGAATCAAAAGGGGTTATTATTTTGTCTCGGGTGGTACATTATACTACTTGATTACAGTCCAATCAGAGATCATTAAGCAAGAATGCCATGACAGAACGCCAAGAGCAGCAACCGGGCTTCAGGTGCCAACAACACCAATGTGACACCGTTACTTCAGGTCTTTTAACTGTATTGTGTCGTTTTAGGGGTCGGCTGCACTGTATGCTGTAAAAAGTTAATTCTAATATATTTTACAACTTAAATTCATTTACATGAACTACAGATTTTGGTATAAAATGATGATTGCATCAAAACCAACAGGCAATCATTGTGGAGTAACATGGCTATAATTTATGAGTGAATAAGGAATTTAGAGGTCGTTACTTTTCAGTGATTACATGCTCCGGGGATATTATCTTCAAAATGAAACCACGAGGACCCGTGTAAGAGCACTGATCCATCTGACTTTGGGCCAAACTGAATAACCCTAGACCAATTTGTAAAGGCAATTCCATATGGCTAATGGGGGGAAAGTACCAAGTCTCAAGTGCAGATAACACGCTAAAGAAAAAGAGTAGTGTTACTTCATAAGCACAAGGTTAAAACAGATGACAGGAGGTCTTCTAACTGGGCGAGTGGTGTCAGATGTGTGTAGAAAGTCTGCTTGGAGAGGGAGGTATTCTTCAGGATCACTGCTGGTGTTTACTGCTGACTGTATGTTCCAGAAAGAAAAGCCGGTGCCCATTGTGAGAGGTGCAGTTTATAAAAAAGCTCTCAACCACCATGACAGTGGTGTCAAACTCCAGTCCTGGAGGGCCGGTGCCCTGTGTAGTTTAATTCCTTCCCTGTTACATCACAAATGACTGAGCTGAAGAGCTGTGTGGTAATTAGCACAAGAAGCTGTGAGGAGTTGAACCAGGTGTGTTAATGAGGGTAACCCCAAAGATGTGCAGGGCGCCGGCCCTCCAGGACTGGAGTTTGACACCCCTTCACCATTAGCTCTCAACCACAGTATTAATTGCTGGATCTCTGAGCTCATATCCTTTGCCAGGCCCACTGATACATATCGTTGTCTCCCAGATCTGTCTGTTCTTTGTCATTTTGCATCACCCCAGTGTACCTTAGGTCAGATATATGGGGCTGGATAAAGGTATCGACTGGCAGAGCAAGTGAGGTGTTTTGGAAGGTTGAATTACATGTGGGGCCAGTGTTTGAAAAGGGAAGGGAATGCACAGAGTGGAGGGTTGGAAAAGGAGAGAGAATGCGTGTTTGTCTTACTAGTCATGACACTTCCGCCAGGCGATGAGGATCCCACTCAAATGCGATGCTTAATTATGGAATCCCACATTGCACCTAGGTGTGTCTCAGAAATATATCTCTGACATAGACTGAAGACTTCTCCAGATTCACTGTCCTTTTATTATCATGTGTATACCATCCAGCATCCAATTCTTACTGACAGACGTCCTACAGACCATACTGACACAGTGGGTCCTTGTGTAGTGGTTTAAATCCCACAGTAATCATATGACTATTGGGCCCTTGTGCACGGCCCATAAAACCTGAGGTGTTTGATGCTGGCTGACCCCGCTCTCTGACCCCAGGCTTTCCTCTTTGGACAAAAGTGTCTGCTAAATAAATGTAAACAGGACAACGACTACAGCGGGTGACAGCAAAAAATAAAAGCAGCAGCAACAGAAAACACAGACGAATAAACATATAAAATGTGAGAGTGTGGACTTGGTAGTGGGATTTGGTATACATTTACCTTCTGCACAACTGTCCCAGATTCTTGTGGCCTAGAGTATGCTTTTCTACTGCCAAACCCGTGGGTCATACTGATTTGTTAAAAATAGTTATTATAAAAGTTGAAGTCTGTTTCAGAAGTGCAGAGATCAAAAGGTTGTACATGATCTAAATGTATTAATATTTATTTTAATATAAACAGTTACCATTGAAATGTAGTCAGTAAAATACAGCCTTTACAAATTTACCTTTACCAATCTGAAATCTAATCTCAAACATAACAGAATAATGTTATTCCTTCATGACTTTAAAACGATTTGGCGCCATCTGTTGGGAAAACAAAAGCAACGCGTTTATTTAAATTTGTGTAAATACGTGAAAGTGATTAATCGTCATTGTTGACGCGCCCCAGCACACCGTGCGCAACAACGAAACGTGTCCTCTACATTTAACCCATGTGACATTGTGACACAGCAGGGGGAGCTATGTGAGCGCCCGGGGAGCAGTGCTTGGGGGGCGGTACCTTGCTCAGGATACCACAGCGGGTACTTGCGAGTCGGGTACTCGAACCGGCAATCTAAATCTAAACCGGCTATCTTCTCCTGAGCAATGGTTCATTCATGTATTTTTTGTTCCATTTTGTCAACTATAGGCTTATTGTTCCACAGTATTTCCAAGCATACATTTTTGTTAATTTTGTCATTTTGTTTCTATCTAACTTTGATCAACTTTCCAACCAGCTAACATTAACATTAACGTTAGGGTGACTGGGACACAAGGTACGGGAACACCGCGGATTGGATGGTGTTTCATTTTTCTGCAAGTCCTGTCCCGTTCTGTTGTGTTCTTAAAAGCCATGCTACCTTTTCTGGCGTTTGAATAAAAGCATAATAGGCACAAGGGGCGCAATATTAGCTGTAAATTAGCTGCCCCCTTTCAGTGAATTAGCTCCAATGCAGGAGTCTGTGTTAGTTTGTAATGCAGATACTTACTGAATTAACATCTGTTTGTGCAAATGTTTACCATGGCAATTACAATATAATTTGTAAATGGTTGCTTAAATGAAAAAGGAGAAATTTAATAAATATTTATTTAGAATCAGCAAACCCTGATATCATCGTGATATTAATACTACTACTTCTAATAGGAACAATAATTCAACTTTGTTTGAGGCCACATCTGTAACACGGACATTTACAATTTGTTGCTAAAACTCGCAATCTGTTACATTTTAAGACAATTGGTGTTTTTTTAATACAGTTTAATACAATAATACGTACAAATCTAGATACAAAACCACAATAAAACGTTTAAGAAGAAAACGACATTAATTAATCATAATCATTATGCTCTGTAACTCCACATAACTCCATTGTTTTTCAAGACTTACGCAGGTTTTCAGGGTATATACGGGAATATACTAGAATAGAAAAAACCGAAAAAATTGTGGCAAATTCGTAAATTTCCACAAGAGGGCGTCATCACACAGTGCCAGTGACTTTCTTCCAGAGGAGGTGTTCCTGAATTTATCTGTAACAACCTGAAGTACAGTAAAGGTAGCTAACGTGCTCTTTGTCAAGAACATTTATTACACTAATAAGACAGTCATGTACTGTTTATGGTATCACTATATCATTTACTGAACCCCAATCTAATATATAATCTTTAATAATCTGTGTAGCTAATGCCAGGTTTCAGGTTTTACCTGATTGAATGCAATCACATGACCATTCGGAATGAGAGATTTACATATTTAGGGTCCCATTACTGATGCATGTACTTTCCAATTATGCATTAGTGCAGTTCATGAGCTGCAGTTAAAATTCAGTTTGGGAACCAGAGCCTAATCAGGACCAGCCTGGTCTTACAGAAAAATTCCTTCTGCTTTTATGTGAAAGTGGAAGTTAAAAGAAATGGGTCCAGGCCAAATTATATCTTACGATCAAGAAATTCAGCAGCATATAAGTGCCAAACATACAAGTGTAACTTTTCAGTGTGAATCAACAGCATAACGGAAGAGCCAAAGAAACTTTCAGTTTCGATTGATCTAATTCACAACATAATTAACTTTTCTTTGATCCTTATGATTTATAAATAAATAATTGAACTTAAGGAGTTTAAAGCACAGGTATCATGTATCCAGTATTTTTTAAAGATGATGAAAATCAAATTTTATATCTTTATTCTACAGTGCAATCTACATTAAAAAGGGGTCTCTGATTATTTTAATTTAGTGTATCTGTCACTCATCATCAGAAATGTCTGATCCTCTGTTCCAGGAGTCATTTAATGCTGACAGGGCTGGAAGGCAAACAGGTGCCTGCTACAGCTCTGCACACTGCCTATACAGATGACAACTGGACTGAGTACATTTAAAAATGGAAGCCACATATGCATGTGGGGCTGCTTCTATTTTTATCCTGTTGCAGAATACAAATTTCATTAGGCTACCATTCTTTTTTCATTATGATCTGATTCTATTTCAGTCAATGAAACCAAGTTAAACCGCATGTTGCACATTAACCAACAGAAACCTAATACAGACATTTGAAAGAAGGGGTTGAAAGACTCAGGGAAGTTTGACTATTTTCAAATTCATATTGATCCTCCCACATGACTGAGTCACCCTAAAACCCCCAAGCCTTAGCAAGCCAGACCACTAAGACTGTGGCACACTGCTGCACTGACCTGGATGTGAACAACATTTCTTTTGTATTTAGTCTCAGTCAAACAGCTGTAGGGCGTAACAACCCATTTCACTATAGGGCGTAACAACACTTCTAAAAAAAAAAAAATTCACACCCCCTGTGTGTCCCTGGGAGCAGCGCTCTGCCTCTGAGTCCTGCAGAGAGCCATAGAGTACTACATCACAAGTAATGTCTGAAACGGAGAACTGGGAGGTGAAGTGTGGCCACTAATAGCTACCTGTGTGAATGCTAAAGCCTCATCATTTTAGGTCAATGTTTCTCAAGCTGGTGCTCAGGGATCCCCAGGCAGTCCATGTTTTTGTTCCCTCCCGAATTCCTGCCAGAGTGTCCACATTTTTGCTTTAACACAGATCCCTACTGGGAGTTGGGAAGAAGCAAAAAACATGGGCTGTCGGGGGGTCCCCAAGGACGGGATTGGGAAACTGTTCCCAGAACAGTGTGGATTAAAGAGCAAAACAGGTAAACTTTACAGGCAGACATTTCATACAGTGCACCAACTCAAGACTTAGAAAAGTGCACAGCTCACAGAAGAACTTAAGCAGGGCAAAAAACAGGTGAGCTCTATAACAAACACAGGTGTTAAAAAAGCAGAGAACCCCCTGCTGCCCTCTAGTGATCATTTGAGGAAGTGGCAGACAAACTGGCATGATATTAACATAGGCTTGTCTTTTCTTCAGACTCAATTCATTTACCACTTTAAATGGACCCTTATTATTATTTTAGCTTCATTATTGAGTATTAAGTCCCTGATCACTTTTAATGTTTTTTTTTAGTTTTTATTTTGAATACAATAAAACTAATAACATTATCATTAATCCACTTACCCAGTACAGGGTTGTGGTATAATGACGCACATGTAGAATAAAGTTTCAGTTATATTCCTGTGCATGGCACGAATATGCTTCTGAAATCAAAGTGAACAGTGTAACACAAAGTCTGGACCAACATGGCTGAATACCTTATTTTTTACTGCACCTTAAATGATGGTGACCTGTACTTGTGATTCACTTGGGAAAAAGATGTCGACAGGCATAAAGAAACACAAGGTCAAAGGTCAAAGAAAGAACAGTCTATACTGCAATTGCAGGGTTCAGCAGGCTAAGTACTCACTCACCACTGTAAAGCACTGTATTCTCTGACCAAAGACAAGAACAAGAACAAGTCAGCATCGAACCACCCTGCGACATCCGCTAATACATCGTTAAAGGAAAACCGGAACTAGGAGGTACAGTGGATTCATATAAAGGATGTTTCTCAATAAGTGTACTTGACCGTACTTGAGTTCTCGTGTACCCATTTTGTGTCATCTTCCATTGCCGAAGCCCAGTTCCAATACTCAAGAACAGAAGTACAGAGGACGGTAAGAATCCCCAGATATCATTCCTGCTCTGCTCCAAATATCAAGGACACATCAGTTGCATCCAGGCCAAAAGAGACAAATCCCATGATTCATTGCGCCCCAAGTTCTTTCTTGGGAGGAGACTTAGCAAGACTGGTCTTGCCAAGACCGCAACTACGATCTTTGCATTCTTGGTATTGAGAAACACCCCAAAACAGAGAAACATTCTGTGGATTGTCTTCATTTTAAATCCAAGACGTCTTCTTCGGGGGAGGGAGAGATAGTGAAAGGGTTGCTGAGAGGCAGGGGGCCGTCTCCTGTCTCCCCAGCAGGCTCCAGGTACAGCTCCGTGCTTGATGTGCTGTGCAGCTGGACATCCATGTCCATGGCTGATGGCGATTCCTCCCTGCGGGGACATGAATGGCTGAGGCTCACAGGTACGTCCCTGTCCCCTGCGCCCGCTCTGTCTGCTATGAGGGATGCAGCTGCTTATTTATGGTCTTAAATCAATGGGGTTTGATCATCATCAATTTATTACTAGCTATAGGACTTGTTGTGATGGGTATACAGTTTGGTTTATAATTTGTTTGTCATGTTGTTCAGTAGTAAGAATAATAAGGAGCATCTTAATTATGATAACTTGATCACAAAACAATCTCTTTGACCAAAGAAGGAAGACAGAACATAAATGCCCCTTCTCCATATTCAGACCCTGGAGGACAGTCCAACCTCTTTAAGCTGCTGGATGGTATCGCACATGTGGTTGGATCCTCCTCCGCTGGTTTCTTGATCACACGCTTGGGTTTCACTGGGGCCTCTGGCTTAGCACTTGGTTCGTCTGTAAGGCCTGGCCATGAACAGTAGATGACCTAGTGAACTAGATGGACTAATTCAGTTCCATGACTGGTCCCTGACTGTTATAGATGCCCAATATATGCGCCCAATATATGTTCAAATGCCAGCTGCAAGACTCAACCCGAAAAGGCTGAATGTTGTATGGCTGCAAGACCAGGGAAAAGTGTAAAATGACAATTCATGCATTACGACTCACTCACCGAGCAGCTCTTTGCGTGTCCGGCTGGCTATCTCTTTGATTTCCATGCGAGAGCAGGAGAGGGAGTGCTGGATGGGGAGGTGTGTCGAGACCGCCACCATGCTTGAGGTCGACGTAGTCACCACCTTGTGCTGAAGAGGGGACTTGAGTGGTCTCTCGATGCCTCGTCCTACAAGGTTGCTGAGGGGGATCTTGAAAATGTGTTTAGATGGTGTCTCACCTTCAGGAGAAAGAAAGTTGCAATGGGAAGCCATATTTGTCAAGGAGATGGTCTGTGGCGATCTTCACAGATAACTTACAGACTAACACTGTACCTAATTAACTAATTATATATTTAAATCGTGCAATTTAATTTCCATTTTGAAAGTACACCTGAAATGAGTATGAATTACAAAATCATATATATGGACTGTGAACAACTTTGATGAGAATGATGTTAAACGATGGGAATCACATTTATGTCACGTGCATCGGTGAGAACACAGCATTTTGGCTCATATTCAAATATTCAAATATTGCTGAACATGATGGAAAAGTACACTGCTCCATCCAACGCTTGGCATTGCACTTGGTGATTTGAGGCTTGCATGCAGCTGCTCGACCATAGAAGCCCATTCCACGAAGTTCCCAGCATTTGTGCTGGGGTTAATGCCAGGGGAAGTTTGGAACGCTGCAGTTACAACAGAGCATTGCCGACTTATGCACTATGCGTCTCAGCATTCAGTGACCCAGTTCTGTTACTTTATGTGGTCTGCCACTTTGTGGCTGAGTTTCAGCTGTTCATAAATGCTTCCTCTTTACAATAATACCACTTTTACTTGACCGTGGAATATCTAGCAGGGAATGCATTTTACAGACTGACTGCAAAGGGAGTACTCAATGACAGTACCAGGCTTGAATTCACTGAGCTCTTCAGAATGACCCATTCTTTCACAAATATTTGTAAATCTGACTGCATGGTTAGGTGCTTGATTTTATACACCTGTGGCAATGGGTCTGAATGAAACATGTGAATTCAAAGGTTAAGAGATGAGGCAATATTTTTGTACATATAATATGGTAATATATCACAAAACAAAAGCACCTTGGGGGTAAAATAATGTATTTCTTTAGAATTAAAGTGCAGAAGTTTCATGGGGGAAGAACAAAGAAAAGTGTTTGGGTGTCTGTGTTTCACCATCTGTCCTTCGGTAACCATGGAGACAGGTTCACTGGCCGGGCAATTCTCTCACTAATGCCTCATAGGGTCATGCAGCTGAGGAGGTGACCTCTACCATGCATTCAAAAACCCCACCATGTTAAGGGGACGATGGACTTCACTTTACATGCCATTTATAAACAAAGAGATGCAATGCATTCCAAAACACGGGTGTAGGGGGCAGAGCTAATATGGCCTTGAAAGGGCCACTTTTTACTTCTTGTACCATTTTACTGTACCATTTGTTGTTTAATGTTAAGATTTGTATAACATTTTGGAAAATATAAGCATGAATAATGATGCCTTTAAAAATGCAAATTACTGAGCATTCTGCTTTTTTTTTATCTGTATTTTGGTTCTGATTGCAGTCATCTTAAATGGTGCATCTAACATCTGCATTAAGTTTACATTGCCCCATTGCTAAGAAGGAACATCACAACAAGTGACTGATTTCTGACGGAGGGAATGAAAAACGAAGCCGCAGTCTGGAAGGCATTTCCATTAACGGAGGACATGTTAGTGACTTAACAGGGCATGGGGACCACTTAAGTACCTTCTGCTTCTCTTGGCACATATAGGGATATCCTGCTTCCGAAGGGGATCCTAATAGAATCTGACATTTAAAGCAAAAGACGAGAAACCTTCTATAAAAGTGATTCAACAAAATGTTAGGATTCCTACTATACAAGGAAGCAATGCAATACTTCTTGATTTGATGTAAAAGATCTATTCGCCCTTGTATCCTTCTGCCAACTGGATCATAAGGGCCTGGAGCCGGTCCCAGGCAGCATCGAGCACATGGCAGGGGTACACCCTGGATGGGACACCAGCCTACATACATGAATACACATCTTCAGATGACAGGAGAGAACCTGTGCGACTCTAAGAGAACCTGTAAACACACATAGAGCAGAGGCAGGATTCAAACCCACAGCCAAATAGGTGAGAGGAAATGGTGCTACCAACTAGGGCTGAACGATTTATCGATTTCAAATCGAAATTGCGATTTGAAACAACGCAATAAGCAAATCGCAAAGGCTACGATTTAGGATATGCATTTTAAAGCACGTCTGACTCAGGGTTTAAAACTGTCATGAGAATATTTTTACAAATTTATTGTGTGATAGTCAGTCTAACCAATCAGCAGTGCCATGCTCCTCACATGCCAGTCATGCTCACCAATCAGAAGTGGCCCAAAATGACTGCATATACGCCTACAAACACAGACATGTGAAGCCCAAGGAAAACATTACATTCGAAAAATATTGGTTCTGCTGCTGAGCTGAAAATTACCTAACTATTTAATAGTCAGAGATTGTTCACAGAAAAGTTCTATTATTAGGGGTCCAAGCATTAGCCAAAAAACTATTGTTTTTTTTACTGGAATAGTTTTATTTTTATTACTTTATTTAAATTAACAGTCACAGTCTGCTAATTTTACCCTTGTGTACATGGGACTTTCCGAAAACATTTACTTTACTAAGCGTAAAAAAGTGGTCAAGCGCTGTTTGCAAACACGACACTTAAAATGTGCCTGTAAAAATACAATCATGTTACATGCCATAACATACCATGTTAGCTAGCAACCGGGAACATTTTTGCCAAATAAATGACTATAAAACAATTGTAAGCTGTTTTGCCTTAAATTTAAAGTAAATCGGGCTGAAAAGAATGTGGCATAATCTGGTAACAGCAATCACACCGAATCATATGATTGGTAAAAAGTTCAGATTGTTTAGAAACTGCTCTTAATGTACATATCATATAGTGAATACTGAACTGAGTTAAAAAAAATCGCAAATCAAAACGCAATCACAATATCTGTCAAATAAATTGCAATTAGATATTTCCTTAAAATCGTTCAGCCCTTCTACCCACCAA
The DNA here is from genome assembly GCA_026780765.1 of Petrocephalus schoutedeni. NCBI lineage: Eukaryota > Metazoa > Chordata > Actinopteri > Osteoglossiformes > Mormyridae > Petrocephalus > Petrocephalus schoutedeni. Next base: position 18,726,929 of record JAODKL010000040.1, on the reverse strand, counting down.
GCCACCATGTCCTCTTATAGCACCAGCTGGTGACCTAATAATGGTTCAGGGTGAATCCCGGGTTAGTGGCTGCACACAAAGCCAAACTCGAGATGAGCATCCAGACCCGACAGGCAAAGGCAAAAGGCCTGGTCCGCTTAATGATGCTTGTGTGATTCCAAGTGACACCCCCCGTGTACCATTTTGAAGGACAGGCCAGTTTATAATATAAACCAATGGTTAACAGGAACCTATAACAGCATCATTGCTCGTCAACTATTTTCACATGTTGCACCTTCTACTTAACCTATACGAAGTAATGCTCATCTAGATGAATGACGAATAAAATTAACATCAATGTGTTTTATTTCCTGGTCATGGTTGCTTTTTCTACCATGTAACTATTCTTTCTCAGCATCAAGGATTTATGGAAACCTCAGGGTTAGTCAATGTGAAGTACCTCTGATTGCCTTTTGGTGTAATATAAACATCACAGTTTGGGGATGTTGCAGTAAGAAGCAGAATCTGGCAGATGACACTGCATGGCAAAGGGCACTCAAGGTGCAGACATGCAGACCTGAAAACTACAATCAGATGCCTTCTAGTGTGGGTGTGTCCAGCTCTCCACGCATTAAAGATACAAAACGGGAGGTGGGTCGCTTAAAGATACTGACATTCACAGTTTTTCAAAAAACATGGCGAGCAGCAAGTAATACATTTATTTAACAAAAAACATTTTTAGTTAATTACACATGTGGGCTTCTTTTAAATTATACATTAATAGAGACAGTAGGCTGTGTTCTAACTTGCAGATAGTACTACAGATGAATACTACACATAACTGCAGTGTCAGATGTACACTATGTGCGACTTGCAGATTTGCCGCAGATTCTTTTACTCTGCTCTGTTTGCTGACGACCAGCTAAGTCACCATGAGCCAGAGGAGAGCTGCATCATTTACTGTGAAATAGCCAGACAGTAAAAGTTGCTTCTCATTTGGACAGTGACTCAGTCTAAGAATACATAAGAAAGCACAAAGAAATAGATTAATACATTAAATTCAGTTTCGTCAGCATTTCCTTACAAAGGGCTACCAAGTATAATACTAATTACAATCCCAGGAACTGTGAAATTGATTAACCTGGTTAGCAAGATCTCAAAGACAGACATATTCCAGAAAAGCACACTTCATGAACCTTGTTCAGTTTTTCACCTCATTGAGAGGACTTCTCTGTAACAGGCATACTGCTATGTGTAACTCAGCCGGCCAAACCCACAGCCAACAGTTATTCATCTGTAATTATTCTTCCTGGTGCTAATCATGGTTTATTAAAATCCAGTGGAAACCCACCCACAGCTGAACTATTTACTTAACCATAACAACTTCTGATTGTGTGACTATTATCTTGGTCAAGGTTGCGTTTTACACAAGTGATTAGATAAACAGCCTTGAAGTTTCTTGGGAAATAATAGCATTATTATTGCAGTTAAATTAAATTAAATAATGTCAGTTAAATTAAACTACAATCATGACTACATACACAGTATATATAGCATTATAGCATACAAATCCGTGAATGTTTGGGTAATGGAGTTATTCTGTAAAATTCACTGCATAAGACTTGAGAGACCTACCGTCCCCTAGGGGTGGGGGGAAGGCTGGTATGTCCTGCCCAGTGGGGGTCTGGGGAGAGCTGTGTGTGCTGTTTTCCTTGGAGCTGCTGCTGAAGACAGTGTTCGCCGAAGCGGCGGACACAAAGTAGATATCTGACTGCAAACAAAAGGCAAGTCAGCCAGTCCTGTAAAAGCCTCTTCACGTAAAGCTGTAACCTCGTACACCTGCCTGTAATTAGACCTACAGTATAAATTCATGGCACCTTAATAAATTCTAGTCGCCAGGAGTTAACCATACATGAGTGTTTCCTGCAGACATGGTGTGTTCCCTTGTTATGGGAGATGATTATCTTTCCTGTGGTTTTCCTGTGGCGGTGTCGCTACGCGTAACTCGGACGCATTTAGAAAGGGGTCTGAGCGTCCTGGAACGTCAGGGCAGAGAGATGCTCGCCGAGTCTCACCCACCCTGGATGAGACCAGCTGCAGCTCGGGTACCACTGCGGTGTACACCAGGTTTCCGTTCACAACCAGGCGGATCTCAATGGAGTCAGTCGTGAACGCCAGGATGTAGGGAAAGGCACAGACTAGAAATCCACGCAGACACAGAGATGACTGTAATCATATGCAGGCTGACAGTTTCATTTGACTTGAGTCAAAACATGAAAAAAACATGATCATAGATAGATGGGAAAGAAGTTCTGTCAATGCTGTATAATGCTTTTAAAAGTCAGTGTATGGCAAACATTGTGGATGAGGACCTGCAAACATCTCGTTGGAGTTTTACTTACGCTAATGTTCTAAGCGCAGAACGAAAAATTATTGGTTCAGAGAGATAACCAATCAGATCTTGTGTCAGGTGTCAGAACAAACAATCATACATCTTAGGTCCACCTCCTTGTGTTGCTTGGACCCATCTCCTCTATAATCAGACTGGTTATCTCTCTGTACCAGATCATTTTTTGTTCTGCCCTCAGAACATTTTTGTGTAAGTAAAACTCTCTTGAGCCTGCAAACAGCACAGCAAAGCAATATAATTGTACTTATACTGCAATATAATTGTATAATTGTGACTATGAAGTTATAGATTTAACTCCCTGAGAATGAAAACTAAAGCACCTGCCAAGGAACTAAATAAGCTAATATGGTAGCATACCGATTGCATTTGGCACCTGGTTCCAGCTGAAGTGGAAATCCGAACTGGTGAACTGCATTATGGGGGCGCCTCCATTGAATGGGCACACCTTCTTATAGTAGCAGATATCTATGATACAATTTGCAGGATCAGCTATGAAACACACCTGTCCAGGGTTGCCGACTTTCATGCACCTGGCGTGACACTCATGCTTTCAGACTCTCATGCAGGAAATCTTACAGCAGATCTATATTATTCCATTATAAACCAAAGCGGCAACAAAAATATTGGGAAAGTTTGTAAACCTGACAGACTACTTACAAGGGAATAAAATTATTACACAGATAATAAATGCAGATGTAAATGCGTGTGCATGTGTGTGCAGACGTGTCTCGAATAGTATATCTCACTCCAGCCAGCTGACCAAAGTATGTTGGTCGACTATGTGTTTTATTATAAAGTTATTGATTTGTAGTCATATCATAAGGAGTGAAGCATGGAAATGAACCTCCATGGTATTAATTATGACACTGTTTATCTTTGGCAGGGAAAGCAGTGCTTGGCAGAAGGAATGAACAAAATGCTCCAGTACTCACAATTATAGCACAAGAAAATGCCGGCTGCCCCATCCTCATACATGTCAATGGCTGCCACAAAGTTGACCTGGACAGGGGTGTACAAATGAATGAGGGAAATAAGCTGGGCCATTGGTAGCCACTTTCTGCACTTAGCTGGAGGTCTCTGGGCTTTATTGTATTGGAAAAATATACACAGAAGAGGTTACCACCCCTCACCACTAAGGGGCGATACATATCTTGTATGCATTGCCTGAGAGGAATGGGCACAGTCGGGGGGGCCGCAGTGAGGACCCATCTGAAGCGCAAAGGCCCGGCGGCTGCATCTGGATGACTCACCTTGTTGGCGTCTACGTGATGCAGTCGGTAAGCTTCACCCGTGCTCTCATTAATGAGGTCGAACTGGTGCTTGTAGGCCACACAAATCATGTTGTCGTTCTCACCAGTGGGACCGTCCACCAGTGTCATGACAACAGGAGGGTCGCAAAGACAGATCTCCTGTGTAACAGAAAGACCTGCATTAGGGAGATTTTAGCCCACTTCAGAGTGCCTCTAAGCCATGCAAGGAATTCCACAAATGACAGAAATTAAGTAATTAATGTTGTTGTGTGGTTTATTTGATCTACGCTGAGAGCAAAGTACCATTTTAAGGTAACTTAGGGAGTTCAGACTGACACGATTTTGAGGATATGATTGACTCTGCCTGCTGTGTCAGCATCCTGGGGCATGGAGGCCGAACAGGGAAGCCCAGGAAGACGTAGTTACCCTGATGTACTGCAGCTCCTCCACAGGGGAGTCAGCACTCGCATACTCCTGGCGTGGCGTCTTCCTGGTGATGAGCAGCAGCCTGTTGCGAATGGCGGCCACGATACGCAGCTGCGCCGCGTGGTGAGTGTTAATGGAGTACAAATGACAGCCTGCAGGGCGGGGCGGGTGCGTGACAGGGAGACGGAGAGAGAGACGGACCGCGTTGGCGCCACTCTGACATAAGTGGAAATCTTCTTGCCTTGGCAATTGCGAATCACGTGACCACAGGGAAATCTAATCACCTTTGGTCTTCTCAAGTTTATGATCTCTACTGTCATACTTGCTGCGGGGGACCTGCTTCTCCTTTAGGCCCTTGGAGACGGAGCCAAGTCGAAAGACGTAGAGACGGGCTTCTTTTCCTGTACAATAAGCAAACCAGCTGCATTACAAATCAGCAATCATGACTCATTAGTGTGGAAAATGACCACGAATCCCATTAAGTCTCTATAAAAGGGCTGATCTTGACGCAGAACAGCTGCTATTAATATGATGATACTTTATTGTTCCCCGTGGGGAAATACCCTTTTCTCCTCCCCCATCTTGCTGTCTGTGACACAGATACACATGCAGGTTAGAGCCAGCTTGGCAGTGAGGGCAACCACCCGTAGGTGTGCCCATGGAGCTGGGGGCTTAGGGTCTTGCTCAAGAGCCCACAGACATGATTATTCTGCCAAGGCTGGGCTCAAATCATCAACCATCCAATAATAGGCACAGTTGCTTTGCCCACTGAGTCACACACTGCCCACTAATATACCCTTTATAAAATAACTTGTAATAGTTTGTAAACCTGCTGTATTCTCCATGGATAAAATAAACTATAGTTTAGACATAATTGTGTAACTTCATAAAAGGACCAGTCCTTGTACTTAACACTGTGCATCTTTCTTTGTCAATGCCCACTCTACAGTTAAACCAATTAGGATAAATACTGATCATTAGATGCTTAAATCCAATCCTTGTCAAGCAAGGCTTTGCTAATGGTTTCGGCATTTTTGGCAGCCGGAACTCCACCCCATGCCTGAGAGCTACCCTTCGTAATTCTCTGCGTCCGACGTGATTCACAACTGAATCTGTTATTTTTGCCGTGTTAGTGCCCCATAACACTGCGGCAGGTCACTGCCATCTCCGTGGAAGGTTCAAAATACCATTCACAATTAATTAACGAAAATCGCGCAGTACCTCAAAACAGAATAGCAGCCAAGAGCCACCCACAGAACAGAAGGCTACAAGAAAACGCACAAATTGCTGAAGGTTCCAAGAAAGGCCCAGTGACAGAAACATCTGCTGCCTGTCTTTGATGTGGCTAATAAAAACAGGGTGACTTCCACAATCGGTCACAAGGCTTCTCTGTTTTTTACATGGGGTGACTCGCTGTCGAATCGCCATTTTTAGATTAACTTATCTGTGTCTGAAACGGAAGATAAGACCTCTGAACGGACCAACTTCCCCCTTTTAACATATGGCTGAAGAACACCTCCTAAAGTGATTCAACACTCAGTTACCGGGTAGCATTGTTATCCTCACCTTTGTCAACCCTCATGATCAGGAGGTCTTGAGGTTCAAGGACATGCATCTGCTTGACCAGCATGGTTCGGTCAAAGACCTGCGTAGGGACTGTGTGGCTCTCTGTGGGATGAAGTCCATGCACATGAAACAAGTGAGAAGAAGAAATATAAGCAGAAACAGAACCTTCAGATAATTAAAGATTAAGGACAATTAGTCACACATGGATCTCTGGATGCTAATCTTCAACAATAAAAATGTTTTTTCTTATGGTTATAGAGCCTGTTCGCCTTTCCAGTGACATCTAAACTGACACAGTGTTAAAACGATGCTACCCAAGTCTGGAAAGAGTCAAATCAGGGGCTGAAAAGGTAAGCGCCATGTATCAGCACCAGTCAATCAAGGCGGTACCGTGAAAGAATGGAAGCCAGGGGCAGTCACACCACTCGGGTAAGGAAGCGTAACTCACCGCCCAATAGCATGACCCCGGCCTCCGTGGCGACGAGCAGCGAGTGACCCCACGAGTCGCTGCATATAGTCTCATGTGGGAAATTACTGTAGAAGGACTGAGGCTCCCAGGGCTACGAGAAAGTCAGACAGTGATGGTCTGTACTCTGCACACGTACGACGCTTCCATCTATCACCTAACTGGAGGTAAACGGCAGCCCCCCACCTCTTTTCGGCACACCCCCGTTGTGGCCAGGCTGGTTGGGGCGTCCCCCTGCACAATGGTCTTCAGTTTTAGTGCCTGGATAACGAGGGAGGTTGTGTGGTTCTTATTCCACAGGATGACAGGCGACTTAAAAATAAACTTACCAACACATTGCTACTGTAAAGATGTGGGTAAAGATGGCAGATTTACAAATGAAGATATCTGGCAGCAGGAAAAGGCGTGCATCAATACTGAAGGAAGAAACACACACACACATACACACACGCACAGTCCATGTATTCCTATCATTATGGGGACACTCCATTCATTCCGATGGGCATAATCCTGATCCCAACTATGACACCCTTAACCCCTACCCAGCCCTAACCTTAACCATAAGTAACCAAACAAAATATGAGACTTTTGGCACTTTTAGTTTTATGACTGCAGGTGCAGATTTTTATAAAATTGAGGTTATCCTTGTGAGGACCAAACAAAGTAAAAAGTAGCAGGTTTTTATCACATTGTGGGGACTTTGGGTCCCCACACTGTAATGATTACAAAGTCGCTGTCAGAAGGGGGGACGGCTGGCACCTGATGTTTCCTGACAGGTACCTACCTGACCTATCCTGACAAACTCTGCCTGCCGGGCTTCCTCCTTTTTGCGGGCAGATCTGGGAGATTCGGGCAGAACGTCACTGAATGACCGACGGTTCAGCATGTTCTGGGGGTAGAAGGGGACCTGTCGTGGAAGCAGACGGGCGAGAGTGTGGAATGAGCTCTCCTCCACAAGTTGCAGTGTGGCACTGAGGCGTCATGCTCGTGGTGAACAGGTCAGAAGCCACCTGCTTTGGCAGCACAGACCTGTGCTCTCACTCTACCAGGCAGACATAAAGCAGCCACTTCACTGCACTCAAGAGTCGACCAACAACAGGCATAGCAACTATGCACAGGTATGTTTGGTGCCAATACACAGTACTGTGCAAAAGTCTTAGGCAAAGAAAATGTTTAAAGCTATTTGCCTGGGTAGTAAGTGTATATTTGCTGCAAACAAACACACTATTTAACATTAGATCATATGAAAACTAAGAGTAACACAAAACAAGCTAACAGGAATATCTTATAATATCTGTCTCCCAAAAGTCACTGACATCTTGCTGGATGACCGGAACAACACCGCTTCAGTTCCCAAACCTCTCCTCAGGGGCACTTCACTCATTCTATGTTTTCATTACATTTTACCACCAGCTCACTTAATTAATCAAGTTAGTTCGTTAATAACTCAATGACGTATTCATTACCCTAAATATCAGCTCACTAGTGGTCGAGCCAAAACATGCATGGGTACATTGGATGGTTGCGGCAAACACTGGGGTGATTAGAAGAGAGGTATTTAAATGGCGAAGCTAGCACACTTTAACAGAAAAAAAATCATTGTTTTACACAAACATGAAGATAATTTTTTGATATTTTTCCTTGACTGCCCAAGACTTTTGCGCAGTACTGTAAGTCTGTGGATCTTCAGCCCAGAGTCTGCTGGAAGGATTGCATTTGGCTCTCAGGGCAAAGAGCTTTCATGGGAGTTACTGATGGCTGATGGCAGACAGGACAGGTTTCTAGAACTTTATTAATGGTTTTAGAATTTGCATGTATTTGATTTTCTGTCAGAACATAACATAGATATGACACTTCAGATATGAGAAAATGCTCCTAATCCCTAATATGTGTCTGCTGAGGATATTAATTGACATCCTGATGGGTCACATGTACCAAGAGTAACCCTGTCCATCCAAGACGCACCTTGTGAAGTTCAGGACTAAGGTCCTGAAATAGTGATCGGATCAGCATGTCCAGCGTCCGCTGCCGTTTCTGAGCGAACGTAGGGGTCTCCAAAGTGGCCTTTTCCCCATTAATTACTGCCAGGAACACAACGGAGACAGATGTGTCAAAAGCCTGAAAAGGCAATCTGCATTTCTCACTGGCCCGGTGCAATGGCACTCACGTTTCACTAACAAAAAGTCCCTGAATTCCTGATGGTCTGTAAACACTGGCAGCGAGGGGAGAGGGGGTCCGAACAGCGGCACGCTTTCCTCTGAGAAGATCTTCAGCCTGTTTGGTGCCACACGACAGCAGTCCAACACATTACACCACGATGGCCACAGAACGAGAAGCAGCAATCCTGTAGTGCATCCATACTCACCTGTAGCTGTTGTTCTTACTATCAAACCTGACTAAGGCAAATATGTCTACATGGCATAAGTTAAGGAAACATACACGGGACCTCATTATAATGTTCACTTCTAGTGGGATTCCCACCTATGGCGTCCCAAAGGATACGTGTGAAATGGGATCGGATCATGGACGGTTTGAAGGCCGACGAGGCGTCATCCCCCTCTTGGAACACTATAGTGACGATGTCATTCCCAATGTGCCTCTTCCGCTCCACCTTTGTGCATGCAGAAACACATGAACCAAGGCAAATGGTGTATGCAAAGCCCCCCCCCCCATGAAGAACTATAACACAAAGTTACCGCCAAAGTTGCCTCACCTGATATAACCCACACCTTTACCACACAGCAATAATAAACATCTAATCTCAAATTTACAGCCAAAATGAACAGGACTTACGCTCGTTCTCCCATACTACTCCAAAGAATCTCAGTATCGCAGCCATGTACCCATGCAGAGCACCCTGGGGCCACCCTGATTTGAAAGGCGCTATATAAAAATTAGTCGAATAGAACTGACCGATCATAAATAATAATGAATTAAGAATAGAGGCACAATGATGCAGTAGGTAGCGTCACACCAGCAGGGTTTGGGGTTCAAATCCCAGCCCTGTGTGTGAGGAGCTATGGGTTGCTTTCAAGTAATCTGCTTCTCTTCCACAACCAAAAGGCATTCATTCAGGCAATCCAGGGCCTTCAAATCACGCATGTGTGTGTGTGTTTGCCCTGTAATGGACTGGCATTCCTCCGGGGGGGGGGGGGGGGGGGGGGGGGGGGGGGGTCACCCCTGCCTGAGCATGCCCGGCTTCTGGGTTCCTCTTCATAAAATATTACCACGTATCTGAAATTCATCTTTTGAGTGCACTGCTATTTCCTGTCTTTACTCGGACATCGGAGCTAGTGTTGCTAGACAACCAAATATGAGATGTGCCTAAAGTCACTAACTGATTCAATATTTAACCATGAGATTATTAGGCAGTGCTGACCTGCACGGTTATACTGTATAAACCTAATTAGAACTTTCCTGTGCCACTATTTATCAGCTTTACAGTGGGAAACACCAGGTAGCTGCTCTGATTCATAGGGTAATCGAAAATATATAACCACACTGTATAAACAGAAAATTATAGCATATAGCGTTTACTCATATATCTAATGGAAAAATGGAACAAAAAAAAAATCACCCAACTGAGAAAACCGACAGAATCACTGCATCTATCGTTCTGTGGTTGGCAGTCTCTTTAGGGAGAGTCCCTGGTCTCAATAATATGGAAATACTGGCTACAGTGCTACAGTTTCTAAAGTTCTTAAAATAGATAATTCATGTTAGGTCTGCTAATCAGGTTTTAATCTTCTTTAATCTAATTCCATCTGATTTATTCTTATGTAGCGCCTTTCACAAGAGTCGTCCCAAGGTGCTTTACATGGATGTAAGACATTCCTACATCATTTGCATGCAATAATTCAAAAACAGAAAAAAGGGAAGACAAAGAAAGAAAGAAAAAAGAAAGAAAGATCATCCTCCCCCTCAGATATTATTCACTAGCTATACGCGTCATGCTCTCTTTGGACAGCACTGCCTCACCTGTTGCCGGTTATCCCTGGAGTACGGCAGCATGGTGGACACATGGAACATGAGCTCATGGCCCTGGTACACAGTGTATATGGACTTCATTCCTGTAGTGTCATCTGTGGATAACAGGGTATTAAACAGTGACATTAAGGCACTGAATAAATACACATAAATTAAGGTCATTACAGACTTTGGTGTGACTTATTCTGCCCGAGGGAGGCTGTGCGGAGACATGAGCCTTACTTTTCGTGTCCAGCCCTCCTCTGTACCCAGCCCAGCCCTGCAGTGTGATTGAGTCGCCCAACAAGTTTAAAAACTTGTCAAAGTTTTCACTTCCCTTTTCTGCATAAGGAAAACCACCAAGTTTCAAATCGTTAGACATCAGCATAGACGCTATAAATACCACACCTCCTGGGTCCAGGCAGCTACACCAATTATCTGTTTATATGACAGTTAACACCACCCACCGTTACTAAACATCTCATCGTCCGTCAGCTGGCCATCTTTGGCATACAGGACACCGAATTTAAAGTTCACGGACCCCTGCAAATACAGTTTCAGTCTCATTACAAAATAGCGGAGAGTGCTCCGGAGCACGGGGAATGGGTACATGAAGCACGCCAGCCCCAACTTCAAGGCTACAATGACAGAACACATCCTGGCTTGATTCCAAGCAAGATCCATTTACTAGTGACAGGATGATCATCACTAGATGTGAAGAACCATTTGTAAGCAAGATATGCTTTCTTAACTGCCACGTCTTATTGGATGCAGTCAAGGCCGGCCCACGCTATAGGCGACATAGGGTGCCATTTGATTAGGAGGTGCAAAAGAGAGAAAAAAGTATGAAGAAATTCCTCTGGTTGCATTCAGTTAAATTAGTTGTTTACACTAGTTTTAATATTTCACTACTTTTCTGGTAAAACAGATGTTAGCTAGGTAGTGTATTAGCTAGAAGCCAGATACCATGTGCTACTGAAATAATTTTAATACAAATGAGCTGACAATTTGTTTTTGGCTGTTCTGGGAGGGGTGCGGGGGGAGGCACTCTGCATAATGGCACCTAGGGCACCAGAATGCCCAGGGCCAGCCCTGGATGCAGTCCCGTAAAACTTAACAATGATACAAAAAGAGAATAAAATCGATTCATTAACAATACCTCTTGTTCCTCTAGCACCAACAGGTCCTATGAAGCAAAACAGCAGTAATAAAATAGCTGCCAACATTTGCAGACACCATTCCCACATCGCCTGTCCTAGATACTCAGCAATGAGCCTCCTCAGCACTCACCTTCTGAATATGGGGGCTCAGTATCTCTCTCGGGCCCTTTTCAAATTTGTCAAGATTCATGGCACTGAGAAAGAACATGAGAAGCAGGGTAATTTTTTAAGCACCTTGTGGTATGGAGGAACAGTATTACACAGCGACGGTGATTAATTCCCTCAGTTAAATGAGTCTAGACTTGCAGAACTGGGGAAAAGGTTCAGTATGTGGTTTATGCCTGTTGGGCCTTGTTGAGTAGCTCAAGATTAGCACCAGAAGCTGTGACAAGGCACTCAGCCAAGTAGACTAATTAGCACTGAAACGGTAAGTACTTCATGTCTTATAACAAATACACAAAGGGTTTATCTACGGAGCCCCGGAGGGGCCACAAAGAGTTTTTTTTAATTTTCTGCGCACGATAATTTTTGTGTCTGCATAATTTAGCTTAATGTGCCCATGAAATACTAAATTAAGCTCACAAAATCCTTAAAATGTGCACACAATTTACTTGTTTTGTGCTCTCAATTTCCTATTTTGAGCTCAAATTCTTTAGGTTCACAGGTGCATGAATACTACGGTACTATATATCTGACAAGCAGACACACATTTCAAAGTAGAAATTAGGAGTTACGGTAATTAAAACCTATATATTGTAATAATAAATACATGTATATACTATATAATGAGCCTGTATCGTTCTAATGCATAATATGTCCTCCATTCTTATGTTGCTACATTTGTCACATCAAGAAAAAGTATCAAACATTTCTATGGTGAGAATTAGGAGTTATTTAATGGACAAAAATTTATGGTCATTTAGTTACCATTTCCATATTTATGTATTGGTGAGTTTTTTATGAATTTGTCATTTTTTTTAATTCAGTAACAATTTATTAACAATTGGTATTCATGCACTTCAAAATTATGTGCAGATTGCTTGACAACAGTCCCAAGATTTCCAGCCCCTGGCTTTGCGGGCACAAATAGCCAAAACGTGAGGAAATAGCAAAAATAGAAAGTGAAAAAAAGTACATTAAGTATATTAGGGATTTTGTGAGCTTGATTCAGTATTTCCTGGACATACTAAACTAAACTGTGCATATGATTTAGTATATTGAGCACGAAAAAAAAAAAAAAAAATATATATATGCTTGTATCCCCTCCAGGGCTCTGTATATATCAAATCACAGACAACACAGTTTGTACAAGTGCATGAGACTCCTTGTATAACTATGAAAGACTTGCCTTAGAATGGACTTAGCGGATAGCGTTTTTGTGGGACTGTAGGGAAGACTGATCTTCAGGGTCCCCTAACCAGGTGAAGAAACCAGTAGCATTACTAGGAAACCTTATGGCACTTAGACATCACATTCGGGAATATGGACTCCAACACAAAATGGCATTAACAGCTTACCCATTTTCACCCTAATTTATGTGGCATACACTACTAGTCAAAAGTTTTTGCACACACTAAGGTTTTCTACATTCGCATGTTACTCACTTAACATCTACTAAAAATACGCTTTGAATTCATATGCTTTTATATGCTGTTATAAAAGAAACCTCTTTTTTAATATTTTCATTAATATTTTCATTAATAGTTGCTCACTCAATTTTATAGTACTTCACGAGAATAAAAAACCTGTAGTTTATGACATAAATGGAAAAGTGGTAAAATCCTGTGGTGTGTAAAAAGTTTTGACTGCTAGTGTATTTAGGCCATTGGTGTTTTTAAGCGGTATCAAGAAGAATTCATGCACATTTTTAAACAGAAAAAGTTTAATGCTGTCCTCCTTCAATTGCTCTGGTGGTAAAGTGGAGGACTGTAGATGTACTATGATGGATGGAAATGTAATGCAGTATTATTCTACCATATTCTTTCATAATGATTCTATACTCAACACCCACACCAGTCCTTGTCAAATCATTCAATGCACCAAGAAGTACTCCACAGACGAAATGCAGGCCTCTCATCTCAAAAAGTGATGTCTGCTGAATTTATAATCTGATCTGAGCAATTATATCAGGCACATCTTGAAAAGCAAGTGAAGTGAAAAGAATAGGAATTTCAGCTCATTCTTCAGGGAAATCTAAGTAAGGTGTTCCGGGAACGAAACACATTAATCATTAACAAAGGAGTGACAACTGAAAGACAGTAAGGGCCACCAGCTGCCTTGATCCCTGGTGATCCCCTAAGACCAAGAATAAACCCACCAGGCCTAAGATACTGAAAAAAGGGACAACTGAGATGCAATGAAAGGCAGCCTTTGAAAACACTAATACTCTCTCTCTCTGTTTGATTTCTCACGCCTTTTCAAGTTTTCAATTTCCCTCCTTCCGAAAAGCTGGATCCATATCACACTCCGGGGTACTGACCGTTTTCCTCCATAAGATGGCCCGGTACTGAGGTACCTGCTGACTGTTCTGGTCAGACAGCACCACAGACAGGAAAAATGGGCTCTTCTCGGTATCCGTGCCCACATAGTTCTGATGGACTAAAAAAAAAAACACACGCATACACACCAAGTCCAGCAGAACAAATCAGTCCCATTTTCCACAAAAAAAAATGTATATAATTTATGTAATTTATATA
>JAODKL010000040.1:18698086-18712910 GCA_026780765.1 Petrocephalus schoutedeni | reverse complement strand
ACATTCAGTTTGGAGTTCAGGAGATTGTCTTGACCAGGACCACACCCCTAAATGCATTGAAGCAACTGCCATGTGATGGGTTGATTAGATAATTGCATTAATGAGAAATTGAACAGGTGTTCCTAATAATCCTTTAGGTGCGTGTATATATACTGTATATTATTTACATTAATATATATATATAACATGAAGAAATCAGGTCTGTTTTCCAAAGACCAGCTCAGTTCGCTCCAACTGGAGATATGGAGATCAAATTATCAGGCCCACCTTTTCCCAGGAAGTATTTGAAGAACCACCTGGTATGGTACTCCGGGTTCTCCAGATGGACATCTGTCAGTCTCCATGTTCCAGGAGTGTACTTTGTGTTCTACAACACCAAGTAAAAGAAGAGTATTAAAAAAAAAATTAATATAAGAGGCCAGTTTCTGCACATTTTTTGCAGTTTTTTTTTTGCACATTTCTCTTTCTTCATACTTCTCTACTCTTTCATGCTTGCACATCTGTACATTTATTCACATCAGTTCATTTTCTTTAATTCAGTTAATCCTTTAATATATTCTTATGTATTGTACCCTCTTTGCTATGGATATCTGTTATCTCTGTTTCTGCCATCTACATGTGAGCTGCTGTAACTTCCTAATTTCCTTACAGAGATCAGTAAATGGGGTAGATGAGTTATACATATGGATGGACGGTGAGAGTTTAAGGAGGTTCTCCACCTGATGCTCAGGGATGTTTACCCCTGATGCGCCCGCCTTGCAGGTCTTTGTTTCCCTTCTCGTCTATAGAGAGAGTTGGAGGCAGGTTAGCACAGGAGTATCACACAGAGAAGGAGTAGCGCAGCATGGGCTTGTGAATATGCAGCTGCGTTTCATTCCTCATTCATCATTAAGTGGCCCAGCGCTGCTTTGCATACTCTCCATTCTCAGGGACATCGGCTCACAATGGAAATTAATATTTCTCACCACAAACAGCTCTTTAAACAGGGTTAAAATACAGTCGCACATAGAACACATGCACATACTGTGCTCATTTTATAAAAATCTCATTATATGTAACCATTACCAAGATGTCACTAATTACGACTATTAATTTCCCATTTAGTATTCTAAGCATAAAGAAAATGGTAATTGTTTTCAGTGCCGCTACTTAATTACGGCATTAGTTATGACATGCTGGGGTGGTCGGTGTAAACAAAGCAACAGTGCTCTTGTACATTAGACCCTTGACTTCAAAGGCTCCTACCCATGAATGAATTAATAAGTGATAAAACTGATTGGAGGCCTAGAGAATAACACACGCATTGAATCCACACCGGCTGGGCTATCAAACACTTGCTCTCGGTGGTGAGAGCGGCCTTGCTGCTGTCTTAAAGTTCTGGTACTGGTACCAGATCTGCTGTTAGTCTCCAAAGCCCTTGATGCATAAAAGAAGAAAAAATTAAATACATTTTGATCAAATACAGCAATGGCCTTCTGCAGTACACATCCACCCACATAGCACCCACAGAATTGGGCCAATTTGTCCATTGCCCCATAGAATACTGTTCAAGCTCAGCCAAAGTTCAAGAAGACCACTGGCAGGCTGTCTACTTCATGCCACTTACCTGCATACTCTGCTTTAAGAGGTTCCACCTTGAAGAGACCTCTAACAAGATCAGCCGTCTTAATTCTAGTCTAGTAAGACATTACACTTAGACACTAAAGGACACTCCATTCTACCTTCTGAATGTGCTGGTTTTGAAACTTCACATGAAGCCAGTGTAGCAACAGAATGACTAAAATGTTCCTAAATTTTAAACAGCATGTAAACTCTGCTGCATTCGTTCCGCAACAAAGCTGCCAAATTCTTTACTCAGGTACAGTAGCCCGGCACATAATTCTGCCATCGCTGTTTAATTTACTGTTCTTTTCAAGCTATATGCCATGAATTAAAACCCATCAAAGGAACAATGATTGAAAAAAAAATTACGAATCCATGTACACAGTCCAGCAAGAAACACTCCCAACAGAAGCAAGCATAATCATAATAATTATTATTATTTTATATTATATTAATATCATAATTAACAAAGTGCTACCCTGTGTACGTTTTCTGAGAGAAAAGTGTCATGAATCATGTAAGAAGGTGTAAAAAGACTCATAGCACCTTTGGCCCACACTGAAAAACAAGGGGATTAATGATAGAGGTAACTATTCAGTGGCACTCTGACTCTCTGCTTGAGGGTGCATGTAGGAGAGGCAGGGAACTCCATTATGAAGATTGGCATGTGGTTTTGTGAGAGAAGTGAGTTTGCATTTCTGTGCTGGTTAAGGCTTTCAACACTGCTTTTGATCACTTGGGAGCCAAACAACATCAAAGGTATACAATAACCCCGCTGAATTTATTTGAAATAGCGCATTTGCCACGCAAGCCTTTTTGGATCATAGTGACATGTACTATACTATAATGATATGCAGTCATTCATAAACAGCCTCAACATACATGTGTAATTTGCAAAAAACAGTGTTGTTAAGCATTTTCACTCCCAAGTGGAATATTCTTGTATTTTGTGCATATTTTTGCCATATTATTATATATCCATGAGTTCAAGCCTTGATAACTTAATAAGAAAGGTTCCTTGTCCTGCCACATAGTTTTATTTTGATATTTGGTACTGACCTCTTCGGAGGACCCATTCTCCACACGGAACCGGCCCGCCCGCTGTATGGCTCCATCAGCATCACTGGTGATTAGCTGCAAACAGGAAATGCAGTTGTAGATCAATATACATCAAAAAATGAGTTTCCAGAGTGTACAGTATCTCTGCTGGGTCTTTCTGCAGCTTCTTACTGATGTTCCATACAAACTGTTTAGTAAAATATTCCATTTACATAAATGTTATTGTGCTCTGCAATCTCCATGTATACGAGTAGCGTTCTCTATAGCACCATGACTCACTGCTGGTATTTTTGGCTGCCTGACTATTGGCATTTTTGGTGGACACTATTTTGAAGGACACACAATGAAACCACGAAACCTGAATGTATTGCTGGGAGCAGTCGGCAGTCTTGAGATGTGAGCTGAGCAATGGCGTTTATGCATTTATGCTCGGTACGACCACGTGTGTGAGATGCCCGCGCCAGTTCACAGAATCAAACTTGTCACAATTCCGAATCCCTTCTACGCACAGGGAATAACATGTCCAGTACACAGAAACGGAGGTGCATCAGCCTACAGGCATCCACACCTCCACTCCCGGCTCCTGTCCATTTTCAAGGTGCTCAAAGCAGCTGTTTGGTCCAGAACTACTTACTTGAGAGTAGAGAGTAAGCCTTGAGAAACACACCGTCTTAGTGTTTTCCATCCATCACAAGCCATAAAAACCCGGCTTGCTGCTATCTACTCCCCAACTCGATACATAGTACTACATTAAAGCAGTGGAACAGAAACTGCTTTAGGCAGTGTTATAATAATGCCCCTGTGTTGGTGTAATCCTTGTGTAACACGCCGATTCTTTCTGTCTTCAGGGCTGCTGTTGGGTTTTCTCAGCAAACTGGGAAACGTGACTTAGGACGTAGGTAAACAGGCCATGTCGCCTGTTGCATTCCAACAACGCGTGTTCACTGTGGAAACCTCACTTTACCCAAAGTCAATGACAACGTGGGTGCCTAAAGCATGTTGGGTAATCCCACTGAACATGCAGATTATCTCGTCCCAATACGACACCGCTGCCCCACACCCAGTTCTGTGGAAGGGTGACGTTCTGCTTTCCAGCGGGAGAGACGGTGCTACTGCGTGAAGAGTGGGCTGAAAGGCATGCTGCTGCAACAGATGGAGGCGTGGAGGAGCGTGAGGGGGGCGCTGGGACGGCCAGGCAAACTGCCCAGGCAGTTGCATGCTGGGACTGGAACACACCAAAGCTAGGAGAACACATTTCTCACTCCTGAGGGGACAGGCAGCCTCTCCCTGGTCACAAGAGGCTAGAGCTCAGAATAGTGCATGATGCAAGACAGACTCATTCCGTCTCTCAAGGTGTATGCGATTCAACGACCCCCTGCACACCTGAGAATTAGAATATCACAGAAACCGCTTAAGGGGCACTTTCATTGCGTGCTGGCTTACATCTAAATGAACATCTGACATACATACACTTAACTGCTTTCGTATTTAAAAACCAAATTTTAATGTCCAAAAGAATGTTCATCCACATTCCACCAAGAAAAACGGATGACAGGGAACAAGGACTTGAACAGGGGAAGAAAAAGCAAAAGAAGAATGCATGGGGGAGGGTATAAAACGGGCAAGAGTGACGTCTATAGCCGGGAAAAGCACAGCGGACAGCGCGGTGGGTCCCATGTGCTGGGCACCGCCATGCCAGGCAATGGGGGCCTTAACTTAGAGCACATGACGCAAGTCACAGGGAGCCATTCATCAGGATTGCACAGGTGCCACATCAAAGACTAAGCTCACGAGACCTGAGCGCAGAGCCAGGCGTTATTAATGACCCCGGCCGCCCATCGCTGTCTGTCTGCAGCTTTAGGGTTAATACAGTGGAGACATCAATTAAAACTGAAAGTGGAAGACTGAAGAGATACCAACAGCGACAGCTATTTCTGGAGGCTAAGGAAGCTGATGAGGTGCAGCCGGCGACTTTAATGAGAGCGGAGGTCGGCAAACATTAGCGAATTAGCTATTGCATTCTATATACAGTATAGCATTGCTTGCGGTGTTAGCTAAAGAGGAACATTCACTGTCTGATTAGCTTTCTTTGCACAGCACAGAGTATCTGCTGGAAAGCCTACTTAAAAAAACCAAGGCCTGCCACTGGTCTAAACTGCTGGGGTTTGAAACATAAGGCATGTATGATGCATAACTTTGGCAAGGATTTCCTTTGCTTAGCTACCACACTTATACACAGTGCTGGAAACCTCTTGTATTTGCTACTGTAGGTTTCTTCTTCTTCTTGTTATTTCATTATTCTGTGCTAAAATGATGTTGGGAGCAGGGACCAAACGGTGCAGGAACGCCACATTTGGTGGAGTGGGGCAGAATTCCCCACTACTCAGGCAAGCAAAACCCAAAATACCCATTGGCCCGATGGTGATGTTATAGCACAATGTTTTAAATTTTGGCCTATATCTTCGGAACCATGAGTCACAGAAACAAACTTCTTTTTTTCCAGATCATTCGCTCGCTGGCTCATGCCAAAGAATACAGATGGAAGCTCTGCCTGCTTAGTTTGTTAATTTGCATAATGTAAAACTCGAACTCACCATAGACTATACATCAAATTTGAAGGGTAGCATCGTGAGACCATGTAGCCAAAAAGTTGTTTGTAGGATTTTGATCAGGCAAATTTTTCGAATGCTACAGACCAATGAATTTCTTGAGTGTGGCCTTTTTGGACTGAATGCATGTAATGTAATGTAAAGTTCTCAATAAAAGATCAATTCTCATCAGACTTGCTCCGTGTATTTTGCCAAAAAAGCCAAAAAAAACACCTAATAGAAACTCAGAAACTACTGCACACAGAAAAGATTACCCAGCTAATCATATAATACAAGTTTATCTACTCATCAAACATGGCTGACAATAGCTGGTCATCCTTGAGCAGGCTATAATTACTCTTGTATATGACCAAGAATCATTAAATTTTGTGTCATGGTGCAACATGCTTCACATTTTGGTCCATGTTTCACATTTTGGCTCATATTTTCAGACAGTCATCAAATCATCGTCAGCAAAACATGCAAAATCTGCTTTTCCAAACTTGTCATAGACTGTTCATACAGTTGAACATCCTGAGACCATGTAGACAAAAAAGTTGTCCATGGGATTTAGATCAAGGTAATTGTTTTTATGTTGCAAACCAATTAATTTCTCTGTTTGCACTTAATGAGTTATTTGGTATAACACTCTGAGGCAACTCTCCAAATTTCATAAAAATCACCCAATAGGGGGGCTATAACTCAAAATAGCTTATAACTCTACTGGACATAAAAAGATGTCAAAAATAATGTATGCCTGGTTGTTAACACTGTGCAGTATTAGTACGTATAGAGTTTGGAAGTAAAATACCCCCAGCTCAATAAACAGGTTTCCAGATGATAAAGGAGGTTTGCTGTGGAAGAAGACATGTGGAACACCGGGGGAGGGGATTTAGTCATGTCCTGGTGGGGAAAAACAGCAGTCGGTCTATTACTTATTTGTTCAATAAACACTTTCATAGCAAGCAGCCGGTAAAGCTTATTTGTTTTTTCACTTTATCTGTCCTCATGGCTAAATATTTATCAGAGCAATTTAAGTTTTGCTCTCCTGGGGAAAAACAGAAGTGCCTGCAATTTTTCTGATGGTTAGCCTTAAACACCCTCAATGTACAAATTCACCAGACAGCATTCCAGCAGGCTGCGTGTTAGTTTATGCAGTTATTAAAGTAAGATGTGCCAGTAATATCAGGCGGGGCTGCTCCTTGGGACAACACATTTATACCTTTATTTAATAAAGAAATTCAGCTGGGAACCTAGTCTCATTAAGAATAATGGTGCAAGAAGGCAGACAGAAAATATCAGTGCAGACATTCAGCAAGAATAGGAACCTCCAGCATGCAATCTGAGAGCTAAGGAAGTATCTAAGTGCTACCAACAGACACACACATTTATATTTACTATGTATTACAAACACTGTAAGGAAGTGCAAAGCGGAGCTGGTCCAGGGCCCCAAGAGCTCCTGAGGCACAATGGAGCAGTGTCTTCAAAGATCAGCTACAGTTACTGATTTGGGTGGTGTCTCCCATTGGGATATAACCCCCACCCCCCCCCCCCCCCCCCCCCCATTCATCCGTCTTACAGCCTCTCGATTTCCCAGTACAGGGCCATGGGGGCTTAGAGCCAATCCCAGGCAGCACAGGGACCTGCCTGGATAGGATGTCAGTCATTCTCGGGGCACGCACACACGATCACACAGTTTGGGGAAGCTAAAGACACCCATTCTCTTAACTCCATGCCTTTGGACCATGGGAGGAAACTGGAGTCCTGGAGGAAATCAAAGTAACCGAGGAAAATATGCAAACTCCACACCCATAGAGTGGGAATAATTATGCAAAATGTATTATTACATAATGTAACAAAAGAATGAAGTGAATATTAACAGTTGAAATGGAGAAACTGGGCTTTGAAGCTTGAGGTAGGTGGTATTCATATCATATTCTCTCCATCATTGACTGCTCTAAGTCATTTTCCATCGGGCCGAACCAAGCAGTGAGTGACAGCACATTTCCATAGTTTATTGTCATATGCACAGTAAACAGTCAGTTATACAACACAATAATCATCTTACTCTGAATATCCTTCTGGCCAACGATAAACACAAATTAAAACAACACAAATACAAATGAACATTCAAGGTTACTTTTCAAAGCCTCAACACTCCCTTGTAGTGTCCACTGTCTGCTTGTTTGTGCGCTTGCCTATTTGGGGTTTGAATGATTTTTGAACACTGAAGTCAAAAAAATATCTGGGTAACAGAATGTTAACCAAATACTTTCCCAGATGTCTTTAAGGGGGAATGTCCCATTAAAGCCAGCATGCTGACATTTTGATGGTTAGGGATAAAATCAGGCCTGATGATCTATCTCATTAACCACCCATGCATCCATCCATCCATGCATGCATCCATGTTTCTCCTGGTGAAGGTCGCATTAGGCCTGGTCATTGACCTATGTATACAAACAGCTGAGCGTAAGCGTTCCTCTAATTTCAGGTGCCAAGTATTCACTTGGCACCCTAGGCGCCCTTCGTACCCATGCTGCAGTGATTTCTGACTGATGAGTGAGTGATACTGGCTGTGTTAGCCACTCTGATGAAATCTGTGGGTTACTCTTTCAGTTACTCTTTCTTTTGTTGTCCTTTAGAAGCTATTGGTCCAAAGACCTGCAATCATACCGCTTACGGACTTCCTCAGAGAGCAGCTTTGTTTAGAAATCCTCAGTGGGTTGTGCTGATGCGTCACGCTTCCAGCGTTGGGGGGTTCGAATCCTGTCCCACTCTGTGGGTTTTGCACATTCCCCCCATATCACATGGTCTTCCAAAGCACAAGCAAGCAGAATGACTGATGTTTCTGATGCTTATTACCCACTGAGTGCCTTGTAATGGATTAGCATTCCTCTCAGGGTGAATCCCTGGACAGGGTACCTTGTTCTGTCTGGGATATGCTCCAACCCAAGAAACCCTGACTAGGATACTTGACTATAAGACTGATCGCTGGAATGAACACAAAATCAAGCAAACCTCGTATCTCTAAGACAGTGTGCATTGTGCCACGGTTTATGCCGGGGTCCCATCCGATGCTTACAGGTTGTGTTGTAGAGCGGATTAACAGGATCAGCAGTTAGTGTGTCACTGCAGTACCAGGGGCTGCTGCACAATAAGCGCCAGCCTCCACAGGCACAAGCGAGTCATGAATAAGTCATATAAAAATAAATCTGCTCACTGCCGCATAGGATCCCAGCAGGAAAGACTCTCTGACTCCAAGACAAAAGTGTGATGCAGGCTCTTTTTGCTGTGTATGTACTGTAGGATCCATGCTACATTTCAGTCCAAAGTCTAAAATTAATTATATAAAGAAAAGTTACACAAATTCACCTCAACTGTGGTGATACATTACGGGGTGGGCAATATTATCTGCAAAGGGCCAGCTTTTTGGATAACCTTTAGGTCAGCTGTTCAAACCCCAGTGTGAGGACTCTTCAGCCAACCAGTTCGCTAATTAGTAACCCAATTAGGGAGTTGCAGCGTAAACCCGTGTACATAACGGCCCTTTCAGCACAAAAAAAATCATCAAATGTTTTAGGAATGACACTCAGGTAGTGAGACTCTGAACATAAACCACAGTCTTAACATAACTTGGATGGTCACCCTTGTCTCTTGGCCCTGAACGGAGGGAAGGTACAGTAATGCTAGGCAATCATCTGAACACAAAGGGGAACAAATGTGGTTTTTATTCTTACTCAGTTTCACCCTTACGAAAATGAACCATGGTTTTACTATGTTTTTTTGGGTAACCATGAGTTTATGACTATGGTTTTATCATGGCTTCACTGCAGTTACCATGCAGTGCTATAAGTAAACCACACTAGTACCACAGTTACCATGAAGTGCTATAAGTAAACCATGGTAATACTATGGGTAGGAGCTTAATAATCATAATTACCATGAGGTACCATAGTAAAACCGTGGTTACTGTAAAAAACCCATACCCAAAACCCAAAAAACCATAGGAAACCATAGTGAATTTCCGTAAGGGCAGTTCCATTGATAAACAAACTCATTTATTTGAAGAGTTTTAAATTTAAAGCCGAAGAGAATTTTAAGTCTTCAGACAAATGTTCCCACTGAATTACATAGATGTGATTGATTCTTTTCTTGCATTCAGTTCTGTTCTACAAAAATGTCTCATGGTGTTTTTATTGTTAGTTCCAGTGATTAAGCATCTGTTGTTTAGTTGGAGAGTTGGAGTTTGGTACATTGTTTAAGACAAAGGTTCCTACTGAATTATATCGAGGGAAAACATTTATTGTATTTATTTTTCATTTTTGCATGTTATTGGGCTTCAGCAGGCTTTAGCACGTCAGCTACCCTGTGAGGCACAACATGGTGTTGATTCAGCTTCATTCATGAGATGTTGGTTCAGTCTTGTTCAGTGTCAAGGAAAGTGTCAAGGGAAAAAAATGTCAACCAAAAGTTTGTGCTGTTAGAGGGAAGAATTAACTTAAAAAAACGCAAAGCTGCTGAGTACATCATTATTTATAAACATCACACTGAGATTTGCAGTTTACTGGATGATATTCGGGTCATCAACGATAATAACAACAATGGCCATGCTGTTTTGCTGATTAATCCCCCAGCCGTTCTCCGTCACTGATAACCCACCCTTACCATGTACTGCGGATGACGAGAACTGTCAGCTTACCTTGACAGTGCCTTGTTATGAGCACTCACTTAGCACCCTAGATATTTTCTTAGGGCAACATAAAAAAGCATTATTTTCAAACCATTTACAGACTGCATGCAGAAAAGGAGACATGCATTCCATCTGACCCCGTAATCTGAATTTATTTGAAAGCTATAATTTTGAGGAAAATAAACTGGGCAACTTTTAAAAAACTTTTATCCACTTCTCATTTGAACTGGCAACAATAAAATCTTACATCAATTAATGAATTCATTAATTCATCCAAAATTTTAAAAACCACAATGAGGAATATGTTGCCTACAGTACATATTTTTTCAGGCAATAAAATGAGAAAATATTAAAAATTTATATTTAGGTGTTTGATTTTAATATTAAAACTGTGTTACTCAAGTTTTATGTGTACTGAATGAAAATGTATTGGGAAAGCAACCAATAAACCAGTGTTTGTCTTTGTGGGAAGAAAAAACAGCTAAAAAAATTAAAAACAGCTGGCGTATAGCTGATCTGAAATATTCTGTGTTTAGAATGGCCTTATAGAATCCTGAACCATTAAACAGATTCAATTAAATTAATATGTATTTCCTCTCAATAATTTTTTTTGGTGAGGAACAACATATTAATCATAAGGTTTGTAAATGCAAAAAAGGATGGATTATATATTTACACCTACTAATATTATTCTTGCTAATATTAATTGTGTACACTTTTCCAATATGTAAATTTCATGAATTCTACCATTATGCGCATTACTAGCAATGTGTAAAGTAGTACATATAGGAATGTATAATGCTAATTAGCATTTTTTATGTGAACACAAATATCCTCAGTACTATAATTATGCGTGCCTGCACACAGGATGCCTCCACTCAGCTAGATGAACAGTGGGTCACTTTCTACGTCCTGAGCCTGGTCCAAAACACGTGGGAAACAGGACGTGGTGGCCACTCCGGGATTCTGGATCAAGGTTTTGATCAGATGGTCATACAGGCTCCAACACTCAAATATTATAACAAATTTTCTGCAGGAGATTAACAGAAGGTCAGTCTGAATATCTGAATTTCAGTTTGGAAGACAAACTCGGGCACCAAATCATATTTATTTTTGTGACACTTTGATGAGTACAAAAAAATTAAATGTGATAAAAGTAGCACAATAAATAAACTGTGACGTTTGGAAATATGCAATACGATAATTAATGTTCTAAGTAGTAAAATGCCTTTAGATGGTGTCTGTAGAAAGTAGTAGTCTAGTCTAGAGGAAAGATGCATAACATCTTGCATTTGTCAATATCTTGCAATATTGCATTTGAAATCTTAATATCTTGCAATCTGAAGTGTTGCGCTTTTAAGGACCACACTAGTTGTTGTGGTACATTTACTACATTTGAGCCAGCCACTTGTGTGGACTTATGTATTTTAATTCCAATTGCAGGCTGATGCTGCTGACTCAATCCAGCATCCATATGGATTACAGTCTCTGCTAAATAAATGTTAATTTAAAGGTTAATTTATTCACCCCCCCCCCACACCTTCCCATACTTTACATACTATTAAAATGGGCTGACAGAGAGATATGGTGTGTCAGACAGGAGGGAAGGAAATCACAGCTGCATGCAGGAGGTTTTTAGGTTGTGTCCCAGCACATTTACGACAGGGGTGGTGCATGCATGAGGTTTTTAGGTTGTGTCCCAGCACATTTACGACAGGGGTGGTGCATGCATGAGTTTTTTAGGTTGTGTCCCAGCACATTTATGACAGGGGTGGTGCATACATGAGGTTTTTAGGTTGTGCCCCAGCACATTTACGACAGGGGTGGTGCATGCATGAGGTTTTTAGGTTGTGCCCCAGCACATTTACGACAGAGGTGGTGCGTGGCTCAGTGGGGGTGGCTGCTGTGTCAGTAACAGGAAGGTGGGTGGCTCAAATCTCATGGACAGCACAGTGACTTTGAAGGACGGGGTGGGATGGGGTGGGACTTTGTGCCCATGATTAGAAAGTTTCTGGTTCAAATCCCAAGCCTGGCAGAGTGATTTCACCATCGGGTCCTGAACCCAAATTAAACCAGGTTCAGTCTTACCATATTTTCTCAGCTGCATGTTGCTTTGGGTAATAGCATCTGCTCAATATATAAAAGGTCAATCTGAAGTGCAAAGAGTCCATAAATGACTAGTATTCCCATGCATACAGAGTACGGTCTTTAGAAGACCACATTTTCCCATCAATGGCTTCTTGCTGGCCACATAATTTACATCTGCTCACTAGAAGGAAGAGGAGGAACTAAACCTTATTTCACAGTTTTTAACAACTACTAACAAGTATTTTTCCATACTGAAGCCACTTTCTCAAAACTCTTCACACAGTCACCACAACAGCGGTCTATGTAAACTGAATGCAAATCTCACAAAATGCATGGATTCTGTTCTCACGGCAACTGTACCACCTGCCAAGCTTTACGTATTTATAGCCAACTGTACACATACTTATATGCTGCTGTCAAAAGTGAATTACTGCAATTTGCTACCTTTCTACAGTGAAGATACTGATATATCTTGAAAATCTAAATAATATCTAACCTGCTTGTGTATATATAGAGAACCAGTGGATGTCACAGGCCAACATCACAATGTATGCAGCATTATCTAGACGTAGCATGAACCAGTCATTGGCCCATACAACATAGTACTGGATGATCTATGTGGAAGACTTATCCATGGAGAGGAGTAATTTTTATTATTACAACGCTGGATATACTGTAGTTTCATCTTTGGTTTCCTTTGTTGTAAATGACTGTAATACTGTATATACAACAAGAATGTTACAACAAGAATGATACATGTTACTGAAGCATATTTCAACATTTCTCATTAATTCCTGTTATAGGTGTAGGATAGTACATTCTATACAGTGAAATGTTGTAATAGAACATTGATTTGCAAAATGAAATATATATCAAAGACAAAATTATGCATATTTTAATGCTCCCTGTTGTTATTGTGTTGTGTGTGACAAAGGCTCCTTGTCAGATGGTTGCTTAGATTAGACACGTAGGAAATTTTTGGTATTTTTGGAGTATTTTGGGCGTGAGATTAACTACTGGATCAAGCTGAAATGTTGGCAGTGCAAATCGTGTGAAGAGTTTTGAAAAAGTGACCACAGCATTGAGAAATGCCTGTTAGCACTTGTGAAAAATGGTAGATAATAATGTCCTCGGCAACTATGAGTGTTTTGGCACCGATCCTGGTCATTAACAGCCCAAACTGCTGTTTGACAGTTTTTCCCCTTGTTTTCCTGTTGACCCTAGATGGTGTAACAAAACCAAACCAACATCTCATGAATGAAATTAAATACCACCATGTTGTGCACTGCAGGGTAACCAACGTGTGTAAACCTGCTTATGTAATAATTGAAGCTCAAGTCCCACGACATGTAGCAATGGCAAATAAATACAAACTCCAAATATTGTTTCCCCCAAACTAATTCAGCAAGAACTAGTAATTAAATTATGTTAAGAACTAGTAATTAAATTAAATTATTAAATAATGCACCAAACTTCAACTCTCCAACTAAACAGCAGTTTGTTAATTAATGGAATGAAAGCATAAAAACAGCATAAAACATTTTTTTGAGAATAAAATAGAACCACTGCGTTCGGGCATTTCGCCCTGTGTATGTGGAGTTTGCATATTCTCCCTGCATTGTGTCGATTACCTCTGGGAGCTCCCATGGCCACAGACAGGCATCTCTCATTCCGGTATGTAACTTTGCGAATTAGTGTATGTGGCACCCCATCCAGAGTGTACCCCAGCCCTGTGCCCTGTGCTGCCTGGAACAGGTTCCAGGCCCCCCGGTGAGTAAGATCGCAATAAGAAGCCAGGTGGATGGATGGTAGAATGTGGAAAATGTAAAGGAAATAAATAATTCCTAAATGTCAAGGTTATACAGTAGTACAGAAAATTAGACACAATATTTGTTTCCATGCATATTTCTACCAACTAACATCAAGGTCCAATTATCCTCACATTAACCAAACATACAACTACTTTGCGTTCAAAAATACATTCAAACTCTGAAAACACAACACACATATAGTAGGAGTATATCCTCTGTGGATGGTACTTGCTCCATATTGCTGCTACATCTGCTGATTTTGATATGCTTCATGTGGTCACAAGCTTTGCCTAATCTGAGGCAGTTTTCTGTCTGCAAAGAACTGGCAAAGCCACCCTATGTATTCTTTTTATACAGAGTCTGACAGTGAAGTGTGGGTAGGTCAGACATCCCTATTTCCTGCTAGTCTGCTCCTTTTGCTGTTTATCTGGGTGACACAGCCACAGCAATTACACAGAAATAACATGACATCACAGCCGACTGAGTGCAATCCCATCCCTACTCCGAGGACACAATAATGTTGTTTAAAACAAAATATTCCTAAACACTGGATACGCAGCTATCTGAGTATCGTACATTAGTGGATTAATGGATTTCCCTGTAGTGCTGGACGCCTAAAGACCATGGCATTGCCCCCGTGCCTGCTATCTAACCAATGAGGCACATTCACATTCACATAAAATTAAGCAAAGTTCTAAATAAATGCGTGAGCGGTTCGCTTGCCATACACCCCATCCCCACTCCCATGCCGAGCACGAGGGGCTCAAGCGGAGCACTCACCAGTTCCACAGACCCATAGTGCTTCCGGCTGAACTCTCCTCGCCTGCATCCCAGGTCCTCTGAGGCAGAGCTACAACACAGACACAGCATTAGAGTGGCTCATCTCGGGCCATCCAGTCCAACACCCCCGGCAACTGTCCCTGCGTGGACCTGTGCAGAGCGACGGAGGCACAACCCATTTGTCTCCGAGATCCCCCCCCCCACCC
>JAODKL010000040.1:18685343-18697629 GCA_026780765.1 Petrocephalus schoutedeni | reverse complement strand
CCCCCCCCCCCCCCCCCACCCCGTCCCACCCCCACTCATGCCCATCCGACAGCACGTCACGCCGGC
The DNA here is from genome assembly GCA_026780765.1 of Petrocephalus schoutedeni. Taxonomy (NCBI): domain Eukaryota; kingdom Metazoa; phylum Chordata; class Actinopteri; order Osteoglossiformes; family Mormyridae; genus Petrocephalus; species Petrocephalus schoutedeni. The sequence goes on along the minus strand of JAODKL010000040.1, from coordinate 18,697,563 downwards.
TCGGTCCAAACAGCCCTGGATGGCAGCCGGAGGAGCAGCTCAGCTCAGCTGCAGGGAAGGCCCGTGATCCAATAAAACGTGCCGTCATTATATGAGCGAGTGACCTCTGCAAAGGCAATATCAGTAATGCTTGTGGTCTGGCTTGTGTCCCATACTGATTACACAGAGGGATCCACTACACCAGAATCTCCAACCTTTCTAAAACCAGAGACTCCCCCAAATAAAAACAGAGTAAAGGTACAGATTCACTCCTAGTGGTATGCAATCACATAAGAACCTGGATACTTCTTGAGAAATGGTTGGGGGGACTTTAAGTGAAACCAAAGGATATTCCCAGCATTTCAATAATTTATTTTTTACATCAATTTGTACACCCCTTGCAATTGCCCTGCAGACCCACAGGGGGCACTGGACCTCACTCAGCATAAAATTCTAATTTTATACAGGACTATGAAGTAAAACGACTTTCAGACAATGTACATTACAAAGGGTCATTAACGATTAAATTTAACACCACAATTAGAAGTTATGTGACCTTTTGGAAATCATGATGGTCCATGCTGTTTTTTTTGTTTTTCTTTTCAGCAAAGCAGTCGTTGTTTTAAATGATCATACGTATGTCCGTAAGCAGCAGTGAGGATCCGCACATGGGCCCTACTTAGCTGTTCTATGCGATGCTAACAGCATCTGTTGTTCTATGTTGCCATTTGATGAAAAAAATCACACACTGTGCGCGAATGGCAGCGAAAACCGTGGAGCAAGTTCAGATTACACCTGTTTTGTTCACGATGTGCCCATGCGAAAGAAACATTGTAACACATACGTCAGTTACTCGCCGGCCGGCCATGTGCTGGCGGCGATACTTTGGCAGGATGCACACGGCAGTACGTTCGTTCCGTTCCGGGTGCCAAGTCACACCAACTGCTCGCTGGATAGCATCAAAGCCAGCCCAGCCTCTCATTACTCCGCTTCCGTGAACAACAAAGTGCAACGTACTTTACCTAGTTGTTCACTTATATAGTTTATCTATTTATTTGCAGGGCGGAGCGGGTCCCATCAAGGCAGGGGGACGCTGCAAAATGAAATAATACCCCGGCCGGGACATTTTACCCAATGGACCTTTTGGTAAAAGACGATCACGCAAAGTTCACAGCAATAGAAGTACTGTGATCCCCCTCGGCAAATTTCGTCGGACCTCATTTGCTAATAAGCAAAAACTTGAACGGCAAAGTAGTAAAGTGGTAAATGTACGCGGTAAAATTACATAGATCAATAATTTTCCGTGCAACATTTCCAATGTCAAAAATGTAGGCACTTACAAACTTCAATAACTTTAACTCTGGTTAGCAATAACATAATCTTCAATGTGATTCCTTGTTTATTAACAGGCATAATTCCAAGGAATCGATTAAATAAATCTGGAGAGCGATATTATTATGTAAAGTTTTCGTGTAGGTTTTTAGACGTCTTTAACACACGTAATAAACTTTTTGTAAACTACAACCTGTCAAGTGTCCGTAGTAGTGAAAAGCCGATCCCACTGAGTCGTCAGGATTTCAGATGTGAATGTTACGTTTTTATATTTAAATTTTGTTTTTCAGGTAATTAATTGCCTAGGTAATAAAAGGTAATAGAACTTTAATTCACTCAGGTGTAGATGCTATCAAACGTTATCATAATGAAACGTACCTACACAGTCAAGAAATTAATATCTATTACAATTCTATACTGGTCGTTTTTACCCTTAAATGTGCTTCATGAAAAATATTGCTGCAGTACAATGTGATCCAATTTTCCCACAGCTTGCAAAAGGTACACAGTTAGAGCTGCACTTATACTATAAAATGCAGCTATAACCACGCTAATGAATATGAAATCTAAAAAAATGAACGACGTTAGAAAAGCCTGAGGTACGGCGTGTTATTGCAGAAGACAATGTAAACGTAAATGTAAATGTTTACCGGTGGGAGCACCTCAGTAGTTTAGGAGACGCCGAATCCCCACTGCTCATATCCTAATGCGTTTTTCCCAGCAAGATACGGCACTTAAGAGCTTCTTTAAGGGTATTCCTTAAAATACTGTCCTGTTTATTCTGGATCGCAGTGCTCACTATCCATAAAACAGCCTGACTGACGTGAGCACGACATAAACTGCTTACGATTCATCGCACCGTGGCTGGGCTCCAAATGAAAGCGTGTTTGTTCATCGTACGGTTCTAATAACCACATTCACAGCTCATGTGTGGCAACGGAAAGGCCGTCCTCTCAAAATAGCGTAAGGGGAGCCGCCTAGGAGGGAGACACGCAGGGAGACACGCATCTTTCGGAGGGGTCAGCGCTTATATCGTAATCTTTACAAAAAAGAGCTTTTAAAGACTTGCACTTATTATAATTCGTGAATGACATCGAACGCAAGGAGTGTTTAAATGATTATCTTCAACGTAAAGGGAGAAAGAGTCCAAGTAAAGAAGCGCGCTGGGAAACCCAAACTTGCGAGAAGCGCCGTTTATCTCACCGCGTTGCGGCGTCGCGCTGCCTACAAGCGAAGTGTCACTCCGCCTACAAGCAGGACTTCACATGATGAAGACTTTCGCAGTATAATCACTCTATATAAATATCCTCGTCGTTTTAATCATTTCAATTTGAAATGATAGCAATCAGTATTAGACAAAAGTGATCTACTTTTGGTGTTTTGCTATGATGTTAGAAAATTAATTTCAGCGTATCGGGATCAGTGAGTCCCAAGCCCCATGTAGGCTGTAAAGACTGATAATACAGAAATGTTAAAAATAACGCTGTGATTAAGTGCCTACATCTTGCTGAACACGTGTAATTGGTTAGTTTAATTTGATATAAATGCTGTTATTGTAACATACTAAGTTTGATGTTTAGTCAAACTGTTAATTTATTTGTTTATTTATTAATTATCTATCTAAAACAACACAATACGTTTAATGGATTCCCCGTTAATGTAATATAGTTTCTAATTGCATTAGGGTTATTGCGTTGCAGAGGGTAAGGATAACAGGATTAGGGCTAGGCTAAGCCTTGGGTTTAATATTAAAATTAGGTTTAGTATTAGGATTATAGGTAATATAATTTTATTTTGGTGTGTGTTGTGTATGTATGGTGTATCATGTATACACCCTGCCAAAACCCAATACAACCTGGACACCTAATTTACAATGTCTGTTTTTATAACAACTCTTGCTAAAATAAGTTAAGAATGGCTGTATGACACCAGCTTAATGAAGAAAATTAAACAGACCAGTGCTTTACAAGTGTACTCCATTTAGAAGCAGGTTTCATTCATGTGTACTGACCGCACTAATGCTACACTTCCCCATATCATGGTCGTCATTGTTTGGCCATGCTAATGATATTTTGCACAGCAGCCGGTTTAAGGAGCTATCAGCTCTAAAAATCACATTACGCTAGCTTGATGCAATCAGCTGGGCAGTTGTGTGTGTGGCAGTGCATTGCCATGTTGAGGTGACACCTTACTGCCCTCACACGCAGTTACGTTACTCCTCTGATTCTGAACCCTGGGTGTCATGTCACCTCCACCTGTTTGTGGGAGCTGAGTATGACTCAGCTGAATGAACTGATACATTAGTGGGCGTGAAATAGTTTATGGTACAAAGCTAGTGTTTATTGTAAAAGACACGTCTCACTGGAGCACCCTGGAACTGGAAAATGCAGCACTTTCAGGGTGTAGGCTAAGCCTAGAGGTAGGCTAACCTTTTCTAAGAGGCTTTTTTTCTGATTGCTCATAAACTCTAAGGAAGCAGGGGTGTTAAGCAACACGAAGAGTGCAAAGAGCATACTTGCATTCTTGGCAAAAGTATTCTTGTTAACTTGCCTCCCAAGAATGAACTTGGGATACAATGAACTATAGGATTGTCCTCATTAACAATTATCTAACCAATGCCTCCTTGACATTTGGGGCTGGGCAAGAGTGACATCAACCCTAACCCTAACCCTCCATACTTCTGTTCTTGAGTATTGGAATTGTACTTTGGCAATGGAAGATAATGTCAAACAGGTATGCTAGAACAGAAGAACGGTCAAGTATGCATATTGATAGACTTACCATAAGGAAACGGTATGCAGCCGCTAAGGGCCCCCCGAAAACTATGGGTCCCATGAAAACAGAATTTCCAAAAGTTGCCAAAAATGTATGTATATAAGGTAATACGATAAACAACATGTCCGTTTCATTTTCAGCGGATAGACAACTGTTGCCCCCCCCCACCAAAGTAGCCTTACAGAAGAAGAAAGTGGTGCAAAGATACAAGATTACATTCCCGGTGTTTTTGGTACTATCCCGCTAGAGTGGTAAACAAAGAGTGTTTCTCAATACCAGGTATGCAAAGAACATCTTTGTGTTCTGGGCAAGGGCATTCCTGCTAACTTGCCTCCCAGGGAGGAACTTGCGATGCAATTAGTCATGGGTTTGTTCTTGTTGCCGAGGATGCAACCTTGATATTTGGGACGGGGCAAGAACGACATCCTGGGTTTTTTTACCATCCACTGTACTTCTGCTCTTGAGTATTAGAACTGTAGTTCGGCCACAGAAGATGATGTCAAACAGGTAGGTACATGAGAACACAAGAATAGTTGTGTACATATTAATAAACACCGAAATTAAAAAAAGACTTGAAGAGAAAAGAAACAAATGTACAGAACTATTCACAATTTTGGACACACCTAACCACGAAGAGGTTTATTTGTACTATATGTTGTCTACATTTTAGAATAATTATAAAGACATCACAACTATAAAATAACACATATGGAGTTGACCAAAAATGTATAAAAAAAAAACTAATTAATCTGGATAGCTCTGTGGTTTGGGACTCAGAAGGTTGCCAGTTCAAATCGGTCAGCAGAGTGATGCCACCATTGGGCCCCTGAGCTTGGTCCCAACCTCAATCGCTGCAGCACTGGCCGACCCCACTTTCTCCTCTACGCTTTTCCAGCTGTCCTGAAGAAGTTCCCACATATATGCTGAGCACTCATTGGCTGCTTCCTCCATCACTCTCTATCTCTCCTTCTCTCTATCAATACAGATCGCCTGCTCCTGCATATCTGGGTCTGCCCTTCTCTCTCCCGCGGCGAGTCACACAATATTCCACGGTTTTACTCAGAAATTTTACAGGAAGCAAGGGATCAAGAAAGAAAGCAATTTATGGCAAGGATTATAATCAATCTTATCTATTGTGGATACTTAATCAGGGTGCAGTTGCAGGTCACACCCAGAATGACCAATTTTGATATATAAAAACTGATTCAGATACTAATCTGCAAGCCAGTAACCCAGTTTCCTGAACCACGAACCAAAACAGTGTAAGAGAATATGTGAGGATCAGCACCTGTTCAAGCCTGGCCCTTTGTGTTCCTGCCCTCTTTTGGCCAGCAGGTGTTGCTGGCCCTTTGTATTTTTGTCCTTGTTACTTAACCTTGTGCAGTATTCCTGGTTCGTGTCTTGTTAATTCCATAGTCCTGTTTATTATTAGTTACTCTGTTTCCCAGTGTTTGTGTTTAATTAATCCACCTGTTGCTCATTGTCCTGCACCTTCTGTGATTGGTTAATTGCCTTATGTGCCACACCTGCCCATCTTCATTAGTTCCAGTATAAAGTGTATTTAAGTGGATCACCTCATCTCCGCCTGCATCATGCCCTGCAACATCATGCCCTGCATCTGTAACAAGAATGACTCCTGTATAAACTATTTCCAGTTACAGCCCATTCTTGTAAGTCAGACAGCTGATACACATCACCCTGCCTACTGCTGATGCTCTGAATGGGGTGAAGTGGGCGGGAGCAGAATCAAGTGTTATGCCAATTGTGGGATGCATGAGAGCTGATTAGAAACTGTTTGCTCCCACCAGAGCAGAAAGAAACACAGCCTGCTTTAGCCTCCTGCCCCCGTGGGAAAGCCCACCACAAAGAAGCTCCCAGTTTATCTCTGGTCCTTATCTGTCCCTGTTTCCCACGCACCCAACCACCATCAGAGACAAGTTCTTAACAGCAGCAATGAATCTTCCCTGACAGCTAGTGTACATTTAAACTACATTTCAGTCACTGTATATCTTTATGTATTCATTTCTTGCAGTGTATCTCTTTGTAAAAATTATTCTTTATCAAATTTTTATTTGGTACCGACCAAACATGTCATGTTACTATAAAGTTATTTCGATTAGTCTTTGGTGCTAGTTTGTATATACATATATTTTTTGTCAACAGAACTCATGCTTGGTTGGCGCCACGTCCTTGATTATTGCCTGCCTTATGCCAGTTTTCCGCGAAACTGGGACAAGTAGGTATGGAAAATGGATGGATGGATGAAACCCATGTTTGGTGTTAACGAGTATTACAGGAGATATGGCTCCATCTTATGGTCATAATTAGAAATACTACTACCTCCAAGAAATGCCACAATCTCCCGCAGGAGAGAACTTTAAATGCATCTATTCGCTTACGATCAGTTTGCCAAAGTGTAATATCACTCCGGAAATTTACGGGCCTTCGGCAATGTTTTCTGTACACAAAAGTACATAATAAAGACATGCGGTTTCTACTAAAAGCCGCTCGCCTCACATTTCACAACACTGTACGTGACCAACAGAAAACCACAGACGTTTAAATTAAACCCTAAGAGCTACTGCGACGCACGTTCACATTTATGATCACACATTTGTTTAATATGTACGAGCTGTAATGGTCTCAGCAGTCTTTCTACCATAACACTGATCAGCTACCTTAAAAATGACTGTATAAAAAAGCACGTGTTTTATCGTTAGATTAAAACTCCAGACAGACTGTTGTCGCTACTTTAAAGCCACAGAAACTCATCAAGCGTAATGCGGGGGAATAAAGAGCCGGGTGTGCAGCATGTCTCCAGACCAGACCAGGCACTTAAAGCGCAGGTCGCCTCCCGCCGGCCGGGACCGACCTTCTCCGTCTCGTCCATCGCCGCAGGTGACGGCTCGATCACTGCAAGCGGCTTGATGCTCATGAATAAAATGTATGTTACAATGCGCGTTCCTACGTCGCCGTTAGACCCAGAGGGGCATCGTCCGGCACGCAGTAAGACGCCGCTCGCCTTACCTTGTTATTTCGAAGCTGCACCCTTTCCTCAGCAGGAGCGCTCTCTTCCTCATCATGCTTGCTTTCTCCCGGCGAACATGCACATCACTATCCGAATTCATAAAAAAGACCTTCTCGAATAGGTAGTTACAAAACACCTATACAATTCTGCAAAAACTACGTAAATCGAAGCATAACAACTAACTGCTATGAAACGAACAAATAAAGGCGCTGTGCTTCTTCTTACAACGACTGGGGGAGTAGATTAGTTGTGCACCATGACGGAAAGGCTTTTCTTTGAAACCTCCACCCAAATGTCAATGTCTCATAAGTATGAAAAGGTCCAAGACGCCCTGGTTAAAAGGAAAGACTCGCACTGACAAGCTCAGCCAAGTCCCAGATAGTTGGAGCAGTGAGGTGGACCGATGTCGCTGTATACCACTCCTTCAGACACTGTTTGCAGATTCCGCTAGGTCCTAATGTCTATGGGATACTGTAGACGTTCGGTAGGGAAACGTTCACTGGCGAGGAGTTACACCGCCGTTTCAAAGTTTAAAACGCCGAATTTCCCTGATTTTCATAAAAATTGACGCAGGTTAATGTACTCTTAAATTACTGCATAGAACAAATAAATAATCGTAGAGAAAAATAATTCACCACATTGCTTTGTTTAAAACAATTTAGGCCTAATCTAACGCTATTGGCATTCTTTCAGCAATGGAAATCACATTGTTCAGAAAGTTATTCCCGCCACTTTTGGTGAGGTTCCCACAAATATGTCTCTCTTGTAGTGTGTTTTGATTTGTATCTTTCTCTCCAGTTAATCCCAAACCAGTCGGATGGGGTTTAAGTCTGGAGACTGTGCAATGCATGATTTACATTCTTTTGCCTTGTTCTCTGCTCTGACATAGCTGGAGATATGCTTTGGGTAATTATCTTGCTATAGGATAAACCCCTGACCAATTGGGCACAGACCAACACATGACGCTGCAAAATACTGTGCTTGGCATTTTGCTTCAGTGTGCCAAGTCATTCTGCGGCAGTCACCAACCTTGTGCTGTTGAAGTTTCCTCCACTATTCTTTGATATGTTATTTGTAGGAACCTCTGTTTGGTGACAGCTTGGTTTCTTTGCAGCATCTCTAAAGGAAAGACCCCCAGTTGTCTGTATGCCTTTGTTGATTCGCCATTATTACAGTAAAATGCTATTTCCTGGGGTGCAATATTGTACAAATAATGTTTCAGAGGCTGTGGTGCCACCGTCTATCCAAATACTGCTTTTACACAGAAAGAGGGATTGTAAGCAACCAAGACCTGTAGAAATTATCTGCAGCCTCTGATTTCAAGGCTTAAGGCCTTTTCTGTAAATCTTAAGTTTACATTTTTTCAATTTTTGGTAAAGAAATAATTAATCTCTTTCAGTTCACCCCTTACATTTGCACTATTTCAGGTCATTCACTGGACTTGAGCAATATTTCAATAAAACTGGAAAATGGGGGGGGTGATCTAAAACTTTTGACTTTGAATTAATGTAATCATAATTATGTATCATGGCGTACTGCATGTCCTAATTAGCAGATGGTATCAGGACAAAATCGACTTGGTGATTACACATTGTCAGAAATACAAAGTCTGGAATATTGTGCTTTGCCGCGAGCTGTATTCTGCTCGCAGACACCTAGACTCAAATAAAGCCAGACATCAATGATTGAAAGGAAGTTTGTTGTTTGTTCCTATTCGCTAAAAATGATTTGAAATTACACATTTCGGGAGAAAACTTACCTACTATTTTATCTTAATCAATGATTATGTCATAGCATATTAGATAGTAGGCAGAAATATAATGGTGCAGAAAAATCGAAAAGATGAATCATTTGGATGATTCATATATGGATTCTGTCTGTATGAAATGTGCCAAGCAAACCTCCTTTTCATTCTTTCTATCTGGTTACTTGTACAAAAAACATACAAGAATTATTTTATGTACTCTCCTAATTTTCACATTTGTTTCCCTGTAATGCAATCAAAGTGCATCACGTCACAACCATTTTCTGCATTTACACTGAGGCCTTTTCCCCAGCAGAACCCAGGGAAGGTGAGGAGGAGGCCACTTAAACGCCGGCGTAGTCAGTTCTGTGTGTTTAAGCTACAGTGTTTACTGTGACCTAGATTCTCTCCAAACCGAATCACGACGTAAATGAAAAGCTTGGGCTTAGTCTAAATATTTATACCCGGAGCAATAATGCCATCAATGCCAGTTAGCCTGCAAACAGGTGTGCAGCCTGTGGGGGAAGAGGCCTGTATCTTCCTCTGTCTCCATGTTTATGCTCCTTTTGGCAGAAGCCTGCGAGCTCAGACCCAGGGTGTGCTTAGCAGTAGGATTTCAGAGACAAGCTGCTCTGTTGAGAGAACATCCATCCATTCCCTTTCCAGGATGAATGATTTCGGAAAAATGAATTTTACAGTTTTGTGGGTTTAGAAGCCAAATTATAGCAGATAATATCAGCCAACAATAAATTGGTCCATGGAATCTGAGGCTTATCTATGTAACTGACAAAGATCAATTAAGTCAAAATATCAAGTGAAGCATCTAGGCTCAGATAATATATGATTGCAGAATAACCACCTTTTCATTTGACATCTAATAAATGTTCAAATTACTTTATTTCTAGGATTATGCAATAATTTTCTAAAGGTTTAGATTTGTGCACCTTTAAGTACAATTTGCTCAAAAGAGGTTAAAAATATCTGTTCTGTTTTTCTGTTTCTACGTAAAATTCAAATATATGTTCGACCAACTCCAAGGGGATCAGATTCTACTCGTGTGATGGCCATTTCCATTTTACGTTTTGTGTAAGGTAGGAGAAGAAAATTGAATATTGCATTTGCTGTAAGATTTACCAAGTATCTTAATTATTCTGGGTGTGAATGAGCACAGATGGACCACATGACATAATGATTTGGCTCATCGGTGTAATTTAAACAACACAGGACTGAACCTGACTCTGAAAAGCCCTGAAGTTCAAAATATTTCTGGACTCTTCTTGTATTTATTTATGGGAAGTTTAAAGCTTCTAGCTCAGAATTAACATTTTATTGATAAAATAAAGCTAAAAACCACCAGGCAACATGGGAAATCTGAGAAGGGGGGGTGACCTAGAAAACCAGGAAAACAATCCTCAGAGACAAATGAAACGATATAATTTTTGTGGAGACTGGGGAGACCAGCAAACAATGTCACAATACGGGCAATTGAGACTGGAATGAATGTCATTTGGGTCAGGTTTACACAGAAAACCAGGAGCATGTACCCAAACAAGTGGGATAAAAATGACGCAGATCTGTGTGGTCATCTGGGAGACCCTGTTAGAACAGTAGCCCTGAGCCCTCCCCAGACAAGCAACCATTAAAATGGTCAAGACTCATGTAAAGATATGCAACAGTTTTCTGTTCGCCTCCTTCCTGTTACCTCCCACTTGCTTCCAAATGTTTAAAGAGTGCAGTTCTGTACCTCATCTGGTGCTGACTCATACCCTTCACATAAACCCAAAGTACTTGTAAACTCATAAATGTACCGCAAACCGCTTACTGGGCCAAATATTCCAGGCAGCAATGATCCTGTACATTATAATGCCTGGAAGGGTCCATTTGTTAACCTATAATGTGACTCTTTTCACAAAAAAATGCCCATATGGGTGTTGCCCATTAGAGCAGGAACATGCTGCAAAACTGGATGAGTGTGGAGACTCGTCTGGAAATTTGTGAATCACCCCCAGACCTATCTAATGTTGTTTCTATGAAGACAGTATCCTCCTAATTCCATCATCGCTTGGTGACACTACACAAAGTGCCGTAAAAGTAGAAAATCCATTATGCCATGAATCCTTGCTGTTCGTTGCCCTCAAGGTCTGCTGCCTCAGGAACCGATACAGGTAAGGAGTTAATATTTTACTGTAAGAAATATTGTGCTCTGGTCACAGCTATACTGACTCTTTTTAAAATAAAGGTCAAGGTTAATTTCTATAGTTTATACCTTTTGAGTTTATACCCCAGATTTATATAAATACTATTACATAGTATTTATAACTTGTAATTTCCAATACCAATACTACCTAAGATTTTTGTGGTATATGTCCAGTTCTCCTTATAACTTTATTCTGTCCTCATCTAACCCCCTCTTTTCCTTTGCATGACGGTACTTTGGTGGGTTAAGAGGGAGATTAAACCTAATCCTCTCCACTTAAAGCATCATCTGGTGGTTTGTGACAATAAAAAATTCTCATGCTCATATTTGACCTTGCTGGGTTTACAGAGATTCAAAGTTTTATTTTAAAAGTATAATATTTTTTTTAACCAGGGTAATTTGTGGAGTCTATAGTCTGGGAATCTTTTTAGTGGACACAAGGGTTTAAACTATTTACTTTTAGGTTGGTATTTCTTTTTAGATATGGGATTTTTAAACTACTTTGTAGCTTTGTTTTATTTAACCATAAATGGGTATTGTCCCCATTTTGTGGCGGTGAAGACAGGGACGTGAATAACACTCAGGGTGGTTTTGCCTCTTCTGGTGTTGTTTCCTCTTCAGGTGCCCATGCAGAGTGCTGGTGCAGCTGTAGCATGCCATAGAAACTTTAAATGTAAAACCACCTTCTTGTTTTGTGGTAATTTATGTAGTGATATGACATTTCTAATAAGCAGCTGAAGTGTTTTAGAAATAAAAAAGGTAATTTCCTTAAAATAAAAAAAAAACGATGCATTGATTTTAAATATTGAGGGTGATGAATTTTCAGCGTCTACATCATGGGCTACGTCGACTAATCGCGGCAGCCCTAGTGACTACTGATGTACAAATCATAAATCATGAACTAATATATTTTCTGCTGGAAATTAGAGTTGAGCGAACACCTCGAAGTTCGGGTTCAGCGAGTTCCGCCGAACTTCGCCGCAAAGTTCGAACTTGCCCCCGAACCCGAACCCCATTGAAATCAATGAAGACCTGAACCTTGGGGCACTAAAATGACTCTAAAAGCTAGATGCCGGCAAAATGGGGGCAAGAGCAGGACAATTGCCCTGCAAACAAATGTGGATAGGGAAATGGCTTAACCCTCTGGGGTCGGCAGAAAACAGAA
>JAODKL010000040.1:18672475-18683796 GCA_026780765.1 Petrocephalus schoutedeni | reverse complement strand
AATAAATACCGTACCGTGCCATTCATACCGAGGTATTACCGTACCGTGAAGTTTTGATACCGTTACATCCCTAATATCTAGGCATGCACATTACAAGCTCTCATACTCCTGTTCACCTTATGGCCCAAAATAAGGGACCTGTCATTTCAGGTGGCCTCATGTTAATGACCTGTTCACTGATCCAGCAAGAGCAGGAATGGTCTGCTATTAACAGACCAAGTCTGTAAATACGCTCATGCCAAACCACCCTATATTTTTGTTGACGCACCCCTCACAAGTCCACAATCCTTTGCTATTATGTTCTTTGGGCTGATCTCACACATAAGCATTGCCAAGTATCCCATGGGTGTAGCTGGTGGGGAAAGCCCACCTCAGGAGGACCACACTGCCATTCCTCCACAACATCTAGACCTGAGAGAGGACTTCAGTGGACAGCAAGCCACAGCGCTGCCACCCTGCTGATCCTGCCACAGCGTAAAAGCGTAAAAGTTGGTGAAACCCTGGTGATGGTTCCATTACACTTACAGATTCTAAATAATTGCGCATCATAAATGTACATGACAAGTCCACCGGCCACATCTATTTAACATATCCAGTTTATCATTCAGTGGAAGCACTACCATAAAGCACCATCGTAAAACCAATTTGCTAGCAACTTCAATAGCAGGTCCCAAAAGTAAATTTAAAAAATCCAAAATTCATAAATGTGCTTGTATGAATATGCTTGTGCATAAAACTGTTGACGCAAGAAATTTTAATATTTAAGTATAAAGTTTAATATTTTCTGCAGTCAGAAAACTGTCCGTGTCATGTGGCAAGGATGTATTAAAAAAATCACGTTCGGAAATGTTACAATTTAGTCGGGATTGCGGACGGCGTAGCAAGTAATATTTCTGAAATGATGCTTTGGGCGCCACGCCGGTGTGAATGTCCACTTCAATACAGTGCTTGAGAAAGGTGAGAGGCAGTGCCAGAGGAGGGATTCGAACCCATCGCGACTGGTGGAAACTGCTTGTGAAATGCAGCGCCGCTAGGCCATTCAGACTACCTCCTAAACAACAGGTAAGCAATTCCTCAAGTAAAATGAACGTAATTTTTCTCATTCTTAATCTTTAACCAATCATGATGGCACATACAGGCGCACACAATCGAACATATGCCTGCACCCGATCAAACATACAGGCGCACACGATTGACTGCGTTTGAGACACCATTAAGCAATGCACCTGGCTCTTGCGTACAGTATAACCCCACCTCGTGACTGAATCTGTTACGTAAACAGTTAAAATACATACTTAACAATACTATTCTGCTAGTACGATACTGCCGAGGTGATTTTTGGGATGTGGACGTTGCACAATTTGCATCTACCTTCTAGTGAGTTCAACCTTGCCCTGAAATGAACGCATTTAACAAAACGTATTTTTTCTGAATCGATTTTGAGTTACTGCCCAGTGCATAAAACTGTCGACGCAAGAGTCAAGAAATAGTTCTATGTTCTCTGCAATCAGAAGACTGTCCAACGCAGTTGGATTGATTAGATTAATTTCTTATTTATAATTAATAGGTTATGGCTGAGTTAACAATGTATATCTTGAAGATTAATTTTATTTTCGTGTCATGCACCTTAAGTGTTGATATAAAGCGACTGATTTCGTATGTCAACGCTAATTATATTACCAACTGGAGTTTATAACTGAAAAGATTTTAGCCAGTATATTTCATGTCAATTGATAATGTACTTCAAATATTAAGTATGAATCATGATACTTTATTTATAAACATATAAACCTAATTGGACCCATGCAACTGAATGAATCCAACTATGTAAGTTGCTAACGGAAGCTTTTGGGAAACGCACCTCCGCTGTGTCATTGCCACAAGTGAGCAGCCAGCTAGCGTAACCGCACCTCGGCTACTAGCTGCGTGTTTTATTTCACAGACTTCTGGGAAATGCGGTAAATGGCAATAATTTAATTGGAGAGTGAATAAACATGTGAAATAGGTAAATGTATTCCATTGATTTCAAATTGTAACTGTATCGGAAAACAGGTACTCATATTTTGTATTCTAAATACGTAACGCCGTTACAAGTATTCCGTTACTCCCCAACACTACATATAAGATGACCATTCTTAGACAAAATCACCTAGAGCTCTTAACACTTCACTTTAATCCTTATTTTGATAATCTTGCCTGTGTTCCAAAGGACATTCAGGGCCTACAATATATATTTATAACCATACCCCGGATCTGTGATTTTCCACAGCCTTCTTCCGGAGCTTTTTTGAAAGCCCTTTGGTGTACATGGTTGAGTTACCACCTTATTCATTGTTATAGATGGAGTCCCATTAATTTCATATGATTTTGACAGTAATTGGTCTGAGCCAGTTACTTCTACAAGGGGACTGAATAATTTCTTGACTAAACTACATCAGTTCATTAAGATGAAAATAATTTTCTACAAGATTCACAAGATATATTTTCATGCATTTTTATGTGATTTTGGACGACAAGGTGAAAATGTGAAAATATGTGTTTTGGTTTAGTTCTGTCATATTTTTTCACTTATACAGTTCTACCCCAGTATGTGTCATTTTTGCATACATCAAACTCGACTTTATGATGCTTCTCGGTAGTGATTAATTTCAAGTCATTTTTGCAATTTTACGTCACTTGCAACGTCACATACTTATTACTTGAAAAGAGCAAAATGAAGGACGAAAATAATTACGACTTTCTAAATTTTTCATATTCTCCCGATTTCACTTTTGCTTGTAAGAATTAGATGATTTTAAGTAAATAATGAACAGAATTATATGAAGCATAATGAACATATGGTCCATTTATGTTGATACACATGATAGCAGACGACTGGAAGGGCTTGATGAAACTTAAATTATTACCGCAAATTGTAATTTATTTTGATGGAACACAGTATGAAATATTTAATGTAGTCACTTTTGTTACAGTATTTTCAAGGTTCTGTCACGTAGTTATAGGTACTACAACATACAGTGAAATGCTTTTTCTGGCAAAAAGTACCCCCAGCTGTGCTATACATACAAAAGAAATACCAACATCACAGATAAAATGTATATAAATATATAATACACATAAGTATACAAGTATTGCACTGTGAAGTATAAATATAAATTGCACTGAATAGATTGCACTGTGGAGGTATAAGGTCTCACTGTAAGTGTATCATAAGTGCAGATATGCAAATATTTGATAAGTTATGGAAATGGATAGTATAGGACCGTGTGTGTGTCGTTATCCATTATGTGCTGCGGTTGAGGAGTCTCACTGCTTGTGGGTAAAAACTCCTCCTAAACCGTTCAGTTCTTGACTTCAGGCTGCAGAGGCGTTTCCCTGACCTCAGTGACCTGAACAGTTTGTGGGCGGGATGGCTGGAGTCCTTAGTGATCCTGGTGGCCTCTAGTTGCATTAGTGACATTTGAAAATGAGCATTCTCTGGGAAATTAGGATGAAAAGAAAAGGTGTACATCAGTATTCCCCAACCCGGTCCGCCCACGTTTTTGCTACCTGCCAGGAGCTGGGATGGAGCAAGAATATAGACTCTCTGGCAGGGAGCTGGGAAGGAGGAAAAGCATGGCCTATCTGCAGGTCCCCGAGGACAGGAACCCTGGTGTAGATGATTCTAATTAGCATATAAATACTAACATTAATGGCTAGACTACTAAATTATGTCTGTGTAAGGCCCAGTGAGAGAGAAATACATATGGGGGATTTCCTTCATATGTTGCCGTACTGCTCAGGCCAGACCTCTGCAATAAACGGAAGCCAGGAATACATTAAACTAATGAGGGTTCAATGAAGAGCAGTGTTGTCTTCAAAGCAGATATCAAATGAGCACATTTGATTTTCTTTAAGGTGATAATTAAAAGCCTCTATGTAAAATAAAAACACCACAATGCTATGTTCAGAGAATCTTGAGTGCTGTTGAGGTGAATGGTGGCTTATGAATCTCTGCAATTAAATATTGTCCACAGGACAAAATGACATCTTAAACACCTCTACATGTTCAGATGGCTTTGGCCTTTGTTTTCCAAATAAAGTGTGCAGGCCACAGACAAAAGAGTCCAATTTTCCATGGCTCAAACTAGAAAACAAAGCTGGCCTTTTTCTTTTGTCAGCAGGAAAATGAATACTTGAGAAGCACTTGCAGGGAATATTGTCATGTCCACACATTTTATATATTGAGTATGGGTTATGGAGTCTAACTAGAAATGAGAGTCCTTGGTCAGACCACATCCCTGCAGATGATTCTGATTTTGATTGATTAGTGACTCCCTGTAACCTTATATGAGATTGTTAGTTTCCATTGTATACAGTAACTAGTCAGTGATCCAGTAACCACGATGGAAATCCAGTGATGGTTTAATACTGTCCTCTTGCGTATTTGTGTTTTTCCACAAGATTTTGATTGTGCATTTGAGTCAGTAGAAGTAGGATTTCCGCAGGAGCTCAGGAGACGTCCTAGAGGAATACAGAGGACAGGAAAGCTCAGAACATCTCAGCATTGCATATAAATGTTGACGTAAATGGCTCAAAAAGCTATGGGGAAAGTGCATTCAGCCTGAAAATCCCTGACTGGTGTGGATATCATATTGTGCTACAATAATGAAGGAAACGCAAGGCAGCTAGAACAACAGTACCTGCACAACAGAAGAATAATTATATTAAAATTAATAAAATGGAGACATTTACAGTACATCACAAGATGCAGGAGCAGAGCAACCAGATTCGTCAGGGACTTGTCTCACCTCAGTAAATGTTTGGCTGAAATCAGGCAACGATCTTGGGAGTATTATGGCCAAAACAGACTCAAAAGGAGTTTCTGTCCTTGGGCCATTTTCCCCAAATCCAGTGCTGGAGGGCCGGAATCAGGGAAGCCAGGTGTAGTGCTTCTCTGATTGCAATGCAATTCAGACCAAAACATGCCTGTCGAAAATGTCCACACAGATGACAAAATAATGAAAACATAATAAAAGAGTTTTCGATATTGCTTTAACTATAACACCTCATGCTTCTCTGGGGAGGAAGTGAGGCCCCTTGAAGAACACTGCAGTCAGTTTTCATTCTGGCAGGAACTTCCTCAACCCACCATGACCTTGTCCCGTCCGCTACGGACCTGACTGTGCATGATGATTGCTCTGTCATCTCCACCTACCCTAAGAATATAACTCTTGAAGAAATTGTTTTCCTAATGCTGGGATAATTTTCCGAATTTTCCGAAGTTCTGAAAGAACTTCATGCTGTGCTTTGCAGATTTTGTAGTACTACACCTGGGTTCCTGAATTCCCATCCTGGAGAGCCAATCTGCAACACAGTTTGCAGGTTTCTCTGCTACTGTAAAACACACCTTATTCAGCTCACTATCCAATTGCCTTGGACTCACCATAGGGAAGAATCATTGTATTTGCACTGACTAAAAGGCAAGCTCTTATGCAATGTTATAAAAGTGTACATTGTTATAAACAGGCTAAAAGCTATCCCACACGCATTACATAGTAAGATAATACTTGGTAAATAAAGTAGACATTGTCTAATTAACTAGCTAACAGGTCAGCCTGCTGAAATAGATTAATTACTTTGTTTCTGTGGTAACTTGTAAAACCAGTTGTCAAAACAGCACATTTTCATGGAGTTCTCAAGGAGTTGCTGGCTCAGCAATCAAGATAATCACATTCATTTGGCTTTGCGTGGCATTACTGTATTGGCATGTGAAATTGGACAAAGGGAAATGCATTGCTGTCTGCCCATCTTGTTTGTAGGTGCTCTTTAAGGTGGACTGACATTGAGTACAGTATAGAAATGCTGGATGTGAGGATGCTAAGGGTGCTTCAGCACCTCAAGACTACCTTAAATCTGACAAGTTATTTTGCTGGCTTCGTGCAACAGGCCCCAGAAGTAGCAATGAGGTCACCATAGTTTTGAAGGTGGTAAATAAACAATGGTTACCTTACATGCATCAAGTTAAGGATTGTTTTCTTTTAATTTGTGTTACCTGAAAGTCACATAGGACTGAAATGAGCAAACACATTTGATACCTGACTTGTGTAATCTTAATTAAGTTAATGGTAAGTTAATGGCATGATTGCTATTTTTGGTACCTGTTTGTATTACGTTTTTACTCTACAAATGCCATTATTAAATAGCTTATTTTGGCTGAGGTACATCATCAAGAGTATTTTTCAAATACTATGGGGGAAAAAAATCACAAAGCTGGAAGCAGCATCAAAGTCTGCGGTCGACAGTAAGCCTTTTCTCTGTTTTGCTGTTTTAGTAGAAAGTCAAGTTGCTTGATAGACATTTAAGGTATAAAAAAGGAGCATGATATCAATTTAAAACACCTAAGCCAGACCTGAATTTCTCCAGTATATTTAACACTCAGATATTCTCACCCTTTATGTTTCCGGTGAAATAAAAATAGTAATAAAAGCATCTATAATTGTTGGTTAGCCAGAGAAATAGAGACAGAAATTTTAAGAAAGAAACAGACACTTTGATTTTTTTGTTCTTTATATACAGTATGTATAGTACTTTACTGTACACTCTCTCTTGTGTGATGAAAACTGTTGGCAATACTGACAATATTATGACTACCTCTATTGATAGTACTCGCAATGAATGTTTATATGTAAAAACACCAAGATCTCTGGTCTCTTTTTGTAATATGGAGCCCATTACTCACCTACAGATGGCAAAAGTAGTTCCTATGGCAACCCCAAAACAGATGGCATAATTTGTTATAATTTAGCTTGGTTTCACCAAATTAGTCTGGATTAAGTATATTGTAATAGCACTGTTTAATAATTCATGAGAATTATTCATGAGAAGTGGTATCACTACAGTACCTGTTCTACATCCAGGCACATGGGGGAAACTACATGACTGGTGATTCAACTTCCCCCTGTCATACATCTATATGTAATTATGAGGCGTAAAACGTGGGAGAAAGTGGGAGGAGGTTTTGGAAGAATAAATGTGTGAATCATGTAGTTTGCCTGCTGATTTAGACAGCGCTTCCAATTTTTCAGGCAATAAGCCAAGTTTAAATGTAGTCTAACAGCGCTCCAGTAAAAATAATTATGTCCTGCACAAGTTGCTGAATGGACTCAACAAATATGTCAGTTTCTTTAACAATGTACATAAACAATTCTGAAACTGGATCATATCATAAGCCTGCCCAGCAGAAATCCGACACATTGCTAATGCATTGGTAATGCTAAATTTTTCTGGTGCCTTTCGAATCATTTTGAGGAAAAGGCTCCATTTCTTGGTTTATACATCAGATATTCCCCCAAAATATCTACTTCACCGGAAACTGTTACACACACCTGGAGGTGACAACCGTCCCCACCCATGCCCTGCAAGTCCCTGTGCCCTGCATTCTTATTCTTACATCTTCATACTGCTTCAAATACACAAAACCTCCTCGGAATCTTTGCAAGGGATCTATAACAGAGAATATTCTGCATCAGCTTATCTAAAGTTACAAGATTAATGTATATCGCACAGTGACAATGCACCTATACCATTTCTGCAACATTAAAACTTTCTTTTCCTATAAAAATTAGCTTTATTTTGACATTTGCAAATCACTACATATTATCACATTTCTGAGCTATCAAGGCCATATTTGTGAATCATGCTTAATATGTGTCATAACCTTTATCAGCACATTTTACATGCACCATTTTTTATCAGTCACATTGAAAAATATTTTTCCTTCTTACTCTTATGCAAATAAAGGAGTATAAGTAATTATTTTAGCTATAATTGAAATGGACTATGTGTCCAAACGTGTCGTATTTCATTTGGATACCTGGGACAGAAAACTTATTTATATATTATAGTGTGGCACAGTGATGAAAATGTGAATTGTTTTTTTCCAGTCTGAAGTAATTTGCGAGCCATTAAACAGACTGTTGGTTTCCCATAGCACACAACACCCTCATTAAGGTTTACAGTTGTGTTTCTGCTCTGCGCACCAAAACCCTGTCATGAGTGTTATTTTTATAATCATAATAACATAAGGCAAAACATTACAATGGACTAGCAATGTAATGTATAAATCAAATATGTTCTGCTAACTTCAAAATTTGAATTGCAAGAAAAATACAGTAGTGTGCAAAAGTCTTAGGCAGCCAAAGAAAGTGATGTTTAAATGATCTTAATATTGGTGCAAAACTACGCTATTATCCATGTCAAAGTGTGTTAGTTTAGCCATTTCCAATCCACTGCTAATATAACGCCATTACTTGCAGCAACCATCCAATATACCCATGTATTTCTTGAATCGACCACTAGCATACCTCGGATAGCTAATCAATATCTTGTTTAACTAATTAAGTTGATTAATTAAGTGAGCTGATGGTGAAATTTAATAAATACATAAATTGCTGGGGGGGCCCTGAGGAGAGGTTTGGGAACCAAAGTGGTGTTCATCTAGCCATACAACAAGGCAGCAGTAAGAAGATTGGAGTAAAGAAGAAATTCCAGGTAGTTTGTATTGTGTTATTCTTCATTTGTGTATGTTATAATGTTAAATTCCAGTTTTGTTCTGAGCGAATATATAGTTACTACCCAGAAAAATAGCTTTAAACATTTCCTTTGACTCCCTAAGATTTTTGCACAGTACTGTATATAGCTATTGTAAATAAATAATATTTCGATAATGCTAGGTATACATTTTAGGTGAGGTTGTTTTGTTTTGCCAGAGACATTTTATGGACATAGTAAGCTGTGACCATTGAATGCAAGAATGGGCGTGGCAATGCAATATTTGAGAAGACTGCTTGGCTCAGAGTTTAACAGGTTGGGAGTTAATATTCAGCCAGGTACCCTGATTCTGATTTGTGTCCATATGGGCACTGCCATAGTATTCATGCTGATGGCAGTATTCATGCTGATGGGAATGGTGACAGCCAGACTCTTATTAAATGAATTAACTGAATCCTAAATGAATTTTGTAACAATGCTGAAGACAAATCAGATAATAGAAATACCACTGGAAAAAAATCACAACAGGATTGCTGTGGTAATCAGATTCATTTTCCTTTGCCACAAACAATTTTTCATGTATCAGCTCTCAGAATGAAATCTAATACTTTTTATAAGACCAGGTAAAGTCCTCGTAAAAGAATACTGTGCACCATGTCTTTGGATGAGTGGATTTTTCTGTTGTTCCTAGGGAAGGAGCCCCAAGAACACAGACCACTTTACAAAAGACGAGAGAAAGGTGGAGTGAAGTCAGAATAAAGTGGAGCATTTTCCAATTGTCTTATGGACACCCAGCATCAAACAAAGGAGGAGCAGCAGGGAATTCTGAGATTTGAAACTCCGTGGGGAGGGAATACAGCTGCTTATATCAGTTTTATGTATTATATATTTGACCATGAAGAAGAAAAAAATATAGAACAGATCAATGCTCTCTTGATTAAATTGTTTTTAGCTATAAGTAATTACAAAAAGGCATAACGCATTATAGTCATGTGCATTATGCATTACGAATGTTCTATGAAGGTCTCATTTATAATGCACTATAAACACCATCATACAGCACCAAGCATTGTTAATTCTTATATTGAGTATTTTAATGCATTATGAAGGTACTGTATTTATAGTGCGCTATAGCTGAAAACTTTGTAGAGCATTCATAATGCATGAGAAACATGGCTATATGTTACGTCTTTTTATAAATATTTATAGCTGTGTTTATAGTACTTTATGAATGTGTCACAATGAATTATAAAAACAGTTATTAAGCTATATGAGTATGGGCTTCATAGAAAGTGTTACCAAAACTTTCTTCTAATTTCATTTGCATTTTCCCACAGTATGAAAATGCATCCATATTGTGGCACTGGGTAAAATATGTTTACATAGTACTGGGTGGTTTAAAGTAAATTGAGGGGAATGGATAATATAATATTACAATTGTTTTCATTACTTGTGTTCTTGCTTTATAAAGAAAACAGAAGTAAACAGCATATGAATAGCATATGCTAGACTTACCCAGCTTCACAAACATGATGGATAACACAACGACACGTAATAATATATAATGCACATCTTTATAGAATAACATCAGGGGCTATTATAACTACTTCTATTTTTTCTGTTTACTGACTGAAAGGCTTTACGTTGATTGTTTAGTAAACTTCAAATGGGGAACAAAAGCCCATTACATTAATAACTGTGGGCTGATAATTCTCAAATTTCGAAATTTGAGATCAGTCATGCATGCGAAACTGCTCTGTAAAGCTCGTAATAGAAGCATGCAATCGTTTTGAATGCATCAGTAATGGTACATTAAGCTTCCTGTAACCACATCATATTTAACTGAAAAATAGCCCCTGCTGAAAATAGCCCCTTTTATGAGGAAAACTGGCACAACAATGATATGTAGGTAAATGGACCATCACCCATTGCCAAATTATGGTTACTCTAGAATGGCTCTTTTGTAGGCACCTTATTAGCCCTTCCCAAACTCCCATTTTGGTTACACCAGGAAAACAGTATAGAAGAAAATGTTTCAATCCTGACAGCTATGTAGTTGAACTTGCATTAATGCATGTTGCAACACTAACCCAGAAATCTGCACACAAAGGTGTGGCATCCTTAGGAAAAAAAAAATAATAATAATGCCACGGATCATAGGAAGAAGTCCAAATTATCATCTAGTTCAGGTTGTTCACATCTGTGGTCTCTGTCCCTTGGCTTTACGGCTTCCTGTGACTCATGGAAACAATTCTGAAGAAGCCAAAAAAAAAAATCTCAAACTTATTTCCAGAAACTGAAAAACGGACTGTGAAATCTGAGTCAAGAAAGAGACTTCATTGTGAGTGCGGGTGAGACGGTGGAGTTCACATGTCTGCAGTGAGACTGGAAAGGATGGGGGGTGCTTTGGAGTGGAGCATGCTATTGGGGTATTTGCATAAATATGGCGTAAATATGTTTAACCCCTATCCCGTGTTTGGGGTCAATCTTAAACGGTAGGCAAATTTCACATGGGGAAATTATCACGGGAAAAGGGTTAAGCATAAACATAATGTATTATATATATATATATATATATACACACACACACACATACATACATACATACGAGGGATGTCCAACAAATTTTTTAGTTCATTTTTTTTTAAACAAATTACAGCAAAAACAAATGACATCACTTTTCTACATAGTAAACTTCCTTTGCGACGCAATTTTCCCAGCGTTGTACCAACTTTTTAATGCCATTAGCACCACCTTCACCATTTCCAATGAAAAAAGAATAAATAAAG
>JAODKL010000040.1:18638445-18659017 GCA_026780765.1 Petrocephalus schoutedeni | reverse complement strand
ATCACTACCTCGGCCCCCCCGTCACTACCGTCTCTGACCTTACTTTACATTTCTTTATTCTCCCCAAGATGCAGCTTTGCCTCGACTTTCTGACAATTACCATTACTCAAATATTACTTCAACAACCATCCACCCATACAAATTCAGCAATATCCTCATTTAATTGCCACTATGATAACAGATTGCCTGTCAACAGTGATGCACTGCTTAGAGTCGCACGTTTTTCCCAGTGTGACGCATTATTGAAAGCTAGCTACAAATAGTTTTAATTTGAAGCATTTGTTATGGAGACATGGCGTATGTGGAGTGATACTTTTAATGACAATGACACCCACTTTACAATTAGGCCTTTATAACTACATACTGCCCAAAAAATGCAGGGAACAACTGCTGGAGAGAAAAATCCACTCATTTTGTGGGCAGCATTGGCAAGAACTGCATATTAATCCAACCTTACACTACAAATAAACTTCAACAATGTACATCATATTAAGGCCTTTAGATATAAAAGTCAGTTTATAAAAACAGATAGTGTGATGGAGTTTTGTGCAAATGCATGAATCTCCCATAGGATTTAGGACTTGGGAGTTAAAAAGAATCCTGGACCAGAGGTCCCGGTTCAGGTTTCTGTGTGCCACCTACTTCCGGCTGCTGACGCTGAAATTCAGTGCCTTGGCGGCATGCATCAGCTCATCCTCTGACAAGCTCATGTGGAGACAGGTCTTGTGAGCCAGGGAACAGAGTGACGATGGGCTTGCACGGCTGCCAGGGCTCCCGACAGGACTTGGGGGAAGAAGTGGGACAGAGGCACTCCTAAATCCACCCGGGTCTTCCAGCGGGCTGCTGCAGCTGCTGGCGTCAGACAGGCACAGGCCCGGGTTCTCGAAGGGCCCCTCCGGTTGGGGCGAGTGGGGGCACTTCTCGCTCCTCACTACCCCAGAATCCTCGCTGGCTGAGCAGGATTCACTCTCGCTGTTGCCGAGGGAGGCTGCATCACAGGGCTTGATGTCCTGCAGGCACACTCTGTCGTCCATTTCAATGGCTACAGGCTTGGGTGCCGGCTTGGCTCGGCCCGGGAAATGCAATTTATTTGCCCGCTTGCGGTTCGTGACGGGGGGTGGAGGATTTAGCTTAGGGACAACGTGATGAAACCTATAATAAAAACAGAGAAACAGCACTGATATATCATCACTTAGACTTATAGTGGATATATCACCACAAATGTCGCTGGCTTGTCTTTGAAGATTTTAGGTCTCTCCACACCTCGAGAGCTCTCCATACCCATACTCTGAATTGTGCCCTATGCATCCTGGGATAGTCTCCAGGCTCTGTGTGGCCCTGTATTGGGCAAGTGGTTGGATGGATAACCACTATTAAAAAGTAAAGATCGTATACAGTACGTGGGCTTTTGTGTATTGCAATAAACAGTTGTTTTGAATATAGGCAGACCCAATGAGGTGGGTTTTTGTGGATATACACAACCTGCTGGACTTTAGCCCTCTTTTAGAAAAGGCTGAAATGGGTTGGACGGAATCAATAACTCAGATTTGACACTGTCAAAAGCCATCATTTCCAACCTCTTTCTGCATCATTTCCTTTTGCTATAGCTGAAAATTAAAACAATTAATTTCCAAGTAAAACATTTTTTCCTTTAATGGCACAAATTAAGATTTTATGACCATTTTGTGAGATAAATTGTGTTTTTCAAACCTAACAGAATATGAAAACAAAATACTTTTGGGTACAATGATAGAGAGCCTGTTCCTTTTCTCAGATTTTAGCCAAATTCAGACATTTGCAATTCCCCAGCAGATCTGAGTGTCTCTGCCATTCCGTGCATCTTTCACTGCCAAGTTCTTTGCGCTCTTCAGGAAATTAAAAGAAAAAAACAATGTACCCTAAATATCACAGGACACCCCATACCAAGAAATGTCCAACTTTTTTCCATAATCATAATTCAAAAAAATCTACCCCAAATCACAGTTCCCTTAAAAAACATTCTCAAGACAGAAATTGACACCTGCACATGTCTCCCAGTTGAGAATGTGCCACAGGGCTTGCCAGCAAATATGCGAATGAAGGAGCACACAAAAAAACATAGAACTCCTGATAATGAGATTCCAAAGATTCTCCATGCCCCTTCTTAGGTTACTGATTTTCAGACACTCAGAGTTTTACTTACATTTACTTACTTACTTATGTTCCAAGAGCAGAATGAAAAATGATTCAGAGAGATAACCAATCAGATCCTGTGTCATATGTCAGACTAACCAATCAGATGTCTTGGTCCTGCCTCCTCAAGTTTCTTGTACCCACCTCCTATACAATATGATTGGTTATCTCTCTGAATCATTCATAATCTTATTTCATTCTGCCCTCAGAACATGTTTGGGTGAGTAAAACTCCCGCGAGCTTTCCAGGCTGCCATTCTTAAGGGCTTTCCTGGTATGGTGCTCCAAAGATCATATTGTACCAAATGAATCCAATGTTATATTGGCAGGAAATCAAATTGCCAAAACAAGACCTTAAAGATCAAAGTCAATGACTATAAACATGCATGCACATATACAAGATTAATCCACAGGAAATTTGGAAAGGCCAATTAGTATAACCCTCTGAGCTCACTGTGGAACTGGTCTGATGATGGTCACAACCTTCAGAAGAAAAACAAATAGGCTGAATGATGGAGCCAGCGGCCAGCTTGGAGGAAGCATGTGCTCTTGGCTGCTCCTCA
This sequence comes from Petrocephalus schoutedeni, assembly GCA_026780765.1. NCBI lineage: Eukaryota > Metazoa > Chordata > Actinopteri > Osteoglossiformes > Mormyridae > Petrocephalus > Petrocephalus schoutedeni. The sequence continues at coordinate 18,656,283 of JAODKL010000040.1, read as the reverse complement.
TATCAGCATGTCTTCCACGGCTCTGCTCCAGCCATGTCCTGCCAGAGTTCCACTACCATTCACTAAGTCCGCTATCCAAAGGCTGGAACAAACGCCTCCTCTTGGGCGAAAGCCATCCCAGTGCAAACGCACAGTGTAGTATAAGTATATGACTCGAAATATACATGGATTACAACCAGCTCTGCTCATTCTTTCAGTGGCTGTACCAAAAGTTCTGGTATGGCAAAGAAAGGTTAAAGAACATGCATGCTTGTCAAAGTAGCATAGCTGACATCCACCACGATCCACCCATTTATCCTGCTAATTCAGTCCAGGGTCACAATAGAACCCCCCCCCCCAAAAAAAAAAACCCAGCCCAAGATATGAAATGAAAAATGTGTGTATGTATGTATATAGATATGTGTATGGATGGATGATGGATGATATCAGTTTACAGTATCTTACAGTAACTCTTCTCTTAGGATATACAGCTGTGCAATCATGTCCACTAAGTTATTATACACTGACATGCCTATTGTATCATTTCACTGCAGCATAATTTTACCGTGCTGGAAAAGTATTGTTTTATGGCGGGAATTTAAATAAGCTTTATTTTTATATTCTTATCTCTTATCTTAGATGTGGAATGATTCAACCCTTAATTAATTCTAAGACAGTAAGCAGGTCCAGCGTCAAAGTACAAACACTACGGGGTAACATTTGTGCCCAGAATGTCGTGAGTTTAATCCTATGAATCACTGCAATTCTGTTACATTCTGGACTCTCATGCGATCTTGGGAAAATTATTTATTTATAGTCACATGGATGGAAATCAAGGGAGACAAATTGTGCTTTGAGAAGAAATGTACAAAGAAAAAAGAATACATTACTAGGAAAATGGATGTTTTTGTGTAGTGAGGCCAGCTTTCCCGGTATCACCTGGAAGGCAGAGTTGAGCCCGGGAGCTCAGTCTTCATCTATGTTCTGATCCGCATCAGACATCTGGTTGGTTACTTTGGCAGCCGTGACTAAAACCTGGGCCAACCAGGAGCCAGTGGGTGGGACCCCGCCTTAAATCTGGCTGTTTATTTTTAAGATTGAAGGCAACTTCCCAGTTCAGTCAGTGTACTTTTGGCAGACTTCCTGCCTGAGCCCATGAGCTGGCTGGAACAGGTCCAGCTACCTTGGGGCTACCCTTTAACACATGAGCAGATAACGAGCACCGTGGGCCAGAGAGAGGCGTGAGTGCTGAGGACAGCTGGGGCACCGCACGCCTTTGCATCCCGTGGACATGGAAACACAACCCGGCCTGTGGGAGTGGGAGGGCAGATGTGGCTTGGTTTCATGGGTTCTACTCAGAGGACACAGCTGGGATCAGTTAGTGAGCCTGTTCTTCCTCCATACTCCTTACGATGCGAATACGGGACACTCTGCAAAGGTAGATTCAGAGGAGACACTGCTCCACCCCTCCGGCATACAGGAATTTAATGCTGGAATGAACATGTACTGGATCCGCCCCACTTATCAGTCTTTTATGAGGCAATGAAAACCTAGACTGCTGTGTTTTCACTTACATTTCATTACACATAAGCTCTGCTATCAGCGGTAATATTTGGGGATTGGTTCATTTCAGCTGTAGTTCAGCTTTATAGTTTATTATACTTTATTAATTCCCATGGGGAAATTCTCTTTGCCCCATCTTGCTCTCCATACAGATGAGAGCAAGCCTGGGGGTCACAGCAAGGGGTGGCCAGCATGCAGGAGTCAGGGATTAAAGGGGCAGTGCACCCAAAAACTGAAAAGGGTGTGTCTTAGAGGGGCTTTAGTGCTATCTGTCCATCTAGGATGTTCTGCTAAGAGTTGCCTAGTTTTGGAGATATCTGTTAAAGAAGTTTCAGCCTTCTCTCAAATGTAATGGGCCCCAGTGGCATTCCTCCTGTGGTGTTTAAAGCACCAGAAAAATCTCACCAGTAAAGTCTCATCAGAAATCACAACCCAGTTAATTCACAGACTTTGTAGAGAGATGTTTAATGTAGGAACTATTTCCTTCTGCCAAAGTGCACATAGCGATCATGTCACAGCGCAGAAGATATGGCCGGGGTGCTCGTGTTCGTATCTTATGCTCAGTGATATGATTCGTGTGTTGAGTTTGAAAGAACAACCTAGATGGATAGATAGCCCCACAAAAAAATCCTTTTTCAGTTTTGGGTCGAACTGCCTCATTTACTACCCTGCTCAGGGACCCACTGACATGTGACTGCACTGCCGAGGTTGGGCTAGAAGCGGCACCTTTCTGATCGCAGGTACATGAAGGTACGGCACCCTTCTGGTCACAGGCATCAGGGCTGAGCTCAGCTTAGCTTAGTCATACACCAGCCCCAAGAATATACTATTCCAGCACATGATCAAGAGCAGCGCAAGAATTTGCGCTAATTGGAAATAAGCAACCATGCTTCAAAGTCTTCAAATGGAAGACCAAGCCCAATATGCTAAGCTGCTCTGGAAGGAGGTCAGAGAAGCATTCACAGAAACTGACATGCACTATGACGCTAAGACAGGATCCAGGACCATGAGTAATGAGTGAGTGATGGGAGAGAGAAAGAAGAGGGAAGAGAGACCAAAAAATCCCTCATCTAATGTTGATGAGGAAAGCAGAACAACTGGATCCATTGTGTTTTTAATTCCCAAGCAAAGTTTACTCAGAAAATAAGCTTATAGCATTTTATAGCTGATGTGTAACACTGAGCATGCCTAGTCTGTGTGTGACTACATAAAGCACCCAGAAAAGGTCTAATCTCAATATATCGCTCAGAAGTTGCACGCAAAACGCAAGTTTGACATAAGACAAAGCTGCTGTCTCTCTCATTACGCCCTAGTCAGCTCTAACTGTGTTTCTGGTGAGTGCCTTACCATTCAGCCACCCTTCTAATGGTGCGGGAGTTAATCCTGACCGCCTCGTTTCCTGCAGTGCCTGGGGGATCCGTTTTCTGCCTGCCCCCTGAACTGACCGGGCCGGTATCTGCTCTCCTGGCCTCTGTCTGGGCCTTATTCTCCAGACTGAGGAGGCTGAGGTAGGACTCTGCCAAGGCTGCCGGTGCAGAGAGCCTTGTGGGCCCCTCCGCCAGGCCGCAGGAGGGAACGGGCTCGTCACTCTCCAGGCCGTGGTTTCTTAGGATGAGAGACCCCGCGGAACCCCATCTGGAGATCTCTCCATCTGATGACAGACAGCCGAAGGCATAGTCACACTAAAGGCCCAAACACTAGTGAGCCGGGAGCGTCGGGGGAGAGCCCAGTGAAGGCAGGACTCACCCTGGATGGGAGCGGGGGCTCTGACCTCCAAGTCTCTCAGCTGTTTGACTAGCAGTGCCACATGCTGGAGCAACTCCCTGTTATGGAGCTGGAGCTGCTGTACCTGGCTCTCAGCTTCCACCCGGGCGGCAGCCTCGGCGGCCAGCTGTCCCTGGAGGAGCTGCACCTGGGAGGGGACAGAGGAGAACTGTGGGAGCCAATCACCGGCTATATTAGTGTGCATGTGAGTGTGCTATGTGAGCCAATCACCGGCTGTATTAATATGCATGTGAGTGTGCTTGGGGAGCCAATCACCGGCTGTATTAGTATGCATGTGAGTGTGCTCCTGGGAGGGTCTGTGTGACAGTTACATCGGAATGTCCCTTTCATTGTTAGACAAAATGAAATGCTCTTCCTTTTGTCCCCCTAGATGTTTTTGGGTGTTACAGAGCAAAGGGCAGCGACCCTTTGCACATCTAGCCATAACACAAACAACCTCTCGCTATACTACATATACACTCACTATAACAATCGATGTTGTAATGACCATTAAAAGAATACAATTACCAGCACTGTCAAGAGAATAGCAATACTGAGTCTCACAGGAAAAATGGTCACATTTTCACCAAATTATCCGGCTCCTTTCGATGGCACGCACGGAGGTAAGTGCTCCCTCTGCTGGCAGTCAGTGGTCACTGTCTGAATCCTCAGAAACTGCCAAATGTGTGTAATTGTTGGATGTACATCAGGTGACAATCCAACTGCCAGTCCAACACAGCAGATTGATCTGGCTAATATCACTCGGCTTCTCATTCCTCTACTGCAGCATGGAACTGGCCATGCTAATTTTTGCACATTGACTTAAGATATATGGAATTAAAAGCAATATAATAAGAAATACATACATACATACATACATACATAAACAAACAAATAAATGCCTAACTAATAACCAACCATCCAGGGTCAGAGTTTATCTTGGAATCCACAGTCACATGGCGGAATAACTCAGGACAGGATACTAACCCATGCCAGGCCAGTACATGAATGCACCCTGGTTCCAGAGGTGAGAGGCAACTGTGCTAACCAATGCACCACAATGTCACCCCAATAGTACTAGTAGTAATAATAATAACAATAATAATAATAATGTCTTGAAACCTCTAAAATGAAAAACTTCAATATACAGCGGTGCCCAGGGAGCAGGGGCCAAGGACCCAGATTTATATATTGTTTTCATCATGTGAAAGTCACATTCAAAGTTATTACTTTTTAGAACCATAATATACATATACATATACATGATATGCATAATTAATATACAATCTTTACGGAAGACAGGCAAGTAAAATTCCTATTATCCAAGCGTACCACACAGGGTCCCATTCGGTGTCTTACCCTATAATTGATTTGATTACTAGGTCACACTCACAGAATGTGCAGACTTTTGGGAAGATCGAAAACAGCGAGACTCATTCCAGCTCCACCAGGCCACACCCCCACAGGCACCGTGTGACTCATGCAGGCGTTCAGCCATTACCTGTCTCCCCGAAACCGTTAACCCCTATCCCGTGTTTGGGGTCAATCTGACCCCAGAGCATCATTAAACGGTAGGCAAATTTCACATGAGGAAATTATCACGGGAAACGGGTTAAGGCTACATTTTATTTTTCCATCTACCTGCGCGAGGGCTACATGCGTCTGAGTCTGCTGCTGGAGGATCTGGTGCTGGAGGAGGTGCAGCTGGTGCTGGCTGGACAGTGACAGGTGAGAGGAGGCTGCCGGCTCACTGGAAGAACACAGGGCCCCCCCCATGCTCAGCAGCTGCTGCTCTCCATCCTGAAGTCGAAAGGACCACACATCTGACACTAAGTCTAAATCAAACGAAACAAGACAGATTTCCCACAGCGACCACTCTCATGCGAGTGATGGCCGAAGACGTCGGTTTGAATTTCCCCTCCCCTGTTCCTGAAAAAAAAAATAAAACAAAAGACACAAGAAGTATACAGGATTTCAGGTTCTCAGTGCGATCAGCACATTAAAGGTGTGGAGATGCGACAACGGCCTGCGAACGGTGGACTGCGGCGGAGGCAGTGAGAATTCACAGGTGTGAGTCAGCCAGCCCTGTCGGAGGGATGACAGGTTATTTCCTCTGGTACTGTAATAGTGATGTTCTCCAGCACAATGGGGGTTTTCTCTCAGTGGATTTCTGTGTCTCTAAGTTTTTGACAGAGTGTGAGAAGTAGGAGTTTTTTCCTTTTTTTTTCCAGAGGATCTCGTAACGAAGTCGTACCACCTCTCATGCTAAAAATACCACCTGCCAACTTGACACGAAACAGGACAGCAAAACTCAACCTGGGTTTCGGAGGTGAATGTTAATCGTAGGAAACACTGAGATGACCCAATACTGGGTGTAACTGCTTGTACTCCTCATTTTTACACTTCATAATTTAAAAGCTAAACCTGCAAATACAACAAATATATTCACAGTTATAACTCCCTGAAGATCAAGACTGATATACGTCAATGAATATGAAATGTTGCTAAACTTATCATCATTTATCGCTTTGAAACTGTAAAAACTGCCACTTCTATAACTACAGCAAAAAGCTCTGCTTGGCACACGCCTTAAAAGAACATGACAGAATTTTTGTTAATAGTTTTCCTTTAGCATAAAGGACTAAACACACCTCCTTATCTTTCTTTCTCAAAGGATGAGAACCTTTTTTATATCGTTCACTCTTCCCAAATCATCATAGGTCAATGTTATTTAACCATTAACCAGTGATTATTAATTAACAATGACCTGCTTACAGTAGAAGGCTCGACCCCAGACTCCGGACATACTCGCCCTCCCCACTTCCTAATAATTATCATGCTCAGCTTGAACAGCATAAGGGTATTTAATAGATATGTAGTCTGAAGAATATATGGGTCTGTACCAGAATAATATAGTCTGACAATCCCCTGCAATCTAAGGGGCAAAACTCCCTTAGTATGTAAATAATGGTCAGTGTTAGAAAAGGCTTTCCTGAAGCTTCATACCCCCAGGGCCCTAGCTCCATCTGTGAGGCTGTTTGTTCTGGTAAGAATCCCTCTTCCTGATACCATCCCACAGTCCATCATGCTGAAAATGTACATGTGCGCCCTCTGCTGGTCTGGGGTGTGGGAGGGGTGCTGGGTTGGAACAATGTGCATATGTGTATGACATATAGTTAGACAAAGTGCTGTCTCTGAAATATTCTTAGTGTGTTATGTGCGTGGCTTGTGATGGTCATTGTGGAATGCTTCCTTGGATTGGCTCCCTGTGACAATGTACTGGATAAACGGTTATGGAAGATGGCGGGGTGGATGAATATCACATCACATATATTCAGCATGGATCTATGACACAGGGGATACCAGTAACACTGTAAAATTAATCTTTCTTACTGCATATCAGCACCTGGGGTCATAACCACTTATCTAGGCCAGCTGTGACCCATTAGAACAACAATATACTCTTGTGAAAATTGTACCATTAGTATAGATAAAAGGTGCTTGCTATAATCAGCCAGCAGATGGCGATGTAACATTGTACCCAAACCCAATGGCACCCTTGGGCCAGCATTATACAGAGACTCTGCTATTGGGCACAAAAGAAGGGACAAAAAAGTGACAGATGGATCTACACTTCAGAACAGGTATCAAAAAATGAGGTGTAAGGTGTAAGATGTAAGTGTAAGGTGTAAGGTGTAAGATGTAAGGTGTAAGGTGTAAGATGTAAGGTGTAAGATGTAAGTGTAAGGTGTAAGGTGTAAGAAGCTGGCTGAATACACTGTGCACAAATTCAATCAGCACTTTGCAGAATAATTTTGCAGCCCAATTCTTGGACCAGCAACCACATCTAATGTCACCCTGACTGCCAGAAAAGCACTTATTACTTATTAAATGAAATTCAATTTACTTTACGAGAGTGAAGGAAGGCTGATCACTGTCCTATTTGGGTGTACAGTACAGAGTACCAGGTTCACAGAGGGTGGGTAACAGAGGGTGGGCTGAGGAATCCGTCAAAACACATGATGCCAGGAAGCTTCTGGACTATTTTAAGCAAATGCAAACTGACACATGGACCATTTTCATAAGACTCCCTAGCTCCAGCTCACTTACCATCAATCCCATCGACTTCCCATATATAAGAACTTTGTTTTAAGGCAATTTTAGAACAACCTCACAACATCAGGAGAGGCAAAGCATTGTAAAAAAAGTACATTCAATTACATTTGTAAGAAAAAATATACTGTGATGCTGCAGGACCACTACTGGAATGAAAAGGTATGAAAAGAGCAGCATGATAAGTATCCCTAATGTCCCTTAAATTAAAAGTTAGTCAGATTGATTTAATGGGGTTCCGGTTACACTGGCTTGTTAGCGGTGACCCCCCCCTCCCCCAGTCCCTGCAGCCACACCCAACCAGACCACAGTTCGCCCCACCACAGGCATACATGTTACACGTTTGCTAATTCACCTAATGGAGATCTTCTGACTGATTTTGACAAAGGCTCTTTTTGGAGGCATCGACCCTTCTGTTGACTTATTTTTCCTGAATTTTGCTTGCTGCACTTGATTTGTATTCGGTCTTCATTTTGCTCTGGATTGGCTTTGAACTTGGCTTGTGTGCTGACCATGATGCGGTGAATCATCAAACCGGAACTGGACCTCAGAGCTACACCTGGATCTCTTTTGTTATATTACCATTGGAATGTGCTTAGAGAAGAGGCCTTACCTGTAGGTCCCAATCTTTAAGCACATAGCTGGACTCAGCAGCCAGGACCCCAGGAACTTCCTCAATCATCCCTTTAAAAAGCGTCATCTCTGTTCCATTTTTTTCATGATCTTCCTCTCCAGTCCCCTGATGACCTTTGACCCAGAGTGATATCTCTGTAAGAATTTTCTGTATGAGCCATATTTACCACGATACATTTTACCAAAAAAACAGTAGAATATTTTGCTGTCATTAAAGAGATAATAAATAAAGAAAATGTAATTTCAAAAGGATCCATAAGCACCTGTTCTGTATCATTATCACTTTGATTATCAGTTCCTGGGATTGTTCTTAGCTTTTCTGTCTGTATTTTTCCAGCAGGATAGAGGAACCTCTCTCACCCTCTTTCAACGGCTCCTCACTCTCCCTGTCAGCCTGGCCCTCGTCCTGCTGCTGGGTTCGCTGTAGACTCAACTGGTGACACACCTCGAAGGCTTGGCCCAGCGTCCGCACGATGCACACTGCCTGGACCTAGGGGTGGCACAAGCACACACACAAAACCAGGCTTAAGAAGACCGTCTCTAGCCGTCACAACGATTGTGCAACCCCCTACCTTCTTCTTGGTTTTGAACACGTTGCATCGGAAGGAGCTGCTGGATCCATCCCGGGCGATGTAGCTGAAGATCTTCAGCTCACGGGAGTCGTGGGACACATAGAAAATCCTGCAAAGGATTTTTGGAAATCCCTGCAGTTGTTTTTAATTTGCTGAGCACATTTCCACGATACCACTTGTATTATACAGCGTATACACTCTCAATGGACAAGATATTTAGTAAAAATTGTAAGCTGCAACACCCCAATTTTATGCTTTTCTCTAATACTATCCACTGGGTGGCAGAGTACATCCCACATAAAACCTGTATCCAAGAGAAGACCAATCTGTGAACTAAAAGCTCATAATAAGCCTCATCACTCGCCGAATAATGATACGACCACACTCAAGGAGTCTGATAAGAACTCGCTTTGTCAATATCAGACAAAATATAAACGACATCCCAGATTGGATCATCCCACCCTTACTGCCAGGTTGGTCATCAAATGGTTCCTCATTTCGTGGACAGAACGCCATAGGAATCAGACAAATGTCAGGACTCAGGGCTGCTGACTGGACCAGCGGTTCAAGACAGTGGAGCAAAAGAGGACATTTGGGTTTGGAGGATTTGCAAAGCTTGGGGTCCAGAACCAGGACACAGAACAAAACTTCAAATCCACGAGACTCTGGTGGATCTGCAAATGGGATTCTGGGCAAAACAAAAACCTGGAGATGAACAACCAAGCAAGGAGTGTGAGGTCTGCTCAGTTCATATGAAGCCCTAAATCGCACATCCTGTTTAGAATATGGCCACAAGGCTGACCTCCATCATCGCAGTAACAATCAACATGTAACATATGATGCAGTGCAGTCTTGCACAGGGCTCTTTTCCAGTAACTGGACGAAGACTCACCTGTATATAGGGTCATTCATTACCAACATCTTGCTCTCATCCCAAGTCCACTCCTTCCTCTAAAAAGATAGTCAGGCATTCAATGGTATCTGCACAGAAAAAACTGAAGCCTTGCTTTTTTCATTTTTAACCAGGCAGCAGAAGACAAATTAATCTCGGCTGCAAGCAGTCCCCAGGTTATGAACAAGATCCGTTCCCCAAGTCGGTATTGAAGTTAAATTTGTAGGTGAGTCGGGACCGCTGAAGCTGTGCAATGTTTTCACAAGCATCACAAAGTAATGCATCTTTGTTATTATGAACCACTGTATTTAACCTGAATTTTCAATATAACAGACTTTAAGGTAGCCCATTTGTACGTACGAGTTGTCTGTAAGTCAGACATTCTTAACCCGGGGGCTGCCTGTACATTGTCCGTCACCAAGTAGACCCTTCCTGTGATACTGTACTAAGCACACCTTACTGGTGAGTCCTTACCTTCTGTTTCTTCCAAAGAACTACTTTCACTCCATCCACAGATATGACAATATTCACCTTCTTCTTCTTAATGCACTTTGCTTTGTATTCATTCTAGGAGAAAACCACACAGAGCATAGCATATAGTCGGGTATACGACGGGTATAAGAGAGCCCATGTGTGGCCAAGTACACATATTGTCGGGTATATGATGGGTATAAGAGAACACAAGTGTACGCATATTGAGAAACACAAGTCAGATCTTTATTCCTTTCAAAATGTTGTGTGTGTCAATGAGTGTAAAATATGGGTTTGCATAGATCACATTTTAGGACCAAAATGTCCCCAAAGTGTGATTAAACCTGCAACTTTCGGGGACATCTTTTCAGGTCTCCATTTGGATAACCTGGATCTTATAAAAATCTGTGAATGCGACCAGAAAAGTAAAAAAATGCCAAAAGGTTGGTTACTTATGGTTGAGGTTAGGGCTAGGTTGGGGTTAAGGGTGTTGTGATTGGGATTAGGGTTTGTCCCATATAAATGAATGGAAGGTCCTCATTTGGATAGTTACGCGAGTCTGTATGTATGTGTGTGTGTGTGTATTTCCCAAAATAAGCACCACTGTGTTTTTCAGTTCTGTGTGGAAGATGTTGAATATTTTGTATGCATCACTGGGTCCAATTCACTAATGAATTCACTGACAGGTCACTGAGGTGAGCACAGCCTGGTGGGACGCTGCCAGTACAGACGCAGCGAGACGCACTGAAATGCACTGAGGCCATAAATCGGAGCTCTGTGAGCTGCCAGATGATTTACTGAATTAGTGCAACTGAAGAGAATACAGCGGACTGCGGCTGCCAAAATCGCAGCTTCTCGAAAAACAGTGAAGGGCTGGCATTCAATCTAGTGTCATCCCGTTTTAGTACTGTAGTGAAAATGAGGCCTCATATATAAATCAACAAGAAACCGGTTTTCAAAATCATAATGTAACTATTCTCATACATAAAAGTATCTGTAAAATGTACAGAAAATCTTCTATTGCGGTTATTCCATGCAGTTAATAGATAAATTCCATGCAGGTTATTAGCCAGATCAGTATACAATTAAATATGTTTTCACTGTATTTTATTCAGTCTGCACATCACACTGTCACCTCACACCTCCAGGGCTGAGGGTTCAATTCCCACCCTTTCTTCTGTGTGAAGTTTACATGTTATCTCCATGTTGGGGAGGTTTCCCCCAAATACATACAAGTAGGTGAAGCATTATCTCTAAATGGCCCATGGTTTGTGCGGCTTTGTACGGGATTAGCAGCTGAAAGATGGATGCATATTATTTTTTTTTAAATAAATAATTATGCCTTTCTGGCACGTCAACACAATTTCTTAAGACACCACAGCATTCATCCAAGGTCTTACTGGACCAGGATTGTCTATCCTGATACATAATTTCAGCACCCGCAGCTGGGGATGGTATCTTTGGCGCCTGGCCATTGGAAACACTGAAGGATCAGGAGGATAGCTGTGTTTGGTCAGCATCTACCTCAGGACTCCCAGAGGACAAGCGGGAGAGGTGTCGCTAATTCCAAAGATCTCCAACAACCACTCAAAAAAAAGGAAAAAAAAATAAAAAAACTGTGTTAGCCCGAGGACATGTATGCCATAAACACTGCGATCGACACTGTGGTCATCTGAGCAGATCCGCAAGAACAGCACAGGGAAAAATCCGTCAGCAGCCATCGCCTCGGTGTGGAGAACTGGAGCCAGTCAATAAGGCTGTGGGTGTTTTCAGAGGCAGTGCGTGAGGACTAGGCAACAGCCATTGGCAGAGCAGTCACTGGCTGAGACGAGGAGACAAAAGGAAGCTGGAGGAGGCTCGGATTCAAATTGTGTTGGCACTGGTACAGCTGGGGGCAGGACTGGGGCTCGACGGATGGGGTCTCCGTAAATCTCAGCCTGAAAGACCCATAAACTCTGCTGCAGTGGCTCTCGCGTCCTTCAGCAAGGACAAACTGCAGGCATGATGTTCCCTTCACACATTCTCATGTGCACAAACACAGGAACAACTTTCACACACTTTTACCACATGAACAACGACTGTGGAGGAAAAATACAGCCACTAGGGAAAGGAAATTTTTCACTGAGCTATGATAAATAATAAAGAATAAAACTATAACTGCAGAATATGTTTTTTAGGCTCTGCTGGATAGGCCAGTAGAGACTCAGTTCAGGCCAGACACATTGCTTAGCCACAAAATGAAAACAGCATCTCGATGTGTGTAAATGTGAACAGGCAGCACTAGCTATGTGCACTGGAAATGAACAGGAGATAGCTAGGTGCCTCGAAAAATGCCTCAATGCTTTAATGGCAGGTGTATTTGGGGGCAGTTCTCAAGAGAGAGGGATAGTGTTTGTGCTGCATCTCACGTGTAGTATTTCCCATCTAGTGCTACTTTACTGGAAACACTTTCAGAGGATGTGCTGGATCTTGACTTTGTGTGTGTTTGTGGGCTGTGTGAATGTGTTTTTATCACAGTCCATCTCTAATAACATGACTACTTGAGAACTACTGGTTTGTACTCCACTTTCTGTCCCCCGCCCCCCTCCTCGGAAACAGACTTTGCTAAAATCACTCCTTCACGCGCAGGATTCAGTCTCATTAAAATCAGTGGGGCTCCTTTTGGGTACGGAGGAGGGGACCGTGCCTGGAATGGCAAATAGATTCTACAAAAAGTAATCTGACTGCCCTTTACCATGGTACCTTAGGAGGCAACACTTCAATAAAGCAGAGCAGCTTTAGTGAAATTAATTTATTTTCCATACTAATCTTCACATAACTTAAATATGCATTTCTCTATTTTGGAATTTGGTCAAAAAAATCTAATACTGTAGACACATCACTTTGTTCATATAATCTATGCATCCACTTCCGAAAAGCTTATCAAGTATTGGGTCGTGGGGAGCTAGGATCCTATCCCAGGCAGTAAAACAAGCTGCAAGCAATACCTTGGATAACCAGGGATTATCTTCCATCGTTATTCGGAAACGATCCTGGTGTGATATTATGAAATTTACTTCAACTCATAGGACATCACAATGGGAGGGTAAAATAGCATGGACAGTGCATTAAAAGGTGCACCTGTAGGCGGAGGGGGGGGCGGCTTCACAGGTGAGCCTGCGCTTACCCTGATCCTCCGCATGGCTGCCAGGATTTCCACGCGACTGCAGGGCCTCGGCATGTTCAGGCTGCCCACGTACTGCAGACGGAGAGCAGAGGGACACTGGCATTCCCGGGAAGCCGCACAGCACAACAGAGCAAAAACCAAAATGCACACGCAGCTCGACCTGATGAGCATTTTATGACACGAAATACTCAGGGGCTCAGGATTCTCCAGCCAACAAGGCGCACAAGCATTTCTGTAAGCGGTAAAAAAAAAATGTGGCACAATCCGGTCAGTTGCTCTTATAGTCAAAGACTATCCTGTCCTGGCCTCCTTTGAGTGACCACAGTCAGAATGCAGGGGACATTTAGGGGTGGGAAACTTTGTGTAATTTTAAGAGTGAAAAAAGAAACTTCCATAAATAACCAGTTCATAAGTTTATGCCAAGCGAGTACAGGCAGTAACATGGTGAAATCCATCAGCCTGCTGTTATGTACAGGGACATTATAAAATATTTTTCATTATACAACATGTAACAATGTGGTTTTAATTGTTGATACATGATATTTTTTCATCGCTCTGTCTTTTCTTGAGAATTTGGCTATGACATCAGAATTCCTTTTATTCAAAAGAGGGCCTGTAATACGGTTTAATTTACTTAAGACTGTACTTAAATGCTGTATTTAATGTTACTTACTGTGCGATATTTACCAATTAAACTTAAATATCACGTTATAGATGAAGCCTAATTCTCAAGAAACGACAGTGCAATGGAAAAACATGTATCAAGGAAGGACGGAGCAATGAAAATTATGCTTTTAATGCCCCTCAAAAAACGAAGGAATAATTAAAAACACATTGTTACACGCTGTATACTGAAAAATGTTTTATTAGATACCCGTTCATAACCTGTAACGGCAGGCTGACAGATGTCACCACGTTACTCGCTGTACTCGCCCAATAAAGTGATTGACAACTTAAATAACCACTCAAATGACATATCGGTCAAAACACCCTCCCTAATTGGCGGTATGGGCGTGAGCGCTATTGACATGCGACACACCCATATCTTGGTGTCTCTCGGTCAAAAGTGCATATCTAGCCAGAAGCCCGAGTACGCAGCTGTTTTGACTAAATGCATGGGAGAATAGACCCCTAGCTGTTTATTAATTTTTATTTACAAAATTGGCTGTCAAATTCACTTCACTTTGTTTTGGATATTTACAATAATGTCCACTGTGAACACTGACTAGTTTTAGATGTAGGCCCATTTCCTTTCATTCCTCACCTGCCCATAATTGAAAATGTTAAACTACTTACCAGGGTTTTCCATTTACTTCAAGGTAAATATCCCGACAAATTATTGTGCAATCTTTTACAGTGTTTTTTTCTGTTAGGCGACTGTATTATTCCTCTTTGCAAAGACGACACTGTAAAAGTTAAATTCATAAATACTTCCTATATAAAGGAAAACTAAATTAAAAGTACGCATGAGCTTAAGGGTGTGGTAGCGCAGGATTTAAGTTACATGCACTTACACTCAATAATATGCCAGTGTTTTATATTTGCATTTCTATGTTTCTGCTGTTGTCGCAATATGCCCATCTTTGGTGTTTTAACTGTACATTTACCCTTAAAGCAGACTCACCTGATAACTACGCATTCTGAATACTGTGTGCATGCATGTCATATTTAGTCTACAAAGAATATTAAAATAAATGCTTCCGTCTATTTAATCCCAGCGAAGCTGGCATTTAAAAGCAAAATAAACTGATCAATGCCTTTTACAGTTACTGTAAATGAATGAATACAGTTCATATGACAGGCTTCGTTAAAGAATATATTTTATGAAACGGCACCAATACAAGATACATGGGAAGCTCACCTTGGCTTGAAAGTGAATGCCATGCTGAAAAGCCTCTTCATTATGAAGAGGTATTTGCGAGTCCCCTATGTCATCCACAAGGTTGTATCCGTTACGCACAGGCATAGTTTCCCTTATGAGCTGGCACCTGTATCATCACTGGCAGCTCGGTAATAATCAGCAATGCACAAGCGCAATTACCGACTGCTTTATTACCAGGCGATGCAGCACTGTGACCGGCAGCTCCAAAACAGCAATGCAGATCTCAAACAGGAAGCAAAACGCGTCCATCTGGGCTTCCCGATCGTCTTATTTAACCGATCCCCGTTTATGTATTTATCTTACATTTCGACAAAGCGAAACAACGCGATCCGTGCCTACAGTCGCTTCCGCGGAGCCCGGAAACTACTGACCTTGTATTAGTAAAATGTTTAGCAGTGGTATAGTAACGACTGAATTAGGCATGCTCCGCGCTCACGGACCAGACTCTTGTATCACATGATAATAAAGGGAAAAGGATTATGAATGTAACGGGAGACTCTTTTTACACCTTATTGGTATCATTTTGCCTGAACATGTTCAGTAATAGTTTTTTACGTTTTTAACAGAACTGTATCTGATTTTGACAGTAAGCCCTAGCGATTAGGCTTGCTTGTTGCATATAATAATATTTCATTTTGTTAACTGCATAATACTACATGACATATATATATATATATATATATATATATATAATTACAACATATGGGCGTTCATATATATATATATATTTAAATATACGAAATATATATGAACGCCCATATGTTGTAATTGCCTTTACATTTCACGAAGCATCCATAGTAAAGTAGCATCCAGTCTCCTATACTGTTCAGTAAGCGCTCCCCCTGTCGGTTAAACCTTACCAACACATTCCACTGGTGGACAAATTTATATATCCCACCTTTTTGAGCCGTTCTATCTAAGGGAGGTATTTTCTACAAAAAAAAAGCAAATAAAAATGATACTGTTAAAATGAAAACACAATTTCCGCTTTGGCATCCAGTTTTCAAAGCCTATGCGCAGCAATCCTGCCGAAATGAAAATGCAATATGCAATAGGTTAATTCAAGTGGGAGTTGGGAGGAGCTAGGACCATAGGGTCTCAGGCACTGCTGCACTTTCTCTGTGCAGCTGCGGAATCTTAAGTTAAGTTACTTTAAATGACGTTTAATTTATCGCCCAAGCCGAGTTCTGGGCTGGCATGTGTATGGACAAACCCATTCCTGACCACTAGGGGCGCACTTGGAGGGTTGCTGTCATTTTGGTTCAGTCGTATTCAGTACACTGCATTCGGTGACGCGGATTAACTACATAAAAGAAAAATAAATTCAAACAATATAAAGAGCGAACTGGTATTACTGGGTGTGACCCACACACATTGAAAGCAAAACTGTTGCGCTACTGGTGCCCAGTTAATTTGCCTGCTATAAAAATGTGCTTTGTTATAAAAAGTGGCTGATTTGAATGGATAAAAATGGATATGTTTCAAGGTGGAATTTTTAAACAATCAGAAATTTTGTGAGTCCTGTAATGATGTTTTTCATTATTAATTAATTTGATGCTAATGAAATGATTACTGACTATTTCTCAGAGCACTAATATCCTTCAGTTTGTGTTAAATTATATTGGGATGTATTGGGATTGAAATTTACTGAATATGGCAAAACAGCCACATTTAGAATATTTTTCACAAGCTGCCACTACTATTTAAATAAAAGTTGATCCTTCCTCGAAATGAGGAATAAATTGAATTAAATCCCAAGAAACCAAAATGACAAGATTACAACTGTCACGATTGGGTACGAGCGGGTCGAACGGGGACACTGGACGCTGGACCTAGGATGAGACAGACCAGGAGGGACTGCACGCATACACACACACGCACACACACACACAACTCAGGTCTAGACGCAAAACATGTTTACGGGCACATAATAGGTCAAGGCAGAACTAGGGACCACGAAAGGACTTCCCAAACAGGACACACTGAGGCAGGGCAGACGGGTTGGGGAACGACACCGACAGAGACTAAGACAAGCACCAAACCCACCACAGAGTACACACTAAGGGTGCATGCTGGGATCTCACCGGGGCCAGGAAACGAATGTCGGCAGAGTGAGGGAGCACAGGGAGAACAGACTCCGCAGATGGAACAGGGACAGGATGGACAAAACACACGGCATACACCAAGACAGGATCGACACGTGGAGGAACCACAAGGACAGAGACACAAAGGGTAAGCACAGAGGAAACAGGGGTGACTGCACAGGGGTCAGGAATGGGGAAGGAGGTCCCTAGGACTCCCAGGTATGGGGCATCATCCCAGGCACTTTCCTGGGTCTTGGAAACCTGCAGGACAGGGACAGAGATGGTGGCCAGAACAGGGACTGGAGGTGCCTGTAGGGCCAGTGCCGGATGGTGCCCCAGGGACAGTTGGGTCGGGGGGTGGAGGGTGAGAGTAGGGAAGGGGACCACCACAGGAACAGGGACAAAAATGTTTGAGGTCTCCGGGAGACGGAAACCCGGCCGGCCCCATTCTTGGGCCTCCTGTTACACAGTAGACCACGTCGGGACTGAGGACTGGGGTGGTGCGTGTTCGGGTCCAGAATCAGGGTCCACGATCCGGACCCTTCACCTAGGGCAAGAGGCCCGCAGAAGATCAGGGATGTTTGTTTTTTTATTTGCTAAATTATATGACTGTGTTGTGGGGGTACGAAGATGGACACTGACGCGGCACTGCTGTAAGTATCGCTGTTTTATTGATACACTCCACAGGGAAGTCCGCGGTACCAGGGGCTCAACCCAAA
>JAODKL010000040.1:18622843-18636112 GCA_026780765.1 Petrocephalus schoutedeni | reverse complement strand
TATTAGTCCTCGTCTTCCTGAGTTGGGTGTCCGTCATTGATGTTTGATGTTCTCTGTTTGCTGTCAACCCTGCCTCATGCATTAAGATCCTCATGCCGAGATCGTGACAGCTTCAATCCTCCTGAAAAGTGATTTTAAAAGCAATTGTCTCTTTTATACCTGCATGCTTTCAGTATGTGATAGAGTAAACCAATTAAATTGTGAAAACAAATAATTTGTTTATTTAACTAAGATATGCTAAAATAGCCTGGACAGATTTGTTGGTACCCCTAAAAAAGATAATAAATCACAGCATTATAGTCATGTTTCAAACTAAATGTTTAACCTTACTTAGCATCACAGCTGTTTTCAATCTCCTTATCAGCCATTCAGCCTATTTAAATGGAGGAAACTTAACATTGTGTGTGTTACGGTTGTGCCGCGATCGACGACCCATTATGCAGGCGGTTCGGTACAAGGACGTTTATTTCCGAAGGAACACAGGTTTCGGAACACAGGAACAACTAAACGGGGACCGTAAACCGATGTACGGTGATAGGCATCACAGGTACATACAATAACCGACACTGGGGACTAAACATGGGCAGACTAAATACACGAGACATCACGGACGGAACACGGGGCAGCTGGGAACAATCAGGAAAACAATCGGGAAACATTCGCACGTGGGGAACAAGGGGCGTGGCACAACAGGAAGACATGGACAGATCGTGACAGTGTGGTTTAGTATCATTGTGTGCGCCACATTGAAATGGATCTGAGAAAGTGAATGTGAGAGCTGTCTGTGGAGTGCTATAAGGAAATTGTAGATAACAATATTAAAGGTAAAGGCTGTTAGACCATCTCCAGGCAGATTCATGTTCCTGTGACTATAGCAAATATTATTAAAAAGTATAAGGTGCCTGGGACTATATTCAGCTTCCCAGGAAGTGGCCGCCAGAGGACTCCACTATTGAAATGGCAACATAAAAAAAAAGTCAGACTGGAATTTGCTAAAATGTTGACAAGTTTCTGGGAGAATGTCCTTCGGACTGATGAGGTAAAAATACAGTACAACAGATGGAAAGACTCTTTAAAAGAAAAGAACACCATAGCTACTGTGAAACATGGAGGGGGTCATTAATGCTTTGGGGCTGCTTTGCTGCATCTGGCACAGGGGGCCTTGCATCTGTGCAGGTCACAGTGAAGTCTCAAGACTATCAAAGCGTCCTGGAGTGAAACATTATGCCCAGTTTGAGAGCTCAGTTTCAGGTCATGGGTCCTCCAACAAGGTAATGACCCAAAACACACAGCTAAAAGCACTCAAGAATGGCTGATACACAAGCATTGGATTATTCTTAAATGGAGCTGTCTGGGTCCTGATCTTAATTATATTGAATGTCTATGGAAATATAAAAGTGTGAAGACCCTGAGACCGCTGGAGCAGTCTACTCAGGAAGAGTGGGGCAAACTACCTAGTTGTCCTTGCAGAAGTCTCATTGTGAGCTACAGAGATCGCTTGTTGGCAGTGATCGCTGCTAAAGGTGGTGCAACAAGTACAGTTTATTTTTTTTGTCCATGCTGTTTTCAAATGTCTGATTTGTGTTAAACATGGAATAAACAATGATGGGTGTTTTGTTTCAAGTTATTTCAGAGACTTTTGTGGGCTATTTTTTTGTTCATGAAAGGGTGCCAACAAATTTGTCCACAACTGTATATTCCATGGTAACAAACTTAATTTTCACAAATGTCGCTACCATAATACAGAGCTACATCCCACAGAAACGCATGAAAGATGTGTAATGCTTTAAATAAGTTAAATATTTACTTTTATGCCTGATTGTATCTGTAACTGATAAATGACGAGAGGGGACGCTGTGCCTGTGTGCCTGGAAGGTCGCTGGTTTGAATCGCAGGGTCGTAGGGTCCCTTGGGCAAGGCACTCAGCTTCCCGTTACTCCAGGGAATGTCTGGCCCAGCTTTCTCAAAAATGTATATCGCTTTGGATAAAAGCATCTGCTAAATAAATAAAATGTAATGATAACGGG
Organism: Petrocephalus schoutedeni; assembly: GCA_026780765.1. Lineage (NCBI taxonomy): Eukaryota > Metazoa > Chordata > Actinopteri > Osteoglossiformes > Mormyridae > Petrocephalus > Petrocephalus schoutedeni. The sequence goes on along the minus strand of JAODKL010000040.1, from coordinate 18,634,085 downwards.
ACAGAGTATGTCAGGCCTTTTCTGCAAAAACAAAAAAATTCCATCAAAGGAGACACCAGCTGTGGATATGTGGTTCGTTATTGAGTTGCTCCCAAATTATATGCACAAAGGGCACAGCATGAAATGATTTAATGACTCATAGAAGCGCAGATAAAAAAAAAAAAAAGAAAACAGAGACCAAGTTTGGAAAAATCTATTTTTTTTTTACTTGCCTGTGCTTAGAAATGAATACAGTGTGACCAAATGCCAGTGACAAGCTGCTGGTTTGTTCGCAAGTGGAAGTTTTTTTTTTTTTTTTTTTTTTTTTAGTATGGCCAAATCAAATGTGTACACATTCATTGTGTGTGTACATATATTTTCAAAATAACTATCTTGTCTCATCATCAAGACATCCCAGGAGAAGGGTCACGAATGAACCACCAAAAGGCACCCAACCATCCATTTTATGCTTATGGACCCAGGATCCCCATTCAGCATAGGACTTTGGATGCGGGTGCATCCTGGATCAGATGCCAGTCTATGCCAGTCTACAAATTCAGAAGAACTGCATATGTCCATGGATTCTGAGGGGAAACACCCACGGAGCATACACATACACAAATAACTGTACATCCACAGTAATCCCACGGCCCGGGGCATGTGAGTAAACGGTAGTACTTGCTGAGCAGTTAATAACCATTACTTCCAATAGATGGCAGCATAAACACAAGGATACATCTCCCTTACCCTTAAAAGATGCAATCGTTTAGAAATATGAAAATTGAAGACCTCAGTGAAGACCTCAACTGAAAAAACCTCAGTTTTTTCTAGCCTTAAGCTATTGATTGCCTGCTTATATACTGAGCCAAAATCACAGTGTTCAGTTGCCACTTCAGGATAATAAATGCTGGACACATGATTAATCTTGCGCAAAATGTATAAAAATGTGCATTTAAAATGTAAAATTTATGGGTTTTCATAATTAGTTCTAGCAAAATGCAGATTATCAAGGGAACGGCTCTGTGTCAACGGTAGATATTTAATTACGCAGTGTGACGGCTAATTAGGGCGTCAGGCTCATGTGATGGCAACTGAATTGGGTTGGCCATTGAAGTTAAACGGTTTCAAATTTGGAGGATGGTAAGAGTTAAATTGCAATGCAGGGGACAGCCTGGTAAGGATTTAAAATACCAAAATAAGAGTTATGTGACATCCCCCCTTTACTTGCTTCAAGTCTCGGCCCGTTTGTGTCTTTGCTTTCATGTAAGGGCTCTTCTGACACTTGCCAGGTGCAGTGACTGCCAGTAATCAGGGCTGATTAAAGTTGCCATCATTTGAAATTGTATCGAATTGGGCGAATGGCCACTTGCGGCGCACTCTGTGATGGGCTTCATAGGCAACTCTAGGCTTTTCTCCTAGGGGGTGTAAGGTGACTGAGCCCAATCACTTATTTATGGAGAGATTTTTTTTACATATTTATTTATCACACACTAACAACGCACACAAGCCACATTTTCAAATATAACTTTTTCAGCTATGATTTTTTAACTTGACTTAAACAGCATGCTCATCTTCCGATTAGGGGGTGCAATAGCCACCAGTAAACACCCCCAGTAAAATAAACCTATGATGGTTTTATTTTACTAAAAGCCACTTGTAGCCATTAAAGGGGCAAAATCCTCAGAACACCAAACCAAGACAGGACCAAGAGCAGAATCATAACTCAAAGAGGCAAAATGATGAATCACATGGGTAATAATAACAGAATTTAATCACAGAGGGAAACTCATCTACTGTTGTTTGTTGTACTTTTGTGCATTTAATAAATAATTGATGTAAAAACGCTCAGTATGGACTAATCTCACAATAACTTATAATGAACCAATGGAAACAACCAGTATTTAACTAGTCATATACTAAATAACTTACAGGCAAAATGACTTAACCGAAGAAAAGGTGAGTAGCAGGTCTTACAGAAAATCTGGGCTGGCTGCCGGATCCTTGAGTCAGACACCTGGCAGAATCACTGAGGGGAATGCTGCTTGCCCAAGGGAAAACTACTTACAGCCAGTGGGGATGGTCTGGACCCTCATTTTACATCACAAAACATGTCCTGTCAGTGCTGCTTTTATGTAACATGTTGTCATATAGGTACATCGGTGACACCTCGCAATTATGAACTGCTTGATTTAAAAGTAGATGACCCTGCCTCAAGCCACCTTAGTAGGTCAGGATTGGTCGCTGGGTACTCAGCTTGTCATCTGACTCTCCCCAGAATGCTGATCAGAGCACAAGGTGATGAAATGCCTCACATCTCATTAAATTCATCCTGTTTCAGCGACAAAGTAGGCAGTAGTAGTGTCTAAGTGGCAATAGATCCTGTGGTCATTTAGACAGGGTTTGCTGTAGAGCTGGACAAAGACCTGTTGCTGTCCTTCCATGAGAAGGGGCTGATATACCAAAGCTTGTATCTGAAGGATACTGGTGAGCCTAGTATTGGTGGTGAGGCTGACCCTGTACTCCCAAGTCTGATGTTGTTAAAGTGAAATGTCAATGTAAACTGACTTGAGAATGGAGGCGGGAGTCGAGGAAATGCTGCATGGCTGTTGGACACGTCTCTGTTTTGGAGTCTTCAGTGCAAGTTGAGGAAGTGAAAAGAGGTGTTTGATCACAATTCCTGCTGTGCTTGGGCAGGGTAAGAGGCTGGACATTATTCATACTACTGTAATTATGTTGGATACGCTGTGTTGGCAGGTGACCTCCCCATAGCCTACAAATGCATAGGACTAGTTGTGTGCAGAGGGCTCTGATAGACGCTCTTGTGGCCGCCCACCCTTCTGCCTGACTTGCAAGGCCCCCATCCATCATCGGGCTGACCACAACAGTGTTACCTGACTGGGATGGCTCACTTTCCTCCACCAAGTTTAATAATGCATGACTGAGTTTGTTCTCATTAGTCTGTTAAATGGAAAATTAAGCTCCTGAAATACTATCTTGGAATTTCACAGGTGACAGTCTGACACTTAAAACACTGCACTAGCATTGTGGCGATGAGTTATTTTGGAGCCAAGAGAAAGGGCCAGACTATCCCAACTCACCAGTGCTGTGAGAGGCCTCTATCCTGGATATACTTCTGAAATTTGTATTCCAAGTTTTCGTCATTGTGGTCACATGTTTTTCTGACCAGTTTAAGCAAATTCTTATACCATTTCATGAGTGATCATGAACAGCGATTTTTCTTTAATGGCAGTATTAATTCATGTCTTAGACCAGGGGTGCCCGACTCCAGTCCTGGAGGGCCAGAATCCAACACGCTTTGCAGATTGACCTATGCAAACATACCTATTAAACCTGGGAATTGGCTGATAACGATGTGTTTCAGCAGGGAAATCTGCAAACTGTGTTGGATTCTGGCCCTCCAGGACTGGAATTGGACATCCCTGTCATGGACTCTCTGTAGTAGGTAGGATAAGTCAATTATGTGGATGGATGTGATTATGCCCTGTGCCAGATATGGTGTCTTGATCTAACTATAATTTCATGCTAGAAGAAAATAATAATGCTCTATCTGGAATACAGTAGTCATTAGTAAATTCATCAGTGAGACCAATGGGTGTGTACTGACTGTAATTTATGTAAATCTCTCTCCATTGCTCATCTGGGAAATGGCATTAACTAATGTCATAGGGGAATTCATATACTTGGAGGAAGGTATCATTTTTCCCCTCTTTCTTCCATCCTTTAGTTTGCAATCTGGGTTAAGATTGTAAAGTGATGTATTATGTACACTTAATGAATCAACTTGCTGCAGCCCACATCATGCATGTGACTCAGTGTCACCCTTACTGAAATGTTTCACTTAAAAATACCCATATTTCGTATAAAGATGGATATTTTGTACAGTGTTATGATGTATGGTACAGATGTTAGTGCTTTGTGTCAGTTATTAGTCTTGGTTAAAAATTCGGCTCCCTTGTGAGGACTGAATCTGTTGTCCTGGCTTCAAGTCGACCTCCCAGAATACATTTCTCTTTCATGCCATGGTTTGCCATATGGAGTCATGGAAGGTTGACAGATCATGTCAGGATGATGGCTTGGGCCAAGGGAGCTGGACCGAGCTGAGTATGATCTGCTATTGCTCTGGAACTCCTCACAGGAAATGAAGCGACAAGTGATATATTAAGTCCGTCTCAGCAGATGCACCTTGGTTTCATGACAGCCTTGTGTTGGTCTGCTTAGACTTATTGGTTCGGGTCAGAAAGGTACCACTGAACTGTTATTTTCCTCTAACATTCCCAACAAGTAAGCATCTCATTTTTGTGTCTTTGCAGACAGGCTGCTGGACTTATTTCAATGGCTTGCTTAATTAAAGTCATGTTCGCTGTCAAAAGGCCTGCATGGTACAGATGAGACGAGAGAGGGATAGAGGTTCTCAGTGAAGACTTATCTGTCTGGCCTGTAGGTACCTGTGTTCTTCACACCCAGGAGCTCAATTAAGAAAACCCATAATGCAAATTAGGCTAACCAGATGCAATGTGTTGCTGATGGCTCAGAGATGCAGGCGAGTGCACAATTAATATTTAATTTTTCACATATTTTTAATTGTTGCCATTACCCATTCTGAGCAGAAACAGCTGTGCCTGAAAGATTCAGTGGCTGCTGGTGAGGATTAGTCATTTCATCATTGTCGTGTAATTTCTTCTAAATTAATGTTTGCAGTATCAATTATCATTAAATATCACAAACATCCTAAACAAGAAAACCATGCTAATACTCAAGCCACAGTACTTTTCTGAGCTATGTGCAAAAGTGCAACCATTTTAAGACATTGCAAACATTAAAACGCCAGTCAGCAGCCATTTCCTTGCCATCTGCGTATCACGTTAGCGATTTAGCGTGAAATCTGCTTTACTGCGAGAACGAAGGCCAGCAGTGTTGCTAATGTCGGTGAAAATGATACAAGTAGATAATGAGCTTTTATTAATTTCATCTGTTGCTCTGCACACCATGTTCTTTGGGGTCGTGATTATAGCTCTGATTCCAAAGTCACTGCTATAGCTTCATCAAACTCCGAGATGGGGAAGATGGTCGCCGTGTAAATGCTATTTGACTTGCTGGTAATCAACTTAAAATTAGAATAAATGAAGCCGAGAAAAACGATTAGAGCTTTGGGATGCATCATTTCAGCCCCTTATTACCGGGGAAAAAATTAACAAATCGGAAGTGAAATAGCTCATTAATTTATTTGCGCACGCAAGGCGTGGCTCTAGGTGGGATGTAATCGGTGACTCATTGCAGGCCTGAGTTCATGTTGTGAAAATCCTCTATTTGCATTAAAAGCTGTATGGCGAGATCTCACAGACTCTTTGAGGCAAATTCATGTTGCTATGTCTTCTGAGCACCTACAGCCAGAGGTAGACTTTATGAAACAGACAAGGCAGACAACTACCCTGTGATGGACTCGCATTCCATCCTGTGCTGTCTGGAACAGGCTCCAGGCTTATTGTGACTCTACGCTGAATAGGTGGTTTTGAAAATGCAGGGATCAGCTTGGCTAGCAGCATCCCTCAATGAATAAAAATTGGATACCCAAGAACAATTGTCACCAAAGCTACAGTAGCTCCGCTTAATAATGATGTATATACATGTAAATTGCATCCACAAAACAGTAATACAGACAATGGCATTTCAGGAGAAGGGCCCTTTAAGAAAGTAGGGCAACAGAAGTAAGGAAGGTGTGCCCTTTAGAGAGCCTTAAGTAAACCGTATTACAAGATGTTCAGGAATGCCCTGTGGCACTGATCAACATGAGTCTCATCATTTTGGGGAGCGATTGGATAGCGGGATCAGGCATCTCGAAAGAAGGCTGGTCACTCACAGAGGTCAATCTGAGTTTTCCCAAAACTCCAGTTAGAGGCTGAAGGAAGCTGCCAACAGTAAAGAAAACTGTAGCCAAATGCCAAGAATGACAAAAAAATAGCAGAAGCAGTGCAGCCCATGGGAAGCTCTGCACCCAGACCAGATGGTGTCCCACTGGTGGGCCTTAAAGCAGACTCAAGCATGACTACTGACATTCGTGTGACATCTGGGACAATGCGGAGCCAGAAAAGGAATGGATGAAGGGGCTAATTATAACCCCCCCCCCCAAAAGGGAAGCCCTGTATAAGGACATTAGATGCATCATGTTGCTGTTTGCGTCAAGGGGAAGTGCTCTGAATCACAGATGAGATGTGGGATGTCTTGGACAAACGGCGTTCCCACAATGCTAACCAGTCATTCAGGTGCACACAGTTACTCAATTCAGGTCTAAGCGCGTTTTACTTCTGATTATTCATTGTAAGGCATACTGTGAAAGTGCAGTCTTCTTAGTCTGCCTTTTCCTCTCAGTGACTGGCTGTCAAACTCAGCCCAGTCTTGTCAACAGCAGTCATCTCCGTCAGCTTTATTCAATCTGATGTCGAGACTAGTGAACCTGCGTGAGGGTAACACCTCAATCTGTTGCATTTATAGTCATGTTGGGAACAAGTTTAGCCTAAATGGTTTTATTTATACTTTTACTGCTTTGTAGACCACATCCATCCATCGATCCATCCATCCATCCAACCATCTTCCAAAAGCTGCTTATCCAGTAAAGGGTCACAGAGATTCTGGAGTACATCACAGGAACTGCATGGGGAGTCTTTGATTGAATGCCAGTCTATCACAGTTGTAGTTCACTGCATTCAGTATACTTAAAAATTTCATTCAAAATTAATTTTCAACATAAGACCAGATAATTGCTCCGTGCTTCCTGGAAGGGTTCATTTGTCTTTTTTTTTCTTTCTTTTTCAAATCCAATTGTGCCAAGGAGGCTTCATCTAAGTTCAACACTGTCAGGGCTTCTATCGCTCCAGATTGGAGCTGAATATCAAACTGGCTGATCTCTCTCTAGCTCTTCGGGGAGCGGAAAGAGGGTGCACAAGGACGGAAGGGAGACTGATGCAGCGGGTCTATTAGGTTTGGATAAATGTCACCCGAGCACTGGGCCGGCAGTAATTGGGAAAAGGTGCTGTGCGAATCAGACGAGGGATCTGCATCGTCGCTGTGATGCAGGGAGGCGCCGTGCCAGGCTTTAATCATGGCTGCGACAGAATGTCATCGCTAAGGTCGCCCATCAGATCGCTAACTGTGCCCGACAGGCGCGGTGGCGTTAGTGTGGAAGTTATGAGCTGCGAAAGGGGCCTGATGGAGACGGGAGTCGGTTATGCCATGATTTATTCATGAGGACATGGATTTGCTCCTGGTTACAGGGCACTGAAGTGTGCTGGAGTTTGGGATATTTACATCACATTTCCACTGAGCACCTGGTCCACTCAATTTACATTCATGTCTCTCCTGACAAAACTTAAATAGGATAAGGTTTTTTGTTAATCTTTCTCTGCCAGCCAGAGGGAGACGTGTAAGCGGTAGAGACGGCATGTAAAGCTATTCTTCAAGGTCTTTGTAGAAAGGTTGCTAAAAATAATGGAGTGATTATTACAAAAAAACAAGGTGTTTAGGTTCGTCAGGGTTTTTTCATCTACCGCTATTTACTGCTCATTAATTCTGATTTATTCTTTGATTACTTGAAAAGGAGTCATGCAGTTTAGAAATGGTTTCATTTCAGACTGAGTCGGGGGAGGCTGGGATCATTATGTAATGGTGGCAGGTGTAATTTCGGTCCTTTAGAAGAAAGGTGGTCAGATGTAAAACTTGATTAAGTGTTTATCGCTGATCATCTTAGCAGCTCCAATTTTTCAAGCTCCCAGGGTACCACTCCCTTGTGCTCTCCCATCTGGACTTTGGTATTCAATAAACATGTTGGATGTTAAGTCATACTCCTTTACAGTCGTACTTGGATGAATCAGCATCAGACTGCAGACTTGCAGGTGAGGGTAGCCACTTGATCTTGTGTGTCCAGATTTATCCTTTTTTTAATATATAGTTCATGACCTTTCTCCTTAAAGACTTGCATATGTGCTTTTAGCTGTTCATCACAGGGGGGTCTGGAGACCATTCCTGGCAGTACAAGGCACAACGCAGGGCCCACAAGGTTAAAAAAATAATAACACCACTTGCCCTTCTGCCCATGGGAGGAAATCCACGCATCACATGTGAACTCCACTCACTGAAAGCAGGGGTGCTATTCAACGGCCCAACCTTGGAGGTGTCTGGTAGTAGTGCTACTCACTGGGGCACCATGTTGCCAGAAGCCTCAAAAGTAGCCTTTGTGAATGCCCCCCCCCCCCCACACACACACACGCTTGCACGCACACACATCCTCCCATACTCTTGCATGCCAGACGGGTGAGCTGGGCTCCTTCAGTAAGCATTCTTTCAGCCTGACAGCCCCCTGTGCACACTACAGATCACCCAACACTGTAGCAGGACGGTACAGAGCTAAGCCAGTGACACCATTCAAGCCCAAGCTGATCTCTGGGAGCATGTGCTCTCAAGCGGGCCATCCCTGAGCCACTTGGAAACTCCCCGAGTGCTCTCATGGCACATACAGTATTGTTAGCTGAAGTCTGTAAGCCTGTAAGTTAATTTAGCTGACGATCGATTGTCTGTAGTGCTTTTCACAGCAGTCTGTACAGTAGATATTTGAACAGTGGTGCACAGCAAGGAATACATTTTTTCTCTTATGCCAGGTATCTATCTCAAGTCCAAGACATGCCGCACATTTCAATATGTGGCCATAATCCGTGCTAAGAAACTGCAGGACACCCACGCTGCAGTCAGGTGAGGGTATACTGTACTGTCAGCATGAAAGAGGATGAAACCTGTTACGCCATCGGAATAATATAAGAAAAACATTTTTGGTGCCATGAATAACTAAGCGCTTCAGATGGATCTCTTATTTAAAGTAATGGACCCATGTTAAATGCCCCCCCAACCCCCGCCCCAGACTTGACTCTGTGTTGGGGAATGTAAATGGCAAGCTGGCATCTTGCTGTACATCTCTACTTCTCACAAGTTGATGGAGATTGATGCAGTGGCAGACGGGCTCTGGCTAGACAATAAGACTGTGACATTTTTTTTCCCAAGGTCTCCATTAAAGTCTCACTGCCCTACTTACACCAGGGCTTCCCATCGTTTCCAGTAGTTACATAAATCTACCGGCAAACCAGCTGGCACTGAATCATTCCAGTAAAAAAGCTACATTCTTTATTTTTTCCTTTAAAATGAATAAGCTTCCCCCCTTGGCGTCGGCTGTCACTTTAAATTTTGCCGACTCCTGAAAGGACCTTTATTCAAAATGTCCCCTTCCCTGCCGACTGCTAGATTGCTGCAGGAATCTAGGATCTTTTTTCATTTTTTTCCTCTTCATTTCATTCCTTTATGTTATAGCGAATTACTTTAGCGTGCTAATTGTCTTGCTTCTTAAGGATCTGGCCCATGGGCTTTGGGAAGGTGCTTCTGGCGACATCCAGGTCAGTAGGTATTTGTTGCAAGTCCCACCAGCGGCCTGAGATGCACAAAAGAAATGGAGAGTAGTGTCCTGCCGATGCATGAATAGATGGATGTAGGAGAAAATCATTCAGTCACTAAATGCTAAAAAAGGCAACAAGAGCTGTTCTGACCAAAGTATTGCCTGTGCAGAGTATTGAAGTCAAGTGAAATTTACCCAGAATCCCATAGTGGGTGATTGACCACTGCTAGAATGGAAAATGGGGCGCAAAGCCATAGCTAACTGAGGACGTATTGGAAATAACATACGTGTGTGTGTATGTCTTCACAGTAGCAGAGGTTTGTTTTGGAGAGTGAGAAATCCAGATTCAGCAGTGTGGCAGTTTGTAAGTGACTCTTTATCACAGCCCTCACAGCCCACGCCTGTGCATCTCTATCTCTCCTCCCCACTCTTTACCCTTCTTCCACATGCTGCTAGAAATCGCTGTTCCTCCGCCTGTACATCACTTGCAGAATCTGTCAAATCTGATTTGTACTTTCTATCCCTCACCTCCGTCATTAGAGTTCTGTCTCCATGTGGACCTTTTGAGGTAGCACAAAATTAACAAGAGTGGCTTTTCAGACTGCCGACATTGGCACGACACAATCACTGCATAATGAGGCTCGAGAGACGCTCGATACTAATATTCCAAAAAAGAGATGTCTGTTGATGAGGTTTAGGGTTCAGTCACTGTTGTAAATGCACTCTATCACCTGTTCCTACTCTGAAAAGTCACAACATCATCAGAAACCTCTTCTGCACTGCCAGACTGTCTGCTTCGAAACCACCCTGTAGGCCTGAAGAAGCAGCTTCTTCTTTGCAGAAAGCTTACTCAGGATTTATGAAGTATTCATCAGGACACTGAGACTCCATAATGCACGGCTACTGATCCTTGTATGCGCTGCCCAAAATTTTACCAGGAAAGCCATGACTAGGAGGGGAAATTGCAAGAACTGAATTTTTTGGATTGCTTAGCATTCAAGTAGCTTATTTCGGTTTGTTCTTAAACGGGAAAACAGAGAATAGACATCACAAACTTACTAATTAATGTGAAGAATGCATGCGAGATTGATGTATAATAAGTCTGGGGAAAATGATATGCACCACATTTGTGAAAGCCACATTAATTCAGAGAAATGCAGATCTATTCTGTATTGCATGAAACTACGACAGGATGTATAACTTTTTTTTTTTTTTTTTTAACTTTGCTCCTCATGGTTTGATATGGATCGGTGACGCCAATTCCTTCAGCTGCCCCGTAACTAACCACCCAATTCACCACTGTAGCAGCTGCCTTTGGGAGATAAAAATTCTGGATCTGCTGCTCTCCCACCTCAGTGAATTACGAGTCTACCTCAGGTCTTAGGATGTTCCATCTAATCACTGTTGTATGTCAATGCCGGATCTGTTTTTCTGACTCGGTTTATAATCAGATTTCATATCCCAGATCCTACTGTTCTTTTAGTGGAAGGAACATGATGTTGTATTTTGTTTATTTTTGTATTTCTAAAACATCTGTGTTGCAGGGCACTCGCTGGAAGTTAAAAGGTCCAGTGCTCCATGACCATGCTAATGGCCTGAAGCCCGCACTAAAGGGAAAGATTACTGAGAACTGGTCAGTGTCCAGATCTATTCAGTGCTATTCACATCTAGTACTGCAGAGTTTGCCAAACAAAGCAAAGAGAGTTTCACCCTGGAAAACATTAATCTTCATCAGGTGTACACTCACCTAAAGGATTATTAGGAACACCTGTTCAATTTCTCATTAATGCAATTATCTAATCAACCAATCAC
>JAODKL010000040.1:18592337-18622743 GCA_026780765.1 Petrocephalus schoutedeni | reverse complement strand
CAGTTCTGAAGGCGAAAGGGGGTCAAACACCGTATTAGTATGGTGTTCCTAATAATCCTTTAGGTGAGTGTATATACTAACAGACAATAAAATTCGGCCCAAATATTTACTGTTAGGGATTCAAAGAAGCACTTTGTTTGATATTGCACATTTTGATCTTAACCTCAGACAGACTAAAATTGTTTTCTTGTAATATCCATACCGCCATCCGTTTTTCCAAGGGAAGGGGATACTGGGGATCGTCTGTCGTAGGACACGCGCGCGTGTGCGCGTGTGCACGCACGCACACACACACACGCACACACACACACACATACTTACACACATGTGCATACAGACATTGTGGGCAATTTCAGTGTCCAAGTTAATGATTGAAAACACGGCACACTTCAGTGATGTCATAATGCACATCATACTGGACATTCAAACTCAAACAAAAACATGTATAATTTCACATAAACCAAACTCAAATATTATTTTCAGAAAGCTAACATCTACCGATTTTTTTTTTCTGAAATTAACCTTGTGATACTAAGCTAATTTTTTAGTTTTCAGGTTAGTCTTTAATATGCTGATGCAAGTGGCAACTATGTAGCATTAAAAAAAAAAAACTTGTAGAAATGGCAAGAATATGAAGCACAGATATTGTAGTTCAGGGGTACTCACATATAAATCTGAAAGGTCCACTTACCAAATTGGCTAGCTGACCACTAGCTGTCTTCTGCCATGGCTGTCTCAGTCCCCTGACCTGAACCCCACTGAGAACCTGTGGGCTGAGCTGAAGAGGAGAGTGCACAGAGAGGGCCCAGGATCTGGGATGATCTGGTGAGATTCTGTAAAGAGCAATGCTCTCACGTGCCCTGCTCTGCATTCTGCAACCTTGTAAAATGTTATAGGAGGAGACTTAGTGCTGTTATACTGGCAAAGGGAGGCTGTAACAAGTTTTAAATGTTAGGGTGTCAATAATTGCGGAATATGCATTTTTGTAGAAAGTAATTATTTCTTGATGAAGGATTTTGTTTTTCTTTGAATACATTTCACCAAAAGGTGGGAATTTCTAGCCCTTTTTACAAATTTTTACAAGGGGGGTAGTAACTGTAGAGGGCATTGTATAAAGCTTAACATTAATATCATATATCATATTAATTTCTTGTCATACCAGCGCAAATGCACATAAGTACTCTGCACATCGTTTTTAAAGCTGAATATATACTTGTGTACCAGTTATGTGCATCCCTGTATATATCCACCTAAGTACAGAGCCCGTGGCCGGAAGATAAGCTATCTGGCTTGAGTGAGACAGGAATGTTGCCATAGTGATGCTGTCACAGCTGCTGTGGACCGATGCAGACCTATTAGAAGACGACGAGTAGAACTGCATCTCTTAAAGAAAAAAACAAAAAACTGGTATAGATCATTTGATTGTGCGTGCTATTGAAAACTCGCATAGATGATCGTTAAATTAGCATACCGATTTTAGGTGATGGTCAGAATTAAATTGTGTTTGGGTGCAGATGTGGGACGGAGTCTGCCTGTTGAGCACCCCAGTTCTAGTTTCTCTGGTAAGTCTGTCTGTGCAATACGGCAATCCAGAACAAGTATAAGTTCCTTCACTCACTCTATAACGGCCTTTCCCATCTCTTTCCCTATCATCTCCTTATAATCTAAATGTGTTCTAAAAGTTGATAAATAAAATCCCCACTTAGCACAAAGCTCCCCCTCTCAAATGAGCCGTGAGGCTTGTCCTGAACTCCAGGAGTCCTCTCTCCTTCTGTGAGCAGGATGTGCTCTCAGACAAATCCCCCCAGCCCATGGAAAGTGCAGCTCCCCGTTTTGCAGACTGCCCGGCCAGCAGAGCCCTTGTGGGTGGCAGCCCCTGGCACCTTCCAAAGAACCTGCACGCTTGCCGGGTCTGCTGAGGGTTTATCGCTGATTTGCAGGCAGTTAAATATGGAGTCCAAGGGTCACCGTGTCCTCCCTGGAGAAATTCATTATTTGTTCTGTACAGACTTTGTGTGGCCCTGGAGCCCAGTTGCCTGTCAAGTGCACGAGAAAAATCCTCCATCTCAGATAGAACAATCAACATGGTGCTGACACTCTTTGTGCAGTTGTCAGGGCACATGGGGTGATTTATAGCTTTTCAAGTGGATGGCAACTGTTCAGCGAGCAGTGGAAACGGCAGAAGGCAGCCCATACTGAGACGCAGAACCGGGGGCTCGCATAGAGCAGTAAGGAAGAGGCAAAAGGGCCACAAATGTTGTAATGGCATCATATTTAAAAAGGGGATTTATTCACATGTGAATAATGGCCATACCTTAAGGCAATGTTTCCAAATCTCTCCCCATGGGGACCTTGGGGACCCATAGCCAGTCAACGTTTTTGCCCCCTCCGAGCTCCATGCCAGACAGTCCACATTTTTGCTCTCACAAACATTGACTGTCTGTGGGTCCCTACTTTATTAATTAATTTTTTTTTTTTTGTTGCCTACCTCATCTTACTCTCCGTAGTAGGGAATGAGCTCTGCAGCGAAGGGCAGCCAGCTGCAGCAGTGCCCAGGGAGCCAGGTGTTAATGGCCTTACTCAAGGTGCCATGAGGCCACGCTTGAACCGGCAACCTTCCCGACCACTGGCACAGAGGCCTGTGCACACTACCCCCTGAACAGGCAGTTTAATATGAAATGTAATTGTTAAAAAATCTATCAGCTATTGCTGCTGGTATTGTGACTCTTGATCTGGCTTGGAAATATATCCATCCATCCATTTTCCAACCCGCTTATCCTGTTCAGGGTTGCGGGGGGTCTGGAGCCTATCCCGGAAGCAACGGGGAAAGAGGCAGGGAACAACCCAGGATGGGGGGCCAGCTCATCGCAGGGCACACTCACACATACACACCTACGGGCAATTTAGGAACGCCAATCAACCTCAGCATGTCTTTGGACTGTGGGGGGAAACCAGAGTGCCCGGAGGAAACCCCACAACGGCACGGGGAGAACATGCAAACTCCACACACATGGAACGGGGCCGGATTCGAACCCTGGTCCCAGAGCTGTGAGGCGACAGTGCTACCCACTGCACCACCGTGCCGCCCGGCTTGGAAAGATAGTATTTGAAAATTAGTTTTTGAATTTTTGAATACCATTTCATAATTGGCTGGGCAAGACTGGAAACAAGTGTTACTGCTTAAATAACGTGCAGTATTGTATAGTAATCAGTTCAGTTGGTTTGTAACAAAGAATAATGTTGTACAATGAGGCTAATGCCTTTAATAACTACCTTTAATACATTTTTGCACACCTAAACAAAATGTTTTTGGCCGAACAATGTAGTTCTACAAACCAGCAGTAACAATTCAGGATGTCAATATTGGAATCCATAGCTAGATTAATGGGCTGGCATGTGCAGAATATTAAAATTCTGGAAATTACTTGGGAGTGCTGGCAGAACAGTTCAGTGGCCGGGTTGAATGCAGCATGTATAGCACCTGTGAAAAATGCAAGCTGTCACAGAGACAGGAAATTAAAATAATTTAAAGTGCTCAAACAGTGGCGAACCTCCAAAATGAGTAGACCCTGGGAAGGTCATGGGATATCTGCAATGCAGAAGCACAGATAGTGGGTGAAGACTGTGAGCATGAGTGATTTGTTTGCTAAATAACTGGGCAGTTGGAAACAGCTTTAAGGTTTAAAGGGGGTATAAATATGTAAACGTCTCACGTTTTTATGTTTCGTAGTTTTTCTTGTGAGTCAGCTACTGCAATGTCTAATTTTTGAGTTGCTGTATATGCATATATGTCTTGGCATTAACATTTGGAGACAGATATGATTGTAGCAGGATCTAATACTAACACCGTAAAACTAACCAACTGAGAGTAATCTTTATACCAAAAGGCCCAAACCTGGCTCAATATCAGCACAGTCTGGCAAATATATATGGATCAAACTTAAACCTGACAAGTTATCTGGTTAAGCAAGACATCTTGCATTGTGAAACAGGACTCTGCACTTGCAATGTACATTTATGAAGCATGGCTTTTATATGGGACAATCCAGATTTAATTGATTCAGTAAGAATGGTTTCTTTCTAATCATAAGTGACAATTTTGAAGATGTTTTCTGAAAGAAATTTTAGAGTATATCTTGGTGGATTTTGCAATGGCACTATAATAAAAAACATGTAATATGCAATATGTAACCATGACAGACCAAACCCCAATAAGACAAGTTCTATGGTCCCAGGTGATGTTAGCAGCATTGACTGCTCAGGACATAGATTATTGGTGAAGATCCATCCTCAGTACAACATCTTTAACAATAATATATGCAAATGATGTGAAACTGATATTTCTACAGATAAGGGCTATTTCTTTTATATAAGATTTCAGATCCAGTGCAGAGGGAAAAGTAGAAGACTGATAAGTTGACATTTTCATTGCAGTAAATACCTCGCAGCTGCAATCTGTACCAGCTCCATGCATTACTGCAGGAAACATTTCACAGCCCATTTAAAATAATCTAGGAGCTATGAACATGATTTTCTAGCATTCTAGCAAAGTCTCTCAGACTTTGGCGGTATTCTGTGGGTGAAAGAGATAGACAATCTAGACTATGAGCTTTTGTCCCTGTGGCTCTCAAGCTGCGCTGGTTTTGCTCTGCTCTAAAAGCCTCAGGACCTCAGGGGGGAATGGGCACCTCTGTTTGCAATGCATGTCTAGTTAAACAATGGATGAAATAACCTTCCTGTTAATCTGCATAGTGCATTTACTTAGCAGATGCTTTGGTCCAAAGTAATAATCAGTTGAGAAAGGCTTGGGGTCAGAGAGCAGAGTCTGCTAGCATCCCTGGAGCAGTTAGGGTTAAGGGCCTTGCTCAATGGCTCAACACTGATACAATTACTCTGACAGCCATGGGATTTGAAACCACAACCGTTCTGCACACTACCCATAGTAGATCGCAAAGCATTTGTAACAAAAATCATTTTATACTCTATGACAATATATTGATATATATCTCAAGAAAATGTTCTTAAATACAAATACCAAATCAAAGCTCTGCTAAACCCTCATAGAGCCTGTAGCAAGACTGTTCATTAGAATCCAGATTAAGCTGGGCTTTATTACAATCTATCGGACATGGGAAAATACAATACGGAATTTTAATTTATAGTAACATAGGCTTACTAATTCACTACATTTAAGGAGATTGAATGAAGAGGTAAAATATATTTAAAAGTAGTAACTAATGTAGCTAATTCATGGGGTGTGACAGGCTAATTAATTTAAGCAATCAATAAGTCTCTGAACAACATCAAAATGGGATTCTTTGATTGGTTGCTTTATGGTATCTAGCTCAGCAGCTCTACTGGTAAGACTGATTTAAGGCTGTTCTTGTTCAATTAGATTAGTAAAATATTTCACCTAATGACGCTTGTTCTTGGGCCGTTTCTCCCGGCTAAGAGACTTTCTACTTTCTAACCTAGAGTTAGCCTTCTGTAATTCCTGAACATATATGTACATATCTGCCTCATGTACATTTTTGAATGTAAAAGTAAAGCTATGACGATTTTAGCGTGTGAGAACAGAGGCAGTCAAAATGTGCCCAAAAGATTTAAGGATTCAAAAGATTATGTGTAAGTTGAGTAGGAGTGCCCTAGTTAATGATAATATCTAGAGTACGACTACAAAAATATTGGAGAAAATCCAGACTGTTTGCCAGTGCAAAGACTATTGAAGAAACCTGTAAATTTACTTTTCTTTTGCCTTAGTTCTGAGCAAATGTGCAGCTCAAGCATCACAAGCGAGTTGCAGTAACATTTCAGCCATGGCCAGACACCAGCCCATCGGCCAGCCAGTTGCAGCTGGGATTTTCATGGTCAGGGTGGGTAAGTATCAGCTTTTCTCTTCAGATTTAGCAAAAGGAGGAGAAACGGGAAGTGAGCAGTGAAAGCAGCAGGCAGCTTTTTGCTGGTATCCAGCTGGGCACATTGAAACATTAAAAGCCCTGGGCCAGCTGCTGCAGACTCCTGTAATTACAGCTGGTGGTGTTCCACCCATGTTTGGAAGAGGAAGGAGCAGACCAGGCTCTTTCTTATGTTGTTCCAAAGTTTTATGAGAATTGTTTATTTTCTAGACTTGGCAGTTAAAAACTGTTAAATATATTCCATTTGCCTGGTCTACTTCACTCTCTCCAGTCCGGGTTCATGATGTAATTATGGTAACTGTGGACTTTAAATGACACTGATTTTTCTGATCACTCCATGGTATTCTCATGTCATTTGAAAGTTAACAGATATGTAAAGAGCTATTCATTGTGATAGGTGTATAAGGCCTGTCATACCTGATGCTAAGCAGAGGGTGGAGACACTCGGTTTCATGAGGTGATTGTAAGGTTTCTCATAATAACTGATAATTCTCCATTTCTGTTCTATTTGAAGCTGGGCAGAATAAGCATTGTTTACTGTCTGCCTGAGTGGGTCAGTTTATAACGGTATAAAACAGTAAACAACAAAAGTATAGTTCCTGGTACATTAAAGTATTTGCTAAAAGAGTTTTTGCATTATTTTTTTGTAACCACAAAGTTTTGTTCCCTGTAATAGCCTGCATTACTGAAGCAGCATGACAACTCCAGTCTGTCATCGTACTGCTAAATTACTCTGAAGTGTGGTCTGAAGTGGTCCTCATGCTGTTTAATGAACCTGTTACAGTGTAGATTGCCTCTTTTATACATTGTTTTCCTCTTGAGCAATTGCAAAGACGTACGGTTGCGTCATAGGTGAAGCTCCATACTCTTTCCAGAGCTATGCATTCAAACCTCTACGAAGTACAGTGAGACCATCCAGCTGGTAGGAGGGCACAATATCCTCCTCTGTACTTAAATGTAATACCCACACACAATTACAGGCTCCTATTGATTTAAGGTGCTCATTCACTTCGCAATGAAAAGCGGCGTGGCAAAAAAAAGTCCCCTTTCTGATTATCCTTTTGTTCCCGAGAAGCATGGAATTTTAATGAAACCATTACCTAGGCGTTCAACACTGAAAGCCAAGCAGGAGGCTGATGGTGTGGGGTACTGCATTTTCGCTATGAGCTTGTGCAGGACTTGATGGGCACAATCAGTTACCTGGAGCCTTCGTCAGTCACTGGAAATCTCTTACGGGCACTGTCGAGATGGCAGATTCACACCTGATTTATATTGGCAACAAACAGAAATAAACCAGAATTAAAAGGGTAAAAACTGTACTCATTCATACATGTGATTGTGGAGCTATTTGAATCATAGAGGATTCATTTTGCTTTGGATGTTCTTAAGTTTGCTGAATTACAACATAAATGTTTTGCATAGTTCATTCTACTAGAGGCAGGCTAATATTTATTTTTAAGTTATTGGGTAAAGACTTTAAAGTTGAAGACATTTTGATGTTGAATTAAGTTCCTACTTTCACTATGCCGCTCTAGGACACACACTTCATCAGAGGATCCTCAGGTACTCCAGCATTGCAGTATAGCCTTTCCATGAGGAAAATCTTCAATCTGCAAAAGTTATAACGCTGGCCAGAGATTCACTTTTTGGATTATTATCCTGCTGAAAGGTGAATCTCTGGTCAGCTTTATAACTTTTGCAGATTGAAGATTTTCCTCATGGACTGGATGCATTTTGTCTGCTATCCTGACCAGCTACCAACCCCTCCTGGCAAAAGAAATCCCTAAACACCAGCTTGCTTCACAGCAAGAATGGTATGACCTGGGTTATGTGCTGTCTTGGGTTTGGGCCAAATAAAACAGCCCACATTTAGGTTAATGCTTTAAAGCTTTTCTTCCATCATACTGTATCATTTCATACTAAAAATTCCCATATTCTGCCATATTGTCCACATTTCAACCAAGACAATTGTAAAATAAATGCTTTTTGCCAGACATGGTCATGTGTTACTAACCACTTAAATACGGTCAGGCCTCTCAGTTCCAACTTAAGCAGAAAATTCAAATACTTAAGAAGGGATCTGTCTTGAAAATTTTCCTATCAAAATAATTCACACTACACTGCACACCAAAATCCAGCTTGCAGTGTTTCAAAGTCCATCACTTGGTATAGTGGCCTCCTTTTTTCAGGGTTCTAAGATCCTCATGTTTGAAATCCATCCTGAACAGGGTAAAAGAATTTTGTAATGCAACTGAACTATACCGAAAATGCTATGGAAATTATTAACAAAGTAAAAGGTTCTGCATTCTACTATTTCTGAATTGCTAGAAGACTTAAGGCCACCAGTAGCTATGCTGGCGGGTAGAGGACATGGTTCATATACTGTACCTCCTCAAGGTTGGAGATGGATGGTTTGAAAAACAAATGGAGTTCTAGGCCAAAAGTTTTGTAAACTTTGTGGCATTTCCAAAACCACCATTCAATGTTGCCCCCTTTAAAGAAAGGGAAAATCAGTAGAACTGTGTGATTTAGTTTTATTTACAGCTGCAGATGTACGATAAAGCAGACACGATAATACTGAGTTTTTAGACATATACAATACTGCTGTATTTGGCCTCAGACAGACAAACCTTCTGTTAAGAAAAAAAATCAGGGTTACAATGAAATGTAGCTGTAGGCCTTCGTTGTTTCCGGATTGCTTGACATCAGCATAGTGTGGGCCCGTGTTAAGACAGATGGCATCATGAACACGGCCAAATTCCAAGACAAATAACTTCTTCCCAAGAGGTTGGAAGTTGCCCGCAAAGGGACCTTCTGGCAAAATAATGATCCCAAAATACATCAAAGTCAACCAAGAAATGTTTGGAAATGGGGAAATGGGTGTGTATAAATTCTATGTGAAGGGATTCACAAAGGTTCCAGGAGAGTAAAACACCACAGAAATAACTTCTTGGCAAAATCCTGACCAAGAAAGTAACAACACACAATATAAGGGTATAATGGTAATTAATTGTATGAAGTGGATTACTCAATGCAATATTTTATATATTGTCCAATATATCATCATTTATACTTTAATGCCTGATTGTTTTCCACAGGAATCCACTATATAAAAATAATGAAAAAGTTTTATAAAAGTATAGAAGCAGAAAGCAGACCTGCCTTTGTTCCTGGTCTGTTGCAACATCAAAAAAACATCAGAATCTTAAAATAGCTAAATAAAACTCCAGTTGGAAATGTACATTAACTGCACTGCCACAATTTGTCTGAAACGCAAAAAAAAACACCTTTCCTTTTGTACATTGATTTTTCTACACCAAGATTCAGCAAATGTCACTTTTAACATACAAAAGTGCTTCTAAGAGATTATAAAACCTTTTTTTTATCTTCATACACCAGCAGGAAAGATTCTTGCTCTCTTATCGGGATACATTACTAATTGTCTTCTCATTTCATAACAGCAGGAGTGAAGAGGGAGAATCGAGACATTAAGGAAGTGATGGGAGGTGAGGGAGTTCCCACTCAATTCATGCATGCGGCAAGTTCAGCTGCTTAATTACGACAGGTTAAATGACATCTCACGGTTGCATCATTCTGAAATATAACCAAAACTGACAAGATTTGATATTTATGGTTGACATTTTCTTCAAAAGCCTTGATTTGATGTTTCCTGGATTGGTGGGGGGAAAAAAGCCCATTTGTGGGAAGAGGAGAAGATGCGTATGACCCACAATTACAATGCTGTATTTGCATTTTTGCTTGTTACATTCAGTTAATTCTGCTGCATTTGTGGCAGTTCGTGTATATGGTGGGATCTAAGTATGCAATGTAGGCTGGGTAAACGTAAGTATAACATACATAGATTTCAGAGTAGGATGCATGCATTTTATGTTCCAGCATGAAAATTTCAACATTATGAACAGGAGGATGCTAATGCATGTAATGCAGATGTATGATATGCTAACAGGGTAGATGTGAATGTTAATGAGAAGGGGTTTCAATAAAAGGAGTCATTAAATCTAGTAAATTAGAAATATCTCTGTACATATGAGCTAATCTGACAGCGTGATGGAAGAGACTTAACCACAGAATTAAACGCCACAGTGATTTTTGATTATGCCAGTGATTATGCAGTCAGCTCTGCACAAAGGACGTCTCCTTCCTCAAAGAAAAACACTAATGTCATGTCACACGCTCAGCATACGACTTGGAGATTCTGGAATCCACATCATGCCAGGGCCATACCAGTGCTACCACATAGCCACTCTCACTTCGAGAGCTTAGAAATGTGTATTTAACTAATGGGTTTTAGAGTTGGGACTCTAGAGGTTAAACAAGTTGCTTGAAGTTGTATAAAGCATATACTGTACAGGGTGACACTTTTATTTAAAGAAATGTTTCATCAGGAAGAAATGCTTACGTTCCAAGTTTCCAACAAGGGTCCAAAAAGAGACAGGCAGATATATATTGTGCTTTATTTCCTTTATCGACTGCCTAAGCTACTACTCTGCAGTAGAAAGCCGTCTGCTATCGAAGACACACACACACACACACACACACACAAACACACACTTTTGTATTCATATCTTTGTGAGGACCGTCCATTTATTTCTATGGACAAAACCCTAATCCCAATAATGACACACTTAACCCCTACCCTAACCTCAACCATAAGTAACCAACCAAACAAAATACAAGACTTTTGGCATTTTTGTTTTTTTGATTGCAGACACATTTTTATTTTATTATTCCCTTGTGGTCACATTGCCGGGGGATATGGTGCCTGCAATTATGTGTGTGTGAATATATATATATATATATATATATATATATATATATATAATACACACACAGCATTCATACTAGATAGAATAGTCTTCGTGCAAAAATGATAAAACCCCTGCTGAGTAGTACAACTGGAACAATCATTGCTGGACCTTTTTACTTTTTGCAATAGCGCCGTAATGTGCATTCTGCATTCGGAATTAAACACAGGGAACATTCACTGTACAAAAAGAACTTTTTTTATAACAGTAGTTAAAAATATCATGAACATTTTATTTACAACTCTGAGGCACAATACCTCTAAATACATGAATCTTTATATTTAACACATACAAAGTATGCAGCAAATAAGGTTATTTTTTCTCTTACCATTGGCAACTTAACTCTCTGTGTGGCCAAAGCACTGGGCATGAGACATGCAAATGATAAACAAACATACAGAAGGCTGAAATGCTGTTGAAAAAATTATAGTGAGGTGTCAGTAAGACATTGTTAGAGGAGGCGTGTCAGTTGGTCCATCACTTAGGTGTACTGTTTGATGCACCATATAAATTCCAAATACCAGAGAACATCACATACCTGAAACTCGTCTCTTCACTGTCATAAGAGTTAGATTTAACCATGATCACAGGTCCAGTGTATATTTCCTTTAACTATTTCCCTGTGTGGGTTTTGCCCTGCAATTTCACATTGTTTCATTCTGGGAAAAGTTCAGATTTCAGGCAGATTCGTGTGCAGCTGGATGGGGCAGTTGGCCAGAAGCACCTTGAGTGCTGGTCAACATCTCTGATGCCAAGGGTCAAAAAACCAAAGAGGATGGGCTATGTATCTCCGGCTCATTCAGAATGCCACTTTGAGATGTCTAGTCAATCAATCAGCACAAAAATTAATTTGACTTCAATTACTACATTTTTTACACACTATAGCAGTAAGACACATTGCCAACTGTAGTTAAAATATAAACAACATAGGTATAGTGTCAACAAGCGTCCCATTTACAACAAAAACTGCAATATGGAATTCAGCTTATTCAATACTCCAGTAAAATTTGATGAGCCAAACAGCATATCAAAGTGTGTAGTAATAATTTTAAATGCAGGCCATCACTAGTTAAAACAGAGCAGTATCATGTAGTGTAAGGACTCTCCTGTGCTTGCTTGTTTCTACGTGCGTGTAGTAACCCGGTGCCCACCGAGATATTTCCCCTTTGCACTGCAGCAAATTAAGCCACATATAAAATACAAATACATCATACTGGGTTTTCATTACTCTTTACCTCTGCATTGTACTATATTTACAATCTAAATAAGTGCATCTCACAGGTTTGTATTCACAATTCAATACATCCTATAAAGATGATGCAATAATCAAGCAGAACTATTACTACGGCAGCCAGCTTGATCAAACGAATCAATTTGAATAAATAATATTAATAATTAAAACAACATTCTGATGGTAATCATTTACATCCCTGGAGCCACGGTACTCCACCTGTATCACATATACTCTTGATTTTAAGAAAGAATGACTGAGAACTTTGTTTCTCTTTTGGCATTGCTCAACTAGGATACCGAAAATAAGCACATAAATGACAGGAAGTAAGTATTACCTTTTAAATCCCCTGCAGTGAACCAGAGACAGAGAATATTTGAATTCGATTTCTCTCTGGATATAACTTGCTCTCTGGCAGTCCACTTTGAAGCATGAACAGATTTATAATGAACGCTGCTTATCTCGGGGAGAGAGAGATGGATGTCTGATTATAATTCTCTTTCTAGAGGGGCTACACCTTCCAAAGAACTGCTGATTGTAACATACGTGTCCTGCTAATGCAGCAAGAAAGAAAAAAAAAAGGTTTATCTGCAAGGACCGACTGTTACCCTTAGTGGATTCATTCATTTATTTTTTACCCGCATTCATTTGTGTGTTTGTTCCAATAATGGCAATTATGTTAAAATTATGTGTTTTACAAATTACATTTACATTGAGGTGCATGAGCTTAGATACTGTATATACAGCATAATCAGTATTTGTGAAGCCGATACATGAGATTGGGTGGAAGAGATTCAATGGGAAAAGTAAATTTAGCATATTGAAAATGATAATGTACATTGTGTTTGCTGATTACATATATATATTATTGATCATATTTATGTAAGTATTCCTGTGATACACTAACGCTGAGCATCTCAAGCAGGAGCTGCATTCACATTTTAGCCCACAGTAAATTTCAGAGTTTCCTGACTTGGATTTGTGCAGCACATGGATCTCAGCCAAGGGTGCAATGTTCAGAGAGAGCAAAACAAAGACTTGGTGAAGAAATGGCATTGTTCAACGTTTGGTCCTAATTTCAGGAATTCCCAATTCTGCATGCCACAAATCAAAATAAGAATGTTCAGAGCTGACCCTGAATGACATGCAGTTTAAAGAAAAAGGCCAGGGCTACTGTTCATATTCAAACTTGACAGCTGGAGTACCACTCATAGTACACAACTGGGTCAAACAGCACGGTCCATGTCAGTCTGTTCCTCACATGCTAGAACGCTGTTGAGATACTGGTCAACGAGTAAACCTGGGATATCACTTGAGTAAAATCGGCTGGAGGTTTACAGTACAAACGAAACCTTTTAAATCTCCAGGGTAATGTTTAAAACGTGCATTGCGAAATATGTTTAGCTTAAACGGTCCTGGTCACTGAGACCCAGAACAGTGACATAAAAAGTGTAAGACTGACATGAGAGAGATACCACAAAATTGAGGTTTCTGCTTAGTAGAAAAAGACACCTCTAAAATACAAGACTCTTTACAAGACTGACTTTTTTCTGTTTCATATTTAAATGAGCACAACCATATCCTGGCTAGAGAAACAGTTAATTGGTTCAAAGCAGAGATGGGTGGATTTCACTAGAACACACTCATTACATTGTGGTTTCTCACAAGCTTGAACACAGAATTAGATGATGTCTCTTCTCCTACAGAGGGAGTGGGTCAATGCAGTCCAGGTCACCCTCTAGTGCTTGCGAGCTTGGGAGAGCAGATCCAGCCCTCAGTTTTAAGCCAAAGTGCCATAATTAAAAGTAAGCAATAAAAAAAAACACTCCCTGCTCCCAATGGAACTGAACATCCATTGACAATAATGGAATTCTGCCACCAGCATCGTCCCTGTGTGCAGGGCCGACTGCGCCCACAATACCTGCTGTCCCACCCACAGCAGCGTCCTGACAGCGGGCTGCACCCGCGCACCTCTGCCCGCCGGAGTCCCGGCCCAGTGCGGTGGCCCCGTCCCGCCTAGCAGTTGCTGCTGTTGCGGAACTCGCCGTTCTCGGTGATCTGCAGCTTGGTGGGGTTGGTGGGCGAGATGCCGTTGCGCGTCTGCATGCTGTAGCGCTCCTTCAGCTGCGTCAGGGCGCTCATCAGGCGGGCGTTGGCCGCATCCAGAGATGCGATGCGCTTCTCCTACAGGACAGGCAGATGGAGAAGCAGATGGAACGAGAGTGAGTTGGGGGTCACAACTCATAGGTTATACCACATACAATGATTTATTACAGGTATTCACATCTAATACTGTTTGACAACCCACCAAGAAACCACCCATCCATCCATCCATACAGTACATTCATCCACCCACCCATCGTGAGGGGGCCTGGGGGCTATGCCAGAGAGCCTAATGCATAAGGCAGGGCAACACATGGGATGGGATGCAGGTCCATCGCAGAGCACACACACACACACACACACACACACACAGAACACACACAGAATCTAAATGGGGACTGTCCATTCATTTCTATGGGAAAAAAATCAACACCCTTAAGCCCTACCCAGCCCTAACCTTAACCATAAGTAATCAACCCAAATATAAGACTTCTGGCATTTTTACATTTTTTATTGCATTCACACACACACACACGATTGTATGATTTCTTTGTAGGCACAGTCCTTTCATTGGGAAAAACCCTAATCCCAGTCACGACACCCTTAACCCCTACCCAGCCCTAACCTTAACTACCATTAACCAAATAAACACAAGACTTTGAAAAGACAAGACAAATACAAAACTTTTATATTTCTGTAGCTATATACATTTTTAGTTTTTTGATTGCAGTCACAGATTTGAATAAAATTGAGCCTCCACGTGTGGTGCCCACAGCATCGAGATGACGGGTTTTTAATCACATTGTGGGGGTATTTGGTCCTCCCACACACACTATGGGCAATTTAAGGACAGACTGCATGTCCTTGACCATTATGAATGTTGAGAAAAGCGCAGTTTTGCCCCTCGTCGTAATATAACTGATTCTACTAAGACTGTGATTTTTCTGCATGCAATAACCTTAAGATAAGGAAAAAAGACACTACTATCTTCTGCATAGCAGAGCCTACAAACAAGGTATATGTACAGTGTGTCACCAGAAAACCACTAATGAACAGACAACGTTAAACAGGCCTGCAAAAAAAAAAAATTCAACAGTTGGTATGATGTTTACGGAATAATGTTCTATGGCTACTGAAAAGGTTTGTGAATTTATAGGCTAAAATCCCACAGAACAACTCTGAGAGATTCTGCCAAGTGCAATGAACAGGTTCGTGATAAGAAAATAAATTAGATTACATTCTTTACGTGACACAGGGCTAGCGCAGTTACCCGCCATCAAGGTGTATGCAGAGCATATGTCAGAGTCAATAAAGATCCCAGAATGGGAGAAGCCTAGAAAGAATGATGCTACTTTATAAGACCATTATCAGGAGGTGCCTGTGCGAGGAGTCAGTTCTGTGTGGCTGGAGGCACATGTTGGGCCGTCCGGGCTATGTCAGGCTGCGGGAGGAGAGGCGCACAGCACGGCGTGCCGGAAATCGCATTCCTGTTCGCTGGAGCCACGAGATATTCCCCCGAAATTAAGTCCCAGTTTCCCGAGTGTGTCTTCTGAAGCTAGGGTTGGTGCTGTGTCGGTAGTCCTGCGACTGGACTCCCGGAGTCCTGCAGTGTAGCAGCAACATCTCGGGCTGACATTTAAAGTACACCTGAGCCTCACCTGTGCCTCGATGACCTTCTGTTTGGAGTCCACCACGGCCTGCATGTCCGAATGGTCCTTCTTTAGCTCCTCCTCAACGGACATTAACCTGTAAAGTTTAAAATGGAGTGTTTCATAATGGCGCATCCTCACTGTCCTATATCACACCTACACCCCCCTTTACAAGGGTGGTATTTTCCTGAAGGGGCACAGGGTGGTGCTGGAGAGGCCTGCCACAATCGGCCCCATCGTCCGACACAGAGCGTGTGGGGTGATGCAGGGATACTCGTCAGTGATGAGTGCGTGATGCCTATGGCCGTGGCGAGTTGCTGGGGTGGCGCCTGCGAAGCCCGACTGCGACAGCAGCTAAGCCTCCGTGTGAGTGACTCTGCTTTCCCAACGCCTTCACCGGACCCGGTGCGGGATTCACGGGGCCAGCACACTTCTACAGACGTCACCCTGGATGCTCCATCTGCAAGCTCCGCACCAACAAATTGCGAGCTCTGCTCCACCCATTCTGTAAATAGTGTCTAATACGCTGTCTGAATGCTAGCATCATTGCATTATTATCACATTATACAACTCATTTAGGTAATAAGTATTTAAATTCAAAAGCATTATGAACTGCCGAGATGAAAATAATTACTAAACCTTCAGAAATGGAACGCCAGAAACAGAAATAAACAGAATTTTGCCAAGGAAATTTGTGTTAAGTCTAAGAAATAAACCTACAACTTCGTTCCTTGGTGCAATGCAGGAACTGTGCTGTGAATAATACCAGCTATTTAAGGCTAAAACATGTACTAGACAAAAGAGGTCAGCCTGAGTATGCAACCCAGCAAAACACTCGGTGGGAAAAAAAATCCTTCCATCTGTAAACTTTGGTGATACATGAATATTCCTGAATTTGGTCAGGCCTGATTCAGCACAGCCCTCGTCGCCAATCCCAGGACCGGCACTCTCACCTGCTGATGATCCCTTTCATCTGCAGGTCCTTGTCGTCCTGCTGCCTGCGCAGACGTTCCTCGCACTCCTCCAGCCGGGCCTGGTACTCCATCATCATCTTGTGGGAGTGCTCGTCCTGGTCCTTCAGCCGGCACTCGTATTCCTCCAGCTTCTTGGCAGAGATGCGGAGCTTCTCCTGCAGGACGGCGACCTCCTGCTGGTACTGGGGGGGCGGGACGACGGCGGGGGTCAGAGGGCAGATACACACTCCTGCTAATGACGATGAAAATAACCAAGGCGGCCAAGAGGAACACGGCTCTTAATTATCACCTCCTCAGACTGCGTGCTTCAAATATCCTATTGTTCAAATTTTATCCTGTTTCACCCTCCTTACTCTGCTTAATGACTAAGCTCCCAGGAGCAGCTAATCTGAATAATTAGCCAGTGTTTTTCTTCCACCTTAGTAATTTCATGGGCTATCTTCTGTGTATCATCTCTATAGTCTTCCAGATGACAACTCTCAACTTTCCAGTTAAATCTATCTATGTTTAGGGAGTATAGAGGAACGAAGGAAGCAGCTTACATAATCATGTTCCTGCCCTATAATTAGCCTAGCATCGCTAGTGCTGGATCCTAGAATCCTTTTTAGCTGGAAGGTATATTTATGCTTGTTCAGGAAAACTCTGTAAGTCAGCAAATCCCTAATGGATTTAGAAGTGTGTGTGTGTGTGTGTGTGTGTGATATATATCTGGCGGAACTGAGGAACAGTGACTCCCACCTGTTTCATGCAGGCCGAGTGTGTTTACAACACTTTATGAAGACCTCCCAAATGACCAAATCTTCATCCAAGATATGGACAAAGCCTGTTATTTTTGTGTGGGTTTCCACCAGGAGAGGATTCAGAGATGTGCCATTACAAAGGCTTCTCATATGCACTAGTGAATCAGCAATGAAACATTTTGCACATGAAAGACAATTCTTCTTAGAAAAACAAATTCCATCGTCCGCTGGCAAACAGTTGTCTAGTACCCCCCCACCCCCCCCCCCCCATACAGTGCCAAAAGCAGAGCCTCCTAAATGGATGATCTTGACCGTCTACAGTCAAGGCAAAGTTAACGAGCTTTGCAGAACCTGGAGATGGACACAAAAAGCCAGGCGGGTGTGGGTTTCGACAAAACGGAGCAGCCTGGGAAGTCAGCTTCAGCCGAGGGCGTGACAGGTTTTCTCATGAGGGAAATGTGAAGTGAGGATAACGGGCAGTGATGCTTGTTACACACTGTCACCCATCTGTCACCTCTCCCTCTCACCAACGCGTCTCACCTTGACCCTTCCATCTTACATCTACAGCAGTCAGGAATCCCGCTATACCGCGTGTACTAATGGAGAACGGACTGCAGCATTTAAATTTTCTTAATTACACATAAAAGTATTGAAGCGTAAGGCTGATGTTCTTGCTGTGTGGTGTGGTTTTTTTCCCACCTTATTGTTTTCATGGCTGCTAATCCCACCGATTTTATAGCTCTTACTACGCTTGCTAGGCAGAGGCCATCCGCACAGGTACCTCTTGCCAGCTTCCCATGTGTTGTCTGATCCAGGCGGTATGTTAACATTGAGCTCCTCCAAATGTGGAGAGCTTGCAAAGCATGTCTGTTGCCTTAAATGCGAAATAATATAAAAAATGTGAAGATGCTTTATCCACTTATTTTTTATTAATAATAAAAAGAAGAGATTCAATTGCTTTTAATTAGGTGCTGCCAGGTTAGCAGCAGTTAACGAGGGAGATGACTCTCCATAGCAATCTGCCAACAGTATGAAATCTGCGCTGTACCAGAAAATCTGGGCACTCACATTGTGCAAGCAAAATGTTTCTTGGTAATACCTGCTGATTTGATGACATACTGTGACAAAAATGACTGGTCTTTGTTTCTCAATAGGAACTAAGTGGCTTCTTTTAGAACACACGCAGTGTGCTATGTGCTTCTGCAGTCTGTAAGTAAATTACCAAATGTCTCATATAACCCAGGCCCAAAGCATCCTCTGTTTCATGCGAGTCTGCTGTATATAGCTACAGAGAAAATAAAACAATATGTAAAATACACCATCTTATCTGGAAATAAAGTGGCAAAGAGGCAATAACCTTGGTATTCATCAAAAGCTGAAGCTCTATTCACAACTTTTAACAATGTAATTAGTGAGAGAACCTTGCTATTGACATGAAATTGCATTAGCACTGGCCTCATTTCATTTGCCATATCTGTGTCTAGCACACTGCAGTCAGATCTCGCAAGATCGATAAAGGTCTTGTTAATATCAGCAAAATTCCGCCCTGACTCCACCGATAGTCCTGACACCACTGAGAGCGCTTAATGTGCACCCAGCACTAGTCCAGCTCATCAACCAAATGGTGGCAAAACTGCTCAGTCATCCGATTTCAGTCATTGCCAGATTCCCATTTGGAAGGTCCCAGGGACAGAAAGGAAGGGGCAGACATCAGAATGTACCCTCTCAGTATGTATCTGGACGATGTTTCCATGGGAGACAAGACCATAATCACAGAATCTCCAATTACCAGCTCTCATTAAAGACCTTTCGACATGGTATCTATAAAGAAGCAGTTCTCTATATGACATTATTGTATTTTTCTATAAAAAAGTACAAATATGGGACTTATCTGCCCCAAAGATTCAAAGCACATAAGGTATTGAGAATCGGAGAATCAGAATCAGAATCGGCTTTATTGGCAAGGTGTTTGGCTCTCGGTATACTTCAACAGGACAGACATGATGATCTTATGGCTGCTCGTGACATTACCTTCTCCGCCTGTGAGAGATCGTCTCGGTTTCTGAGGTCATCCCTGAGCTTTGAGTCCAGGTCGAGTCCCTCGTGTTCCAAATACTGCACGTTCATATTCAACAGCCAGGCTGCGGTGCGGTCCAGAGCGTTGGGGTTCACCGGGGACGGGGCCTGGTGGGAGTGGTTCACCGGAAACGAGACGGTGAGGGGAGCAGCAGCGACAGCGATGCGGAGAGGGGTGCTGGCGAGGTGGCAGGGAGTCCGCAAGAACGGGAAGCTCTGTCTACATTGACTTTTTAAATTAATGCCACCTGCAAGCATCCAGGACAGGGTCAGGATTTAAAGAGGACAAGTCTATTTTTGATCCTAGATAAAACTCAATTTAAGTAGACTGTTTGCTGTATCAATAAACATCACAAAATTAGTGTAAAAATCCATCCATCCATGCATTCACACATCTTCCACAACAAGCTTATCTAGTAGAGGGTACCAGGACCCTATCACAGACAGGATGGGGCACACGGCAGGGAAATGGCAACTGGAAAATTCTATTACAGCAACTACAGCTTGAAAGAGATGAAAAGGTAGACATGAAGCTCCCTGAGATTATATGAAGCGGTCTGCAGTATATGGTTAACTGCAGAACACAGACATTTATCTGCCTAAAGCCCACCTCCATGTGATTATAAGCCCATATCATAATAACCTGCTGTGTCTGGGCATTCTGATGATTCAGTCTCACAGCAGCCAACAGCAGGAATATCACATGCTACACCTGCAGCCTCCATCATGGGGCATCGCTCGGTAAGCAATAAGCCATTTATGTCGATAATTACTGCCAATTAGGTCTTGCTGCTGTGGATGGAGTCCCACACGCACAGAGCAGTAATGCACACAGCTGCACCTGTTCACATAAAGGGGCACACGTGCACCTATCAGCAGAGATCAGCCAGCCAGTGCAACACACAGACGAGAGACCCTCAATCCCTTTCTATTCTGCTGAGGAAGGACTTCCCCACGTCCTCCCTGAGATGTGACGTGACAGACAAATGCCATGTGGTTCTGCAAGGTCAGGAGGCACTTGATTGATTTCAAAGCCTTTTGAAGAAGCATCTGAACATGAACGAGGGGCATGTAACCAGTGCTCTACTGTAAGCAATTAATTTGGCGTGTCCAGTTAATTTCCAGAAAATTTATGACAAAATGCACTTTGAAATTAAATTTCTAGGCAACTTGCAGGCTGATTGATTAGTATGTACTATAGTACAGCTGTAATAATGATCCCATTTTTAAACCATGACCCATTTTGCCCTTTGTAAAAATGAAAATGGCTAAACATTTAAAAAATGGCTGCTGGAAGTAGAATGTTAAGCTTCAGGCTAACCTGCTTGTGTAAGGTGCGTTGTTTGGTTTCTGGACTGTCTCCTTTGGAGGAGGAGGACTGCTGACGCAGTCGAGCGCCACTGCCTGGCCAATCAGGTGATGATGACATCATGCTGCCACTGGAGGGCCGAGGGTAGGCAGATGTGTTGAGCAGGTTGGGGGGAGTGCGCCCCCTAGTGACGGGGGGCGGCGGCTGGTCAATGCGACGCTGGGGCCCGGCACTGTTCTGCCGTGGTACGTTGGGCTGGTTCTGGGATTCGTTGAGGGACAGCTGCCGACGGTTAAACTCGCCGGAGCGGCGCGCGAAGTCTTCGCCGCTGGCCGCCACACTGGCCGCGTGGTTGAGGAAGGCGTGCTTCCCCGCCGCCGCGTCCTCGCTGTTGCCCTGAGAGCTGACGGAGCTGTGGCACTCGGACCCAGAGTCAGCCATGCCGCGTGGGGAAACCGGCAACCCGGCGGCCATCTGGTACACTGGGTTCTGGAAGGAAAGGGGGGCGAGCAGCTGGGGCCGGCCCAGAGCGCCCTCCGCGTTGGGCGTGGTCGGGGTTAGCCCCACCCTCCTTAAGGTATGAGCGCTGGCATTGCCCTGGGGAGTGCGGGCCGACCACGCGGCACTGCCCCCGGCCTGGCCGTCGCTGAGCCCGTCGCTGGGCGAGGCGTTGGGCCCATTCTCCAAACTGCGGCTGTCCTGCAGGTCCACCATGGACAGGCTCTTGCTGCCATTGGACACCTGCATGTCGGGCTCGTTGGTCTCCGAGTAGCTGGAGCTGCGAGCTGGAGACGCCTGCACCCCCGCGCTCCGCGTCACAAAGAACAGGTCCTTGTTCTCTGGCGTAGGCGACGGGAGGCGAGTGAAGTCAACCAACCTAGGGGACATCAAATGGAGACCATGGGCACTGGAGAATGTTTCTAACTCTCCATTCCATCCATCCATCCATCCTCCAACTGTTTATCCAGCACAATATGGCAGTGAGCCTGGAGCACAGGGCATGCAGCGGAGCACACCACTGGGTCCTAGAGGTGCAACGGTACTCTTGGTTTGGGTTGTATCATGGTTTAAGAGGCAGTTTCTATTCGGTGTGGTTTGTATTCAACGTATATAAAAACAATGATATTTCAATTCTTTACAATTTCTTTGTAAATCTTTACAGTAACATGTTGCACAAGTTAAAAAATTTAAATTTTAACAAATAAGGGCAACTTACATTCTACATTTTAAAATCCTGGTTCAAACCTTGCTCTGCTGGCAGAAGGCTACATTGAGCAGCAGGCTACTTCCAGGCTCAAAATTTCTAAGAGAGCAGAGACACTGGGAACGACCAGAAACCAGGTAGAGGACGGAAGTGACTTTCCAATGCCCTCATACTTCTATAAATGGGCTCTCATATTCCATTGACTGGTGCTAGAATAAACAAGGTCTACAGACAGTTGCAGTTTTATTGACAGTTGTTTTACCGCTGCTGTAATAAATGATCAGGAAACCAGGATGCTGCCACGCACCTGACCTGTGTGAAGGGGGTGTCAGTAGCTGCACTTTATCACTGCCACAGCTCACCATCTTTGGTTCTACCTTATCAAACTGGAAACAACTTGCAACGCATGAACTAGCTATTGATTGGCTACAACTCACGAGAGTAATGCCTGCACAGGAAATGCATTTATGTCCATTTTTGAGGCTAAGCTAGCTGGCCTAAAGAACCTTTTAAAGCAGAGATGACAATGACTAAAATTACGAATCATAACCATGGTTCGGCGACGTGTGTCGAGACATGGATGACAAATTAATGTTCTGGCTTTTTTCAGGGAACCATTGCATCCCTACAGGGTCCATCAATGGACACAAAAGGAATCAAAAACTCAGGGTAACCTAGACAAGGCAGGTCACCTAAATGGCATGTTTTTGGACTGTGGGAGGAATACGAGGGACCTGAAGCATGCAGGGACATGTGCAAACTCCACACACACACAGCCAGGGGTGGGAACTGAACCCAGAGCTGTCAGTCACATGGCTGTGTTTTCTGACGATAAAGGCATTATCTCTTTCCATTAAACATTTTTAGGCTACAATATTGCAAGAGGTTTACATGGATTATGTTAAATTCATTGCAGAAATCCACTGATACTTCCCTATTTGTTAGGATATATATTGCACAATTGTATCTGACTGGTGTGATGGTGATTATGACTTCAGTTTCACTCAGCTTACAGTCACTTGGTGTATTCACCTACATTGTGTGACCTTGACTGCACAGACACGGTGTGAGTGTGTGTGTACAAACTGCCAGGCAGAAGATCACAGACAGAAAACCGAGCCACTGTGACCTCCCATGCATTATCCAATATTACAATATTGATTTGAGTTTGATAACATTAATAGATCGCATGACCTCACAGGCTGAAGAGCTTAACTCACATAGCATTTTGTAGCTGAAGCTTGCAGCAGCATTTTAAACCAGGCGGGGATCCCAATCTTATCTTTTTCTCAGAGATACTAACCTGTAATGCTCCCAACGCCAAGTACATTACTGTGCTTGCTGACAGTATGCTTTTATACTTGATCCAGTTAAGGGATTGGATATTTAAGTCAAGCAATTGAAACTACCTCACATTGCGATTTAACATCCCTCACTGGGAACATAAAGGAATTACTGGGAGATTTCATGACAGAGGGAATAAGTGTCCAGAGCTATACTGATCAGTGCCCATAATGGGACCAACCGGACAGCCTGGGGCTCAGGCCTGACAGAATCCTCTGGGTGGAGGATGGATACCTTTACTTTCCCAAAAGAATTGTAATATTCCTCATTTTGTGATAATAGCAATATGGCACTGGTTGCTATGTACATGCTACTATGCAATGTGACGTCCAGAACATTATCTTAGCCAAGAATATTGCACAGATACTGTTACTTTCCTTCTTAGGTCAGAATCCCAAAGAATAAACTGACTGGCTGCGGTCCTCATACTGTGAACCCACAGCCTTTTCATAATCCCAATATGCTCCTGCTTACCCAGGCAGGTCGTTGTCAATGACCATTTTCGGCAGGCCGGTTGAAATGTTGCAGCCAATGGGAGGAGGCGAGGCCATCCGTTCGGAGGGGGCAGGCACTGGGGGGCCAGCAGGGTTGGCCAGAGCCACATTCACGTCCCTCAGGATCCGGGGCAGCGGCCCCAGCTTGGCAGCGGGGCTCTGGGGGAAGGCGGCCAATCTCAGATATTGTACACCTGCCAATCAGGCCTCGAAGCTCGCAGGCTTTTGAGAGCCGCGGGGACCTCTGAGCCCCTTACATTCTCAGCTTAGACCTGCTTATCGTCTTTATCCTGCGCTTTTCCCTTTTTCTTGCTATTTTTTTCTACAGAAGTTGCACACCAAGTTCAAAAAGAGGCGAAGGCAGATGGGGATGGCTTAAAGTGCATATTCATGACTGAGTAACCGAGGAAATGGCATCCATTGCTGGGCTTCTAGTGTGTCATGTGACCGCTGTACCTGCTCCATCTGGGAGACCACCTCTGCCAGCAAGGAGTGAAGGGTGGACAGCTCACGGCCCAGGTCGATGTAGCCCTCGAACCCGGCCGTGTTGGAGATGGTCTCGGGGTTAGAGATCTCCAGCAGGAACCGCTGCATGTTGGTCCACTCATGCTCTAGGAACTGGTTCATGAAGGACATGTACTCCTCTTTACTGCCGAACCTGTCATGGGGAGTCGGTCGGGGGAGGGTCAGTCTTGGGCTGAGGCAGTGACGGGGTTGATGGGGGGTGGCGGTGGGAGGGGCTCACTTGGTGAAGTTGGCCAGGTTCTGCGTGACCTTGGCGATGAGCGTGAGCGTGCGGGCCGTGCGGTCGTCTGGGTACTCCTGCATCAGGCTGAAGAGCGACGGGGACATGATGGCCGGGCACAGGAAGCGCAGGAAGAGTGAGGCACTGATCAGCCGCTCGCTGATGTCCGGTCGTCCCCGGTTACTGCACTCTTGCCGCCACGACGCAAACACCTCCTTTAGCTCCCGAGGGAACACACTATCGACAAAGGGTGGGAAACGTGCCATGACACTGACTTCTTCATAGTGAAATAAAAATGAATCGCACATCACTGCCACATTCGCATGGAATTCCCGAGTCAAGAGTAAACATACAGCCAGCACTTTAAACAAAGGGACGATGGCCACTTATGCCTATGAAGCCAAGAAGAGCTCTTCCTGGACAGTATGTGAATTACTGTAGCAAACACCACTCAGACAGTAAGCTGATAACACACTCTAAATAAAAACATCTGAGGACACTGGGCCGCTCCCTGAAAGCCATTGATTTTCACTGATGGATTTTGTTTCAGTGAGAGAGAATGTGGGAGCAGGCGTGGTCCCCGCGGATGCGGTGTTGCTAAGTGGGCTAAGCTCACATAGGCGCATCCTTGGGGCATTCTCCACCCTGGGCCCCTGTGTCGCTCAAATAGAGACGCCGAGGCCATCTTCACAGCCCCGGAGCTACCAGCCACCACGATTCATCGCCGCAGGGGTTGCCATAGTTACCAGTAGGAGTTGATGATCTTGCAGAAAGCAAGCTCGCAGCACATCTTCAGATTACTCTGGTGCTCCGGCAGGTCACCGGAAGAACACTTTGATGGGTCCACTTCGCAGTTCTCGTCCGACTCGTACAGCGCTTTGATGAACTCGCCTGTGAGGAGGAGGCCACAGTAAGGATGCATCACCACTCAAACCCAGCAGCAGAGCGACTCACACCAGTCAAACAAGGCCCCACACGGCCGACTCCTGGAGTGCTTGGACACCTTCTTCCCACAATATTACACAATGGTCTGCTTCTGGGCATAAACGTAAACTACCACAACATCTCAAAACAATGTTCTGAGTTTGGGTCGTAAGAGCTGGACGTCCCTGAGAGACGGTCACTAGTCAGACAGTCGGCAGCCTAGCTAATTAAATCACATTGTTTCAAACAATCCTGCAACTATAGCATTAAGTGGAAATTGTCTCCCTTGCTGACAAGAG
This sequence comes from Petrocephalus schoutedeni, assembly GCA_026780765.1. NCBI lineage: Eukaryota > Metazoa > Chordata > Actinopteri > Osteoglossiformes > Mormyridae > Petrocephalus > Petrocephalus schoutedeni. The sequence goes on along the minus strand of JAODKL010000040.1, from coordinate 18,596,910 downwards.
ATGTCTGATGGACCTCTCTCCCCCTTTCGCTCTCCATCTCTCATTGCTCTCCGCCTTGACCTTGATTATTATTCATTACAGAAGAGTGCACCTACCACACAAAAACATCACGATAACTGGAAATGTGAAGACTATGTATTAATGACATTAATTATTAATGAGCTACTGGAAGAATGCATGAGGCAGGCTCGGCAGGAAAGCACAGATTACCCAGCATGCCCCACAGCGCACTCCCACACATTCTCTCCTGCTGGGGAGTGACTGACCCCATGGGGATGACCCTTGGTAATGCATATAACTATGTCCTTAGTGGCTCACACCTCATTCAATGGCCTTGCTATCCTCGCGATGGTAATCAAACTCCTCCTTCATAATGCGTTCTTCTGATTCCACAGGGACAGCTCTTCCCCGGCTCACTTGAGCGTGAATTCTCAGAGTGCCACAGTGTGAGATCACTGCCTCTCAGAAGGACGCTGCGCTCTTGAGAATGGAGTTGTGTTTACTGGTTAATCTCTAGTTATTTTGCCATGGCATGGCTTTATACCCAGAAAAAGGGACCGGGTACAAGGAAGGTTGCGAAATAATTAAATGTCGATGATGATGAGTATGTGAACATCTGCTTCATTAAAACACAGTTAAACTATACCGTAGGTCACCATGACAGATTATATACCCTATTGTGGGACTGCTTTTCCCTCATATCAACAAGCATCTAGAGCGTCAGGAACAGAATACCAATATCAGTCCTGTCTGGGTAGGATTAATCCTGACACTGGCTGTGCAGAAGTCTGTGCTGCTGCTAACGGCGCTCGAGGGCACGCTTACACTCTACCTGTGCAGCACACGCTGTATTGGAGCTTCTCCCCCCCCTCGTGTACCCCCACCTCCACCATGTAGCTGTTGCCTTTCATTTCCAATATTCAGACTCACATACTGATAAGTCTGAAGATGACTAATTGATTTAACTAGGCTGTCTAGTGGCGGAATTGCGATGCCCTGCAATCCTCTTCAGAGTGTCCCCATGCCTCTTGCCCTAAGCTTCTTGGTACGGGCTCCAGATCCAAACCCAGTGCCAGTGCCTTAGAAGCCGAGAATGTAAGGGGCTCACAGATCCCTGTGGCTTTTCGAAAGCCTGCCAGCTTTGAGGCTTGATTGGCAGGTGCACAATAAGTCCCAGTGCCTTAGAAGCACAAGATGGATGGATGGTAGGGTAGTAGATAAATGGTTGGGGTGATTAAGGAGTAAACTGGGATCCACCACTCTGTCCTTGCATGTCCACCTACAGTAAGCGGAATTCTTCTGTGAGGTCTTTAGCTATTCCCAAGACAAACAAAAGCTCACAGAAACAAGCAATAATCCAAGTACTGCCAAAAACTGCTCATTATTAAATGATTTTATCTCACTCATTAACAGAAGAATGTTGGAGAACATGAGAATTTTAGAATCCTGTATTTAAACAGTAATATTGTTATTCGGGGCAAATATATGTGATGTGATGTGCTGTGAATTTTAGAATCCTGTATTTAAACAGTAATATTGTTATTCGGGGCAAATATATGTGATGTGACTAATAAGTAATTATATGTATGGAAACACATTTTTTTAAATTATAGTAATAAATGTACACTGATGTTATAACGTGTCTCTGCGTATTTCATGATTGAGTATAATGGAACATATTTATCTAGGCACTCTGCATCTTCTCAGGAAAACCCCGGAGCTAAAGGTCACGTTGATCACGACTTGGTGAAACGTGACAATATGAGCAGGGTGCTTTGTGGCAGAGCCCAGTAACACTGAATCCAAGGCTCTGCTTGAAAACTTAAAGGCCATTGGCACTAAAGGTGTGACTGACTTCTTCCCCCACACAGTCTCCAGGGGGACACTAAAATGTCACACAACAAAGGCAGGAGGAGAATCCATCCACCTCCATATGGTGAAACAATGTTATCACAGAGACGATGTCCTGCCGGTGTCCCCATGTTGTTTTTCCACTGGCACCCTTTCCTTAGACAAAGAGAGCAGCTTCTCATTGCTTCCTCTTACCCAGAGCATCCTGTAGGTATTTCTGGCCCACCAGCTTGAGGTACTCCTCGATGGCTTTGGTGGCCAAAGTGTTCTCGCGGAAGATAAGGTGCTCGTTGTCCCCGCACCTGTCTACCTCGGACATCATCAGATCCGTCAGGAAGTCCTGGGTGAACAGTGAGAACGATACAATGAGGGAATAACAAGCAACGTTATGGGCAGAGGTGGGTAATTCAGTTGGCCATAAAGAGTCACAGTCACAGAGGACTCAACTGGTTGGTTGAAACAAAATCTTGGTCCGGACCTTTACTTTCTGGACCTGAATTACCCACCCCTGATCAAGAAACAATAATTTTGTTCTCAAGGTATATGACCATTATTACCTGCTTCTGCAATTATATAAATTAATTACCAAAGCTACACATGAGCTTCAGGTGAAGTTAATATTTGGATGCTGGAATGTTGAATGTTGTACAAATGCTGTTTAAATGTTTTGTTTTTGTTTTGCAACTTTACAGCAATCACACATATATACATTTAAACAGTTGTTTCATTGAGCTCATTATAAAGATATAATGAGCGCGCACAGACACACACACACACACACACACACACAGATACGCATAAACAAAAAAGATCTGTAAAAGGCCGCAAGCAGAAATGTTTGTTCCGAAAGGACAGGCTATGGCCGTGAAAGGCCGGCACCAAAGCAGAGCTGTGACTCACTCTCAGCCATATCTGACAGATCCGCCTCATTCCTATGATGAAAGTGCCGCTGGGAGTCTCCACCCCCATTTTAACAAAACCCCTCTGTAACTGCATTACTGTACACAATCTGCATTTACTTGAAGGTTAGGCACGCATGCACAATTACACTCATCTAAAACAATAAAAAGAGACAACCAGACCTTCTTTCACTTTTAAAATAAACTCAGCATTTCCAATTGCTAGTTATTAACACTGCCTTCAAAGTCAGGAGGTGAAGCTCGTCTCTGAGCCCTCCCCTTCACTCACTCTGAAAGACAGACCGCAGCATTCAGCCTCGACTAAACGGTAACAGGATCATCCACCACAGATCACTGTCAAACATACTGATGCTGCCTTTTTATCTGTGCTGCTGAATGATTTAATGTCAGTCTGTCCTCCAGATCAAAATGCATCACGTCAGGAGAGGCTCTATAAGAACAACATTATACAGCGATATCTACAGGAGTCAGATTCTTTAACATCTTACAAGTAAGGGAGGCTTTATGGAGGTTAAAGATCGCAAAATTCTTGGCTCGGAATTCCCAACCAGCTGCTTTGCTTCAGAGCAAAGTCCTCGCCAGAGATCACCAGCATAATGAATGTCCGCCGCAGGAGATCGGAAGACCGAGATGACAGGTCTGAGCAGACTCCGAGAATTGGCGCAGAAGAAATGGGGGGGGGGGGAAAAGACGACCTCTTATGATATTTCACATCTAATTATGTTTGTTGAGAGGGAAATGCTGAGGAGTGTAATTTTCCTGTTGCCTGGGGTGCCTGAGAGCATGGAATGGTCTAGGCCATCGTCAACTGAGAAGGCGTCCAGGATGAGGATGATCAAAGCCCGCTGAGTCCTACCAAACAAGCTCCAGACTGTATCCTGTGGTTCCAGTTAAATAATAATATCGGAACACAGAAATGGCCTGGTAGAGCAGTGGGTAAGGCTGTTGCCTTACTCTTCAAAGCTGGATGGAGCATTCGTACTAGTAATAGTCTTATTACAAAGCAATATTTCTCAACATTAATTACACTAAAGTAATGTTCAGGGAATAATGTTGTTGTGTTAACATTGACAGAACCTTTGTTAAAATGTAAACCTAGGAGATAACGTTCCATTAGTGTTACAGTAAGAACATTCTCTGCCGTCTTTGAAAAGACCTTTAAATAACGGTAGCTAAAGTTTACTGGCGTGTTCCCTGTTAGCTGGGATAAAGGAGAGAGGTGAAATTACTGAGACTGTGCCCTGCCAGCATGCCTGAACCTGAGGCAGAGGAACGAGCGGGTAACCAGACAACTGGCTCCCTCCAGTGCAGCATCCTGACACAAGCTGACCCAACGTGATGAGGTGGTCACTGTGAGTAGCACTGTCACCTCGGGTAATCAAATCCCATCCCACTCTGCATGTGTCGCAGTCTGCATCAGAGTATAAATGCACAGCGGTGAAAAATCCAGGATGACTGTTTTCAGAATGAATCTTAATCCATTCATGATACCACATACTAATTTGCACATATTAATTTGCATGACAACCTATTGACTAGTGTAAAGTCATCTGGCGTAACTAAACCTCAGTGCATTCTCCAGTTGCAGTAGGTCCAATGATGAGAGAAAACAAAATACCAGACCACATAAACAGTATGACTCTAAGAAATTCCAGATTTAAATTTAAATCCCTACTTGTAAAACTACTTGCAATAAAAGATCGAACTAAAAGGTTCATACTCTATGGCCCAGTTTTTCAAAAGTAATCCACTAGGATTTTGGATAACGGATTGGATCAAATCTTGAAAATGGGTTTTTCAAA
>JAODKL010000040.1:18559223-18571573 GCA_026780765.1 Petrocephalus schoutedeni | reverse complement strand
CAATAAATACCGTACCGTGCCATTCATACCGAGGTATTACCGTACCGTGAAGTTTTGATACCGTTACATCCCTAGTTCTTAGGGAAATATGTAATTAAATGAGCCAGAAGCACGTGCTTATCTGAAACAGTTATCACTTTCTGGGCATTTCGCTCCCTTCAAAAAGAAGGGGTAGTGGACAAGGACAGATTTACAATTAATAACATATTACAACAATTAAATAAAGAAATATGTCCTTGATACACATTTCCTTAAATAGACAGATGAGTTGTCACCTTTGGCAGCTTTTTATTTCACGTTTTTGGTAATCAAAAATAAGTCTGAGGTAAATATGAGCCTGTAGAGCAGACTTTCGGTGTCGCCCCCAGTAGTGTTTAACTGCACCCAGTGTTGGAGAGAGCCGGGAGGGGGGGGGGGTGCTCTCTAACAAGGTCTCAGTGGAGAAGGAACACCAGGAGGGACGCTGGGAGCGTGCAACCTTGGCACTGGTGCAGCTCCGGAAGACGCTTCCTGAAATATAAATGATGTCATGCCTGGGGAGGGAGGCTCCCCATTTCCTGTTGGGGAATTCTGCCACACAATGGGAGAGGCGGCTTTTAAGGAACAGATATGAGAAGACCTTCAAGCCACACAGATCCTTGGAGCATATTCATTATGTAGCAGACAATCTGACTTTTAAGAAAGTTAAAATGTCCTTTCGCTCGCTAACAGTCCTGATATGGATTAAGAACTTTAAGGTGTGGTGGAGCAGCAGTGGCAGGCCTCCGACTGACAGTGACAGGCACTTCCTCTCTCCTAGCTAGGAGGAGGCGTGTGACAGCGGCCCGGAGCCCTTCTCGGCCAGGCCAGCAAGGGGGCATCCCCAATAGATGCTTTCACAGGTGGCAAGATCAAGAAGCCAAGAAGATGCCCTATTCCCCCATAGACTTTAAACAAATACGGAACTATGGAATCTAGTGCTACTCGCACAAGACTCCCGTTCTTTTATTTACTCATATGGGTCACAGTGAAGTTGTAGGACACTCGCTGGCACAGAGGGAACGTCTTGAAGCCGGAAATTAATCACCACTTACTTGCTTAGTGCTAAAGCTGCTTGTCTTTAATGTCCTTCTGGAGTAGGTAGATATTTTAAATTAAAAGAGGTGGTTCGGCAATATACCAGTAATGGTATTCCTTTTTAAGCCCGATCTAATACACTTACTGGTGAGTGGGACAGAGTGGGTCTTTGCTCTGTAATGTTACCGGCTTGAAATGAATGCTTTGTGGCTTCAACACGGCAAACTCTGCTCTGAGTCTGAGAGGGAAGCAACATAATCCATAATGCCTAAAGGTAACTTTTCAGCATTAAAAATGAAGGGGAAATAAAAATAGACACACCAGTCAGAGATTTTGTGTAGGTTTGCGACAGAATGCCTCTTCTCCCCCTACATGACGAAAGCATTCTGCATCGCACCAAAGGGCTGGCCAGTGTAGCTGTGATCTTCTCACCAGTGCAAAAACCAGCTCTGTTTTAAAGTTCTTGCTCAAACAAGGCCCTAAAAAAGAAACCACTGTAGGCCTATCGCATTCAGCTGCCTTCAATATCAAATGTCACGGATGACTAATTTTCCACAACTGCAAATTATTGTTGTTTCATCAAACTAAATCTCTATCTGAATTATTGTTGAAGGCTATGAATGACAAACAGCAGAATATTTGTAATTTACTGGGTCATCAAAGTTCATATATGACAGCTGTCCCTCCAAAAATCTCATAAATCTTGGTTTAGCATTGACCTGCTACTAAAGTAATCCTCAAGCTTGCATCCATGCGGAGAAAAGACGGTCCATGTAGAGACCTTGTGTGATGTGCACGGCATTAATCACACAACACGTGCTGCCCTTCACGTCACACGAGGGAGAAGGTGAACAACCCTTCCGGTCTCTCAGTCTGTCACCATCTGTGATTGAGCAGGGCGTGATGGTGCCTGACATTTAGAGATAGGAGAGATACATTAATGACTTGCTAATGGAGACATAGCGTACGGTGCTAAGATACACTTAAGGGATGAACAGGGCACATACTAATGATGTTATAAGTAAAAATGATCCATGGCTGAAAGTGACAGTAATGACTTCCTACAGCCAACACCATAATGATCAAAAACAGCCCATCCCATCATCAGCTGAATATTATCTTACATTTTTGATTTTTCACCAGTTTAAATAGTTTTCTGACCTTTTAATATCCTCCATACTCAACTATAAATTCATTCTGTCAACAAAAAGCCATTAGCGAAATGATGGTCTTCTTTTTAGAGAGCTCCTGGTATACCTTTAGGATAAATTATTTAGAAAATCAATACATTAGTCAGTCAACTTAAATATTGTTATATAATCTCATATGCTATTCACAATATACACTACGGATTCAACAGGTAGGATTATTGATTCGGTAAGAAACTTCAGGAAAGTCCCTCCCTCAGTGACAAGAACGGTTAACTTTAATATTCATATTATTTGAGAAAACGTATACAAGACGGATGACATCACCTGATAGTTAAAAAAGAGTCAGTAAGTTTCCTGTTTTGCAGACGCTACCAGGCAGGTGCATTAAGAGAACGTTCCACTGAAAAATATCTGTCCTCCATAGGAACTCCCATTTAATTTTAAAGTTTTTATGCGCTACTCTTGTGTGGCCAACAAGGCTGGTTAAGGCTTTCCCACAGTATATTCTGCATTTCCGTTTAGTGGGTAGACCGTATTTCATCAATGCGTCCATCCATATGGGTCACGGGGAGTCTGCATTCTATCCCCGGCAGCACAGGGCCGGGGGCAGGGGACACTGCGGGCGGGATGCGCAGCTACCATAAGGCACACTATGAGCAAATTGCGGAGAGCAGCCTAACCGCATGTTTTTGGATGGTGGGAGGAAAGCCGCAGAAACCCAGGGAGAACATGTGAATTCCACACATAGTCACAGAGCTGGAGAAAGCACAACACTGGAGGTGTGAGGTCACAGCTCTCCCCGCTGCGCGAACACACTGCCCTTCCTGCTTACCATCACACGATCCTTTTAAAACTCACCATGAAGGCGCCATGAATCCTTAAACTAAACCTGAAACAATGTTTCTGTCACAGACCATTCTAAGTACTATAAAGATTGTTTGAACTTCAGAGACATTCTGTACAAAACTGCTAGAAGACTGCAAATTAATTATACTCTTTATACCACTTGACACCTAAGTGGTAAAATATATTGTTTTAATTAAGGGCTCCAGAAGCAAAAAAATATATATATTAATATATTTATTTGACTGCCAGAAGAATTTGATGAAAAGTTTAATGCAAATAGGCAGTGAATAAAGAAAGCTGGACCCTAAAATAGGGTATATTTATGGGTATAGTTTGCCTAAAAACTATAAAAATCAGACAACATTCTCTGTTTGAAGCCAGTGTGTAGTACTGCAAGGTCCTAAGATGGGACGTGAATCCTTCATAATCTACATAACATAGATTCTGTAATATTTAATAAACTGGTTAAATCTCTGTACAACTGAAAATTGGTGCAATAACCCAGACAAAATGATGAAACAGACATTGTAATAAATGATTTGGGAAATGAAAATGAATGAATATGAAAGATTTCAGAAAATCTGAGAGATGTAGTAGACTGTCTTTATGGCATGTCACTGTTAAGAAACAGCCAGATATACATGTGCAAACATATATGTGTAAAAAAGTCCAAGAGGTAATACAAAGTGATCATAATACATTAGTAACAACAGGCCTCACCAGGAAAACTGCTACTTCACCTCATTTGAGAAGGACATGAGTGCATAAGAGAGACTTCAGAGAAAAGGAATGAGGGAGATTAATAGTCTGAAAGTATTACCAGGCAAAGAGAAGGTTATTAGAGTTAAATCCTTTTAGTCTCAACTCTGATGGCTGCTGCTACTGTACTGATTCAAAAATAGGAAGCCAAAAAGATAGAAATTAGTCGTGAACCAGTTTAAATCAGCAGAACACATGCGAAGATTTAGGGTATAATTTTTCAGCAGGGACTGACAATGCAGCTGTAGACAATGCATAGATAGATAGATAGATAGATAGATAGATAGATAGATAGATAGATAGATAGATAGATAGATAGATAGATAATTAAAAAATGCTAACACGCAACGTTCCTCAAAGCGTATGTGCACAAAAAGAAAACTCACTACAGCTAATATTGTGCATTATATTGTATTTAACAGCTAACAAATCCCGCCAATTATTCCAAGTTGCCTCTCTGCTGAACAATGAAAAATATAAAATATGAAGATATAAAAACATTGCTCCAAAGGTCACAAATACGGCCAACCCTTTTAAGATCCATATTATTTTTAGACTGAAAATATTTCAGTAGGTGACACTACATTTCAAGAACATAATAATTATGATAATAATCGTCAAGTATTGTGTACAGTGTATAACACACCACTATACCAATGGCGAGAATGAGAAATACGCGTTTTTATTAACTCTTGTTCTCCTCCGTGAGGACCTGGTTATTTCAAAGCTCTTCGGTGTTATCACAAACAGGAACACGCACCACTGAGTCATGTTTAACATTCCTTCTTTCCCAGCCGCCGAACATCTGGGCCGCTGCACACACACAACAATGCATATACATCTACTATTTGCAGAAGATTACACAGACATCTACTATATATAGAGGAATAAAGCACAGCCGGGAGATCTTCCCTAGTAACCGATCAGCAACACTTTTAAACGCACAGGATTCATTTATAAGGGGGTAAAATGCAGGAAGCGAGAGGACATCCTGTCGGCAGTGCTTTGCCCACAGTCGCTGAAAAACTGGAAACAACTTTAATTTGTCCGAATTCTACAGCGAGGATAGCGGCGGGTTACTGGCGCCGGCGTTTCGGACAGAAATCGGTGCGATAATCTCGCTTCGGCTTCTCCGGCTTTAGCAGCTGCGCCAGAGGATCGCAAGTCCGCATGGGAACGGGAGACTGCGCCGCCAAGTTACAGACAAAAGCCTGCCAGCGCACTACCACACGCACAGCAGGAAAGGGAGCTATTCACATTATCGTCTGGCAAATTGAACACAAATTAAGAATTAAAAATTTGCAGCGGAGTGAAGCCGGGATTGAAAGGCGAAATCATCCCCCCTTCTCAGACTCCACGCTCGCAGGAGATGAAAGTAAAGGCAAACTCCCTTCACCCCGCACGGCTCGGTAATCCGACAGCTCGCAACGATGAACAAGGGAAACGGGAGGGCTAAATGTACTTACTGTTTACCGAAGCGGTGAAGCATGGCTCTATCCGAAAGCAGAAAATAACCGGGAAGCACAAGACGCCTGTCCCCATGCACATTTCCCTGTTTTAGGACCGGTCCCCGACCATTCCGCCTAAAGGGGCCGGGAGAATGTCTCTAACAGTCTGGCGAGCGTTACCGCTCTCACAGAGGACCGTCCCCCCGCCTATACAACACCCCCGGGAATAAACTGTTGCATTTTAAACACACCCTCCCGTGCACAGCCTCCAGCCATGTAAAAAGACGGCGCACTGTAATAAGCGCACCGCCGTCCGTGAGGTTTGCCTGTGCTTAGCTGCCTTATTATACTGCCAAACCAGAAGAATATACTGTAAATTACACTGTGATATCGCGCTCTAATCCACTGCCTTCCCTCCTCACCGGCAACGTGACAAAACACACTTTACTGGTAGTTTTTAAGCGGGGTTGTTCTTTTATGACACGTATCTTTGAAAACTGAAATTCTCCCTTGATCAAGAAACGTCTGCGGCAAGGCATTGACCCGCAAACGTGCAGTTGGTCGCGAAGGAGAGGAGAACGTTTCTGCCCCTTCCGAATTACTTACAGGACTGAATCAATACTGCGATGCTACGTGACACATAGGTGTGAGGCACCGAAATAGAATGAAGAGGGATTTTTTTAACCAGGGGAAATTGATAATTTTTTTACTGCATCATTCCAGAGATCCACCTCTAATTAACCCGGGACAAAGCCGCCCCTACCGATATAAACCGTCCGCTACTAGGTTACGGTGTCGAGCCACATGCTAATAAATGCGAGTCACAAGAGTATATCAATTGGTATTTTCTTGGCATTTGGGAATTACACAAGCGTAAACATGCAAATACAAAAATCGAACCTTCCGACCACAGGAAAAACATGAATTACCCCCCACCAAATCATAAACATAATATGGATCTAACGCTAAACACCGATTCATAAAAATTCAGTAACAATTAAAACGTTTATTCTGCAATGAACTAAACAGTTCTCCACCGAATCCTGACTTAAGTGGCTTGCCCTGAAATAGGACCAGCGGGTACAGTAAATAGATGGATGGAACTAAAGAGTTACCACAAAACTTAAGTGTTCTGAGACACTGACTTTTTATGCTGAAAGAATACGGCGCAATCACTATTCAGTGTGAACATTCACTTTTCATTACCTGCATTTTAACCTGAAAGTCACTTTGGAATTTACCGAGCTTTTCATGAGCGTAAAATGGTTTATTACGACTGTATGTTTAACTGCACTCACATCTTCATTAAATAAAGACATATGTTGTTTACCTCCACGAGCTAAAGCATCTTGAAAAGTGTGGCATCGACATCCTGCAAACCGACACTTTTTTTAATCTTTGCATTCAGGCAGAGAGCCATAAAATATGTACTTTTAGAGGACTGCTGAAAACAAGCTGAGGAATATGATTTCAGTATGAAAAAGAGGGAAAAATAATCCAATTTATAATTGTTATGGAACAGACTTGAGTTTCATAAACTAGTGCAATTATTATACACAGAACTCTGTAAGAATTCAATTTGCTATAACAAAATATTGTAGACCCATTAACACAACTGTATAAATAACACTCCTGATGAAGAATGCAGAGTTTATGTTTAATTTTTGTCTGACTATCAGCTGGCTGATCTGTGTGTTTGCAAAACCACTCCTTTAGACAAGAAAGTTTCTGGATTGTCTTCCCGGAGGTGGCAGCCTACGGGGTAATCACGCAGATTATCCAGATGACAAAAATGTGTAAGTTTAGCATTATACAGTCAGTTAAGCAACAAACAATAACAGTGGTTTATCAAAACGCCATTAGAGTACTTAAACATTGCTTAAGGCTCATTCTGATTGGCTCATCTTCCACACTTCCATAATCAAATTAGGCAATGACAGTGCTGTGCATCAGATATGGCTAGTGTGTGCTGCTGACTGCCCTTCCATCCTTACGGGCCTTGTCTACAGACTTCTTTTTTGGTCTGAGACTGGAGGTGCTAGGTCCTCTCTCCACCAGGGTGGGCTTGCCCTTGTTTTATTTTCCCTTGGCCAGATATGCTGAATGCGCGCAGAGAACTTCAGTGATCTGGAGTTTAAACGGAGCACCTGGGCATCACCATCGCACAACGCCAGACTGCCGCCATCCTCGTCCCTTTCTCAGCGTTTGTCCAAAAGACAACGCCAGGCGGGAATTCCTCCTTTTTTGTCATTCTGAAGATTCTGAGCTTACCACTGCTGCCCACATGGTGCTGGTACTCAGGTCCACACAGTACTGGAAAGGCAGAGACTTGAATAACTTGAATATTTCTTCATGCTATGCAAGCTACACCGCTGCAAATCAAAATGCTCAAAACTGTCAGAGGTGGGATTTAATATGTGATGTTTGTAATGAGATATCATAATATAAATCTCCTAGACAGTAGTCACTGTCCATGGGATAATGTTTAAAAAACACATGTTTCATTTTAATTAATTAAACAACTGCAAAGCTGTCCTAAATTACACTGAGTCAAATGACCACCTCACCCTTTGGACTTGGAATGCCCTGCGAAAATTTGTTTGTACTTTTTCTGAATATGGCAGGATTCAGAATGTGACTCAGCAGCCAACACAGTTTTAACTGTGGAAATCGTGAGTTCAAATTTATCCTTTGAAAGTATTTTCAAAACTTAAAGTTATTTGTTATGCAAAACCATATAAAATGTATATGGCTTGTCAGTGAATCAACAAGTCGCAAATATCAGGACGTACACCAGACGGACACGTATCCTTGGTGTTAGTTTATCCATATTATCTGGACCCAGGGTAGCCATGGTGAGTATTGCTTTGGTGATTCATCTCTGTCAGCTTATTCTTTTGGCTAAATCAGCTCCTGCTTGCATAGCCTGAACAAGTTCAGCTTCCTCTATTCCTTTCCTGGATCGCTGGCGAGATGCTCAGATAATAACTGTCCGGAAAAAAGAACTTTATGGATTTTTGTCGGTCACTTACTTTTAATGGAATGCAAAATAAAAAGGATCTTTGGGTTATATGCTATAATCAATATGCAAATGAGAAGGCATCCCCACTCTCCTGCAGTCACAATGCAATCAGTCCAAAAGGAAAGGCGTTGGAGTTACCCACAATGCATTGCTCATCAGCACTATAAATTTAGTTCATATGGAGCTAATTTTCCGGGTACCATAATAAGGATGTTTAACCAATTTTGGAAGGAGGCTACCATTGTGTCCAGTCGGTTTTCATTGCCTCGTCTTAATTTGCCAATTTCCCCTAAGAATAAGCTTCTCTTTCACACGCATACAAAGGCAAACACACAAACAGATTCGGCCAACAGTCAGCATCCCTTAATTGAAGAAAGAAAATCGTTTAGAATCCCCTGATTTTAGGGATGAGAAAGTGAGGAATAATTGCCTCAAATAACATTGTGTCTCAACAGAGGAGTGTCCGTGGCTGGTATACTAATGTTATCTGGAGCGTGGTAATTGTGTCCAGCGCACTAATGAGACCTGACTATATTTTTAATTTTCACCACCATGGTCACACTCCAGATTACACGCAGCCCTCCTCCTTCCCAGCCTGCCTCAGTTCCTGTGGATTGTTCACCGACCCACTTTTCACTCGACTGAAGGTGGCCTGCCAGCCAGTTCAAATCCTCAATGTTTCCCAAAAACACCCCCCCACCCACCCGCCTCCCACACCACCGACAGGAAGCATGTCTCCTTTGGGTCTCCTTCTCCAAAAGAGAAACAATATCTGAACAAGGCATATGTGGCAAAACAAGAAACGCTGCCAGAATTAGAAAACAACGACAGAAAAAAAAAGACAAATAGAATCCAAGCAGCGGAGTTCCTTAAACCAGTGTTTCCTCGGGGATGTCCAGACAGTCCATGTTTTTGTTCCATCCTAGTTCCTGGTAGAGAGCTGAGAGGGAGCAAAAATGTGGGCTGTCTGGCAGGGAGCTGGGAGGGAGCAAAAACATGGACCGGCTGGGGGTCTGGGGGAGGAGCGGGTTAGAAAAAACAATCTTAAACTGCAGCTTCACCCTCTTTCAAGGAAACCCTGTTTCTGTTACTTAAAATGGATTTGCTTCTGCAAACTGAATATCTATTTTAACATTAGAGGAAATGAACAAATCAATAGCTCTTTTAACTGAACAGACACTGAAATCCAAATGGAATCCAAAGGGACTAACAGTTAATAGTTAATGGCAGTCAGTTATAAATAATGTAGGTAATGCACACAAATAAAGAGTTTAACATCTTTTCCTTATGGAGATGCGATTTATTATGCAGCTCGATTGCAATGCACAATGCAGAACAGCTTTAACACAAACTAGGATTATAATGACAATTTCATACCTGTTTAGCCATCATGGCAAAAGTCCCAAAATCAGTAATATTTTATATTATCTGTGCATTGCCAAAATACGGTACTGGGCATTTTATAAAGCTTGACTACAGATGCTCCTATCAAAGTAAAATCAATAACACCTTAAGATTCATCTAAACACCAAAAACAAGATTCATCTGAGACTCCAGCAACATCCATTATGAATTTTTCCCCAATTTGCACACTTAGATACAAACATACTTACATTCCATTGAAGTGAAAGTATGTACTGTGAGATCAAAATGACTTCAGATAAAAAAAAAGCTAAAAAAAAAGATATGGCTGTTCCTCAAGTTCACCCTATACGTAGCGGGACACTTTGTCTGGCAGGGGTCCTGTCCCACAGTTTGCATGATTCTAAATTTCCCACTGAGCATTTCACCACCATCCACATTGCTTTTCTTTTTATAGCACCAGTGATTCATGGCCTTTCAACTTTCAGATTCTTAGACATTAGCCATGTCTTCTATTTCACTGCTAAGGGCCAGGTGGTGAAGCGTAGGTTTAGCTAGTCGATAACATCATCTGACAGAGGATAACCACAGAGGTAATGACAGAGATTGGCACGAGAGCTGAAAGGGTGGACAGATTGCAGAGTGCACATATTTTACCGTCTGCTGAATTCCATGCAGTTAAGAGAAAATAAGACTATTATATGGTTCATGAGTAGTTCGCTACAGGGAGATCTACAATATCCTCAAAATGTACGAAGAAACACCTGAAAAGCAGTTTAGCAACAGAAACCTGAATTATAGATCCAGTCACGGAGTTATAATGCATATCATGTAAATGTTTTGCCCCTTCATTAATTTTTCAAAAGCACGTGAGCTTTGTTCATAAGAATCTGTGGGAATATCCACAGACATTCTGCCCTTGTGCAGACTAAAAGTAAATGGGTTTCCATTTGACCCACAGGCCTGCTTCTCGAACCCCAGACAAAGAGTGGCTCCTCCAGCCCGTCTTATCTGATCAGATCACACATCTCGGCGGCCCAGGAGGACAATAATATCAAGCAAGCCCGCAAGTCAAATTCGGACGGGATGAACCAAGAGAAACCTTTGTGGCTGACGTTGCTTTGTCTTTACTGTTACAAAATACATTATACTGTATCTGCCATTAATGTAGAAGGATGCCCAGTCTTGGCCATCTGTTACAAGTGTAACCTCTTCACCTCAAAATGTAAAATAGTGTTGAAAATTTCATACTAACACACTAATTATGAAACTGCTGACGTTTAATAGTGCCATATATTAGCATTTAGTGTTTGCATGTATAGAATCCCATGGGAATAGAACCAAGAGAAAAATTGTTGCTTTTCCTTTTAACATCCAAGGCTCAGCTCTGTTGTATTGTTTAGATGAGGCTTGAATAAAGGTACATAAACCAGCCCCCACATTCTGGGACAAACGCACCAGTGAGCACTGGGAGTTCAGCTGCATTAAAATGAAGATTAATGCAGAAAGCTTGGTGGAGTTCAGGCATGCTGAAACACTATTTTTAATTTTTCCTGGATAAACAAATAAATCAGATTTAAAAGCTAGCATACATGTGCAGATGCATTTTACGGGAGACAACGAGAGTTGTTCTGCACTAACCAGCCTGCTCCGGGCTCCCATTATGTAATTGCTATGTTCTTGATGCAGTCGATCCATTACATTCGCAGGCCTAACTGGAAAGTCGTTTATTTTCATAATGCAGAGTAAAAATAGCAAAGACACGGAATTCGTTAAACATTTCCAGTGGTAGGGTGAGGCTGAGATGGACAGAAAGAGGGCAGAAAGAGGGAGAAGTGTTTCTTCTACGGACATGACGTTGTTTTTTTTTGGACCCATTCCCTCTCCACTGTAACAGGTGTGTTAACCATTCCAGTAGTATACAGCTTAAAATCACAGAGCCAAACAAAAACAGGAAGTGAATGTGTCACACACTCTTTAAACTCTATGCCAGCAACTGGGGAGAAGTCTCACTCAAGACTCACACCACTTCCATTGGTATTTCTAACATTCATTCTAATTCTGCCTTCATATTTTTGTAGGATTATCAGATTAGCGCTGAATCGCCTCAGCTGTGCTGGTCTGAAAGCCTTGGATTTTTCTTTTTTTCTTGATGTCTCTGCAATTCTGAGTACTGGTTTGTGGCTGTTTTCAGAAGGAATTCAGTGTGTCCATGAAGCAGCCCTATTCTGACATTCTGTGGGTTCTATGTGCCCTTTCCCTTCTGATGGCCTGAGACTTCCTGGCAGAGGCCAGCGTTGAGTGCTCACAGAGCCACGGGGATGAGTATCCACACTGTTGCCAGGATGAGCGATCATAGACTCACATGGATGAGTGTCCACACTGTCACCAGGATGAGTGCTCACAGAGCCATAGGGATGAGTGTCCACAGAGCCGCGGGGATGAGTGTCCACACTGTCACCAGGATGAGTGCTCACAGACTCGCATGGATGAGTGCCCATAGAGCTGCGGGGATGAGTGCCCACACAGTTACTAGGATGAGTGCTCACAGAGCCACAGGGATGAGTGTCCACACTGTCAACAGGATGAGTGCTCACAGAGGCACAGGGATGAGTGCTCACAGAGGCACAGGGATGAGTGTCCACAGAGCCGCGGGGATGAGTGTCCACACTGTCACCAGGATGAGTGCTCACAGACTCGCATGGA
>JAODKL010000040.1:18528862-18555232 GCA_026780765.1 Petrocephalus schoutedeni | reverse complement strand
CCTCTCCGCCGTACGCCCCGGCCTTCGCCGTCAGAGCGCGGCAGCCCCCCCCCCGGCGTACCCCCTGACTTTCGCCGTCAGAGCGCGGCGGCTCCTCTCCGCCGTACGCCCCGGCCTTCGCCGTCAGAGCGCGGCGGCTCCTCTCCGCTGTACGCCCCGGCCTTCGCCGTTAGAGCGCGGGGGCTCCTCTCCGCCGTACGCCCCCGGCCTTCGCCGTCGGCGTGCGGCGGCTCCTCTCCGGCATACGCCCCTGCCTTCGCCATCAGAATGCAGCGGCTCCTCTCGACCGTATGCCCCCGCCCTGCTGTCGGCGTGCGGCGGCTCCTCTCCGCCGTACACCCCCTGCCGCTCTGCCTATGAGTGCTTCTGAGGCCATCGGGCCTAATGGCTGAGGAACTTAAGCCCTTGAGACTGTGATAACGAAAACGTAAACCATTTACGCCACCGACTTCTGCTTCATCTCGAAATGTGGAAACGGAATAGTGGTCAGTGGGAAGTTACTTGAGCTGGTGAGCATGGCGTGTGTGATGTCATCACGCCGGGACTATCCATAGGGACGTGAGCAGCTGTAAGGTCTAATCTCAGCGGTATGGAGGCTGACCAGAGGTACTGATGGTGCCAGCACTGGGCAGGAGTTCATCCCTCCATTTTTAAGCTGCCTTCCCATATTCAGCCACCTGGAACAAATTTCTTCATTTAATTTAAATCAATGACATCTACATCATTGTTTATGTAGCATGTATATTAATGAATTCATGACTGTTTAACCTTTAAAGCTAACATGATGCTGCAACGTGTGTTACACATTTCCCTCTAATCGAAACCACTGATTCACAGAAGGTATTTTGTTCATCAAGGCCTTATTTGCTCCCAGCAGAAAAATAAATGCAGGCACTGTCAAACCACAATCCCTCTTTAACGTCCTTCTTCTGCTCAGAGTTTACCGCTGCTCTCCTGATTCGTTCCTCTGCCCACGGACCGCCATCCTTGTGACGCACAAGATATTTCAGCCGTATAACTGCAAAATAACACGCTTTATATCCAAATTACCTGCTATTCACAAGCAAAAAAAAGAAATCACTCGACGACTGCTGTTAAAGTCTGCTTTGGTAAAAGCACTTAATATGAAACCTGTGATGTGACATACTTTAAATACACCGAGCAAGCACACATTTCACATGCCAGTCACATACACTCCTGCTGGTGCCCGCAGTTTTTGCTCACATACTGTGTCACATGTCCACTTTGCACTGGTCATTCTGCAAGGTAACTGTGATTATTGTAATTTAAACTACGTGCCACTGGTGGGGGGACACCTACAGTATGCAAGCCAATTACACACAGGTGTCAATCAGCAGCCGTCGAAATTCCCCCAGGGAGATTCATCAGAGTGCATCCGGGTGGTACATTCTCTTGCAGCCCCCCTGACCCGACACACACGAAACACGCAGCACTTTAAGGAGGACATAGCAAAGGCGACTGCTTTGTTATGGAGATTTTTTGGTGCAGAGGAGCTAACATTGGGCGGGAGGGGACTGGGGTGGGGAATTAAAGCATCCTTCCAGGGGGTCTGTGGGTATAAAGAGCTTGCGGTGCCATGTGACACAGACTGAAGCACAGCTACTGTACTAAGCTATACTCTCTTACTATGGATGATGAGGACCAACAGTGTCAAGACTTCTTCTTGGATCAGATGGGTGGATGGATGGATGGATGGGCAGATGGATGGATGGATAAGTGGATTCATTAGCATCAGAAAGAAGAAGTCTTTCACTAGCCTGTTTGCTGCCGTCTTTGTAATCGAGAAAACACAGGATATGGAATAGTCAGTCTTTCATTCCCTACTGTGAGCATTTTTTGTTTTTACATATAATATTTAAAGACATAAAACTACAATTGATATGAACATCAATTATAATAATTTATGCAGCCCCATTAATAAGAGCCGCACACATGCCAACACTCCCTAAAAGTAATTAAAGAGGCATTGTAGTTCTTTTAATTGCTAATTACTGGGAAGCCCTTTCTTATGAAATTGTACCCTCTGGAAGATTCCATTATTCTCAGAGTCACGTGGCCTTGCACTGCTGGCATTTCCCGGTGCCACCACCACACTCGGGTGAACAGGCCCAAGCTCCCTGATACCACACTTTCATTTCCTGTTATTCATCTCCTATCACTCAGCACAGGCTGCCCCTAGTGCAGAACTGGCCATTGTGAGCACTCCGTGTCAGTGTGGTGCCTTTCAGCAAATCCAGACATCCGTTTTACCCCCTTAAATACACATTTCTATATGTTATATAAATAGGCAGTGTAGCTGTATTGACTTGAGGTGACGAATACCAGCTCCCCTGACTTGGAAGAGTGTGTATTTTGCAAGACATGGATTGCGGATGGCTGACGAGGTTTGTCTGATTGTCTTGCCTGATGTGGAGTCTAAGGACATGCTAGTGGACTGAAACTGTCTGAAAATACCTGGTATTTCTGTCTGCCCATCAGCTCCCAAAGAAGCTTCCTGGGGCAGGTGGCCCCTGAAGAGTTAATCAGCCTGATAAATCAGACTGCGTGTAATGCTTTATGAGACAGCAGAAAGGCATGGACATTTTAATCCATGCGGCGTTTAGCGAA
Source organism: Petrocephalus schoutedeni (assembly GCA_026780765.1). Taxonomy (NCBI): domain Eukaryota; kingdom Metazoa; phylum Chordata; class Actinopteri; order Osteoglossiformes; family Mormyridae; genus Petrocephalus; species Petrocephalus schoutedeni. Next base: position 18,552,604 of record JAODKL010000040.1, on the reverse strand, counting down.
TTGATTGAACAAGCTCTGAACCAAAAGTTTGTCTTGAAGAAGACTAGACAAGGAACAGCAAGATTCCATACAACCAATAAATGAGAAGAGCCTGAAAATGTCCAAAAATGCAATAAATATATCAATATAAGAATCCTGTCCAGAGAACAGCATTAAACTTTTGTAAGTATATGCCCTAAATGCTTGTCGCACAATGCTGTTACATTATCCTGCACCATGGACGCAATCATTATATCATTCTTGAATGCTTACTGTTAATCTCACTCATTTTGGTGACAATTCATCAAGTTCACATCAAGGTCATGTGATAAATGTCAGCTATCAATGAAAAACAGACTTTATAGTCCTAAATATTGATCCAGTTTCTGTGTTGATTTCTATGTTGCTCCTACCCCAGTGATTTTTATTTCATTTTAGAGATACTATATTTCCTTCAGTATAACCGACTGTTACACAGTGATGCCCTTTTGACTTTAACATGTGAAAATCTGTTATTTTTAAAATGAAATCTAGTCAAGCCTGATGCACTCATTCATTATGACTTGTTCCAATAATTTCCTATTTCTCAATATTTACTATCACAAAAGTGTACAGGGCAAATTGCATCTTCCTCTCGCGCAGTCCCAATTTCCCCGGAGTAGCTGGTGATTTTCTATTTATTGACCTCTGAACATTCAGGTTTCCGAGAGCAATCAGTAAACGATTCCTGTGATTAGCTGCACAAAAGGAAGGGCCTGGGGTTGTATTAGCCAGCTCTTCACCCACTTCCCAGGAGAACCCATTAATTCCTGGATGCTGCCACGGGTCCCTACCGAGAATGGTCCTTCCCTCAAAAAAGTCTGGAGCTGTGGCAGTTATATAACTGATACATTAAAAATACGGCACTTCATACAGACTGAAAAAATGTATTAATAGGACTCTTCAGCCTCTAGCTTTTAAACCGGCCGCTCTGTTCTCATGACAACTAAAGGAAAAGAAGAATTTATGAGACGTTTTCTGCACCGGGAGAACATTCACCACCACATGATGTTAGGAGACTCGTCAGTGACATGGGCTGGTTATAGCTAGCAAATTCATTAAGCAATTTATTGTCTAATGAGAAACAAGAAATTAGAATGTATAGAGATGACATTGATGGAAAGAGACTGTTGGAAAACAAATGGTAATTTCAGCAGGGTGGTCTGTTTGCACATGAAAGAGAAATGTGGCCAGGATGACCCTTGTGCAAGCTTGTAGGAGATTTACTTATACAATGAAAAATTATTGGTTCAGAGAGATAACCAATCATAATGTAGAAAAGGCAGGCCCGGGGCCAAGTTATCTGATTGGTTGGTCTGACATCTGACACAAGATCTAATTGGTTATCTCTCTGAACTCTTTTTTTCGTTTTGCCCTCAGAACACATTTGTGAAGTAAAACTCCTATGAGCACCCTGTGACAGCTTTAAATCCTTGTGACAAAACCCATCGGAAGCCATTTCCCCTCGATACAAAAGGTTTGGACATCATCCAGTTTTTGATCATGAGAAAAAAGACTTTGGCTTGTAATGAGACATAATCGCAGCTCATGTAAGTGCTGCTTCGTGTTGTAACTTCGTGATTGAAGATGATGAGCTGGAAAATAACCCAGTACGTGGGTCAGAGTCGTTCGTTATTAATCTCTTAGGGACCAACAAAGCACTGTAGTCTCTGTGATGTTCAGAGCCGGCAATAGGACTCTTAAGGGAAAGATCTTGTCCTGTGTGTGAGGAATTTTCTGCTCAAAATGTCCTCTCTGGTCACAATAATCATCCAGCCAAATCATCAAATTATGAATGCTGATGTTTTTCATGCCACTAAATCGGTCACATACCTCTCATATCAATAACTTTTAGAGATTCAGCATTTAGAAACTACTGGGGTATGTAAAACACGACACATAAATCTTTTATACATGCCTCAACTAACCCCTACTTGGTGTTGCAGGCCTTTTTCGCTGAGCTGAAGGGAAGGGCAACCTTTCAGCTTTGTGAAGTCGAGTCTGGTTTCTGTCTGCCTGGACCGTCGTGGCCACAGTAGACCAGAAGAACTTGGGGACAAACACGCTGCACTCAGGCTCAGGCACTTGGCTGCTGTATTCGGCCCTCCTCTAAAGCACTCATACCAAATAGGGTCTACAGAAGTGCGAGAGATACCGAACACACAGCACCTAGGAACCGAATCGACAAAACAGCGGGCAGGGAAATGGAAAACGGGACTGGGCGTCTGACCAGAGAATCAGAGAGACGAGGGGAAATATCGACATGTAGAATGAAAATCCGGGATAGGTGACGGCCTGCCAGTCTGTGTGATGTCTATGTGGGGCATCACAAATACTACATGACATCGTAGTTATTTGCTGAGAATTTAATATCGCCCCCCCAAGCCCCTTCAGCTTCCCGGAAGGGCAGTGTAATGGCCACCGAGTTAGAGGACTTTCCCGGTACAAAACGTTCCATCGCGGCACTGATCTCCCATCCTGGTACTCCGGCACTACCTGCACAAACTGCAAGGATTCAGCTCGAGCCGATCCTCAGAAATTAGTCTACGTTAAAAACACCTCAAAGCACCATTTTAAAGGCACGAGATTATGTAGATGCATCCACCTGGGAAATATGTACAGGTTTTAATAACTCTAAATGTCATGCTTGGGGTGCTGGATTTCGTACATTGACAACCTTGCAAAGATTTTAGATGAAAAATGCCAAACTGTCCTTATTGACTGCTCTCCCATGTCAAGGTTGTCTAGTTTGGCTGACAAAAATGTTTCACAAGCGCAAAATGAAAAATGAGATGCACAGATGAATACAGCATTACCATTTACTTATGTAAGCAACATTACAATGAAGCATTTGAAATGGTGTGCGTGATAATAAACGATGTGTGGCTGTTAACCCCTACCCAGCTCTAACCTTTACCATAAGTAACCAAACAAAATTGAAGACTTTTGGCTATTTTAGCTTTTTGAATGCATTCTTAGATTTGTATAAAATCAAGTTTCCAAATAACTGGTTTTTATCACATTGTGGGGACATTTGGTCTTTGCAATATAGTAATCAGAAACACACACACACACACACATACCCATACAAACACACAGTAGCCAGGTAGGATCCACATTTGCCTCAAACTGCTTCAAGGAGTGCAAATTTCTGCACACTTCGGTCTAATTTACCTATGACTTGTAGCCATCTTATTAGCTTTAGCTTTCCCCCTGTCCTCTTATTTTCACCCATAAAACTGCCACTGACTGGATATATTTTTTACTCACATAGTCATATATATATATAGTACTGTACAAAAGTGCTAGGCATGAACATTGTTTAAATTATCTTAATGTTGGTGTAAAGCTATAATTTGTCTATCAAAGCGATTTTAGCCATTACTATAACTCTTTTAAAAAGTGCATATGTTATAATGTTAAATGGTCTTTCTTTTAGAGCAAATATGCAGTTGTTACCCAGATAAATTGATTTAAACATTTTCTTTGAAGGCCCAAGACTTGCACAGGACTGCATATACACAGTGCAATCACAGAACATTCCTTTGACACTGTGGAAATGGAAATGAATGTACTTCGATACAGTCACACAGATTCAAAGCCTGGCCTTCCTGGTAATTTCTCAGGTATTTTCTTAATTGCCAAGTCATCCTCCTCTCTTGTAGCATTCAATAACTGTTGTCTGGAAAGGGTCCACCTACTGGAATCAAAATCTACTTGCCCCTCCTGGGACAACTGGTTTCATCACCTTGGCCATTTATAATCCGTGGCTTAGGTGATTCTTGGTAAATGCCCATTATTGACTAATCAGAACACAACAGATGACGCTGTAAGTGTGACATTTTTAATATTCCAGATGTCCTTCAGATTAATCAATCTATTTATCATGCAATCAGTGGCATCACAATTAAACAAGTCACATGTAATGGGAAGCATGGCAGCGAAGGATGTTACTTAGCAAACTTAATACTGCTCCAGACGTTGTATTATTATTGCTATTATCTAAAACAGTGACATTTTTTAAACACAGAGTTACGAAGTTTGCAACAAAAGTGCTGAAGTAGTAGTTTGGTGATATACTTCAAAGAATGCTTTTAACACTCTGCGCTGTGTTGCTTATGATCGCATCGCGGGGAGAGATGCAGGGAATGTCTCCTTGGAGACACAATAAGGTTTAACAGTTTGGCTCCTTCAAGCTATCAACATTAAAGACACATCAAACTGTCTCCCGACGCACTGTGGAGGAACTGACATTTCCTCTCGCGTGAGAGGACTCTGAGCACCGTCGTGTTTGCTGGGAATGCCATGTGTTCGCACTGAGCAGTTTTTGCTGTTGCCGTTGGTTACGGAAATGCCTTATCAACCATGCCACTTTTCAGCCAAACAGAATGAAAAGTTGACGCTTTTCCTTGTCCCCTGGGAGCCTGGAATAGCTCAACGTATCGTATTGACCATCAGTTTTCTGTACGAGACACAAGGAGGGTACCATATTCATCCAGTTCTTCAGCAGAAGTGGAGGTTTGAGAGCTGATGGACCTGCATTGCTTTATCTGAACGAGGTGTGCTGATGATACAGCCATTTTCTTCACTTCCTTCCACTTTGTCAAGGCTCCTCTCCTTTTAATGGACTGCTGCTTGGAATCTTATTTCAAAATAAAAAGTTTTGTATTTATGCAATCTAGCTTTTAACATACGGTGGTGGGATTTCTCCGAAATATTGTAAGCATCACCAAACTGTACTAAGTACATTTTTATTTACAAGTACAAACTGAAACCGTAATACACACTTTGCGTGCAAATTGCTAATAGGAAAACTGCATATATTTTAGCTGTGAGATTAGGTACATAATATTTTTAAACATCTGACAAAGCATGATTATACAGTTTAGCATAAAGCACTGCATTGAATATTTATCTGATCTGTTTATTATTTGGCAGTGGCACACTGTATATTTTAATAAACAATGCTTTACACTTTCATTGAACGAAAACTCCCAGTATTTTGCAAAGGACAATTGAGGACTGGTCTTTGTATAAGACGTATCTCAACAATATCTAGAAACCTTACCGGACATCCAAGAAAACCCATCTCTAAACTGGCCGACAGGCAAAAATGATGCCGAAATCTATCAAAATCACTTTCCCCAGATGCCTTCATAAAATTACAAATCAATCTTTGGCCCTCAAAGCTTTAATAAATATGTTTTCAGCCATTTTTTGGCGTCTTTCCGATAATAACTGCCCTGGTGCAGCCAGCGACTCTCTAGTTTCTAATATATTTCACTCAAGAGTTCATTTTTGTTAAATGTTTAGTCATTATTACTTGTCAGCTATATTTGGGTCATTTGACCCCTGGGTGAGCTGTAGTGTTGAGGGTACTAGAGGTACATTATCATACTGTACCTTATCAATATGTCATCAAGAGCATGGGGGGGGGGGGGGTAACCCACTGCTCGGCCAATGAAAATGCCGCATGAGGAGATGGCATGGCGCGGGTGGCTTGCAGCATGGCGCAGGAGCCCGCTGCCAGGCGACGGACAGAGAGTTGGCATTAGGGGAGCGGATGCAGGGTTAACAGGCTGTGGCCCGAAGTGGACAGTCACAGTAGAATAGGAGAGAGTCGGGGGTGGCAGCACCCGTGCCAGGGAAACATACTGAGATGAGCCCTACTGCTAATGGCTTCGGGACCAGCTACCAATTTAACAAGGCTAGCTATTCTGGTGCCTACCACATGGTCCACAAAATTAGAACATAACGGAACAAAGGGTGGCATCATGGTCAATGTGAAAAGCATGCTGAATCTCTTACCAGTGCCCAGGCCAATTGTTTGAGGCTGCTTTATGCCCCATGATAACCATGAGAAGATCCTCAAACTATCACCGTAGTCTAGTATAAACCACAGTACTTTCTTGTCCATTAACTTCCAGTCCAGTACGTGTTTGTCCAACTCTGTGTCATACTTCTCTGGTCTAGCAATTTGTCCCTCTCAATCTGTCAGCACTTTGTCCCCAGGGAGTTATTTGTAAGCTGGCTTTGCTCATTTTGTCCTGTACTTTGTCCTCAGTGATTATTACTTTATTAGCTTGTCCTACTTATTTCATCCAGGATTTTGTTTAGATTGTTGCACTTGCAGGTAAAATATGTAGTATTTTGTGTAACTGAGTTGTGCATAAATATTAGTATTCCTGTACTTTCTTTCTTTACACATTTTTTTTCTACCATCCATCCATCTTCCAACTCTTTATCCTAGTCAGGTTTATGGGTAACGTTTTTTTATGTGTGTATAAACACAACCACATCAATAAATAATAATTCTGATGAGAAGATCCTCAAAAAACAAGTCTGGAAGGTGGGCAGTCAACAATCAGCGGCCCCCCATTCTCTGCCTCACTGGCAACTTTATCCAGTGTTGCCCTGCTCTGGCATTAATCTGATAATAATGACACAGGGTGCTGCTGCAGTTCTCGCAGTGAAACTCTTGGGACTTAAGCTCTGGAATGCAGTATCAGAGAGAGACGGCATCAATATAAACACATTGAGAGCATTAGTGCAGTCAACTAGTTTAGCTGAAGGCACATGGCATGCCACCTTACCTTCACAATGTCTCATTGCATTAGTGCCCCTCGCCTGGGGCCTGGCCCCTGTGCTATTCTAAAACCAGTCCAGGCCATAATTAACCAGGACACTGGTGTCCTGCCCTAAGCAGTGGGCTGAGGTGACCTGGAAGCCACCCTTTGTCACACTGGTTGATTGCACAAGTGACCCCATTAGATACCTAACCCAACCCCCTCCCCTCCTCTCCATGGTGTGGTGACCGATGACCCACAATGCACCTGGGATCGGGTGGTGAGATGCATGTGCTCTGAGCACCTGCTGGGCGCTGGGACAAACCACATGAGGGGCACATTTCAGAGAAGTTGTCATTGTGACACCGAACGCATTCATACAGACCGAAAAAAGCGAGCCTGATTCATCGCCCCCCACAAGCAGACGCTGAGCAGAGCATCTCTGAAAACAAAATTCACTGTGTACATAAACCTGAAGATGTCTATTACAGTATGTAGCACATTGTTTCTCAAGCAAATGCCATCTACTGACTTAGACCAATTTTCAAAAAATTGCAATCAATTTTTCAGTTGATCCAACCTAATGAAGACAAATGGAACAAACTTGGTCTCTGGTCTCTGATTTAACCGAACAACAACTAAAGCAACCTGTTCAAATTTTCATGTCCTTGTGAGAACGACCGTAAATGAAGAAATTCAGGATACAGATGTTAAAAAAAAAAATTCCATCCATCCATCTTCAGACCACTCTGCCTGGCACTGGACATGGTTCTTACCGTCCACAGATCCAAAATTGTCTATGTCCATTGCAACACAACATTTGCTCCTTGAGAGCCATTTAATTAGTGAAAAACAACAAAAAACATGTATTACTCTACAAAAAAAATAAAGGAAAGATTGCCAAGCCACATATATTAGATGTAGTTTCGGCAGGAAAGACCTCTGCAGGACAGACGTCTGCTCTGTACTGAGCTGTATGTGAATGTAACAGGAATATAAACAGCCCCCAGTCTTCCAAGGGGGAAGGGAAGTAGTTCCATTCGGATCGTCTGCTTACTGCATTGCTAAACCTGATTAACATTTATTAGGATTTCATATCCGACTGCTTTTTTAAATTCATAAATCGTTCTAGGCTCAAAGATGGTTTGTGTCAGAGGAACAGTACGCAAATGTTCCTTATATTATACACAGGGGAGGGGGCAATTGTTCATGTACTCATTTTCTGTGAATTCACAAACGCTAGAAACATCATAACAAACATCACAGAAATGTCATGAATATCAGGCAGATTTAAGTGTTGCAGAAAAGCTGATTGTAAGGCTCCCTGGAAATGACAACAGGCTGCTGCCTTTGCTATATAGGCCTGGCCTTACAGACTGAATAGGACTGATAATAAGTTACAGTCAATCCGCTCATCGCCTGACTTCAAGAGTATCACGTATGGCATCTGATGGCTACTGGAGCCATCCTGCCAGACAAAACCCTGCATCCCCAGTGCTTCACATGCCACCATTCTGTGAGCACCACCATTGGCCATGAACTTCTGGTGAGGATTGATGCTATACTTTTTGTGCAATCAAGCAAATGTTTCCACCAGAAGAACATCCTCTGTGAGGCTTTGGGCCCCAATTTGCAGCAGCAGAAAGTGCAACGTGAATTGATTTTGCTAGTTTTGTACCGGCACGTTCCTCATTTTCACACCAAGTGCACAGATTTTCATATATTATTTTAATTAAGTAAAGAATAAACCATATCATCAAAAAATCATCCAAGTTCATTATCAGAATTGGTGGGCTATTTCAGCAATCAAAACACATGGGTATATAAACTCACCTGGTTGAGGGTGTTTATCAGAACACTTTGCAAAAAGTGGAGGACAGGACAAGTAAAATATAAGAATTTACTTCTACAGTAGACCTAATTTCGGAGATGTAAATTAAACAAGGCGTCTTTACTTGAAATCTTTAAGGGAGTTAGGGCAACCTTTTCGCGCCGTGCATGGGCGCAAAGTCTATTTTTTCCCTCATCAATATAAGAAAATAGTTTTGGACACGCCCATATTAGTTGCATCTTGCGCTTTATGCTTTATGTAAGACCGTCAAAATAGGGCCCTTTCTGTTTCTGAGACCTAAAATCTGACACAGAAAAGCATTGTTTGTTAGTATGTTTTTGTTACTTCAGCTTCTATCAGTTAGATTGTGGCTGCGGGAAAAAGAACGAGAGCTGTCACTTGTACGTCTTTAACCATAGTGTCATGATTTATATTTTGCCTCCACTTTTCTGATGTGGAGGATTCAAGCTGTTTCCCTTGTAGAAGCTCTTTTTACGTACCCCAGGTCATGCTGATCGACTAATCTGCAAGCCCATAAACAGCCAAACCAGAGGCTTGTATCATAAAATTTTTGGGTTAGCAAGATAACTCGCTGGATTTAAGGTAGTCTGGGCTAAATGTAAGTGAGTGAAGATAAAGTTCATTTAAACTGGGGTACCTTAAATCTGACAAGTTAATTAACCAACAAATCTTGGTTTGTGATTCAGGAATGTGTGTTTTATATACACACCACCACCACCAGAATGGACATTTTGGTCTACTGAGTGGTGCTTCAAACTAAATTTCAGAAATAATTTCCCAAAACAATTACTACTATGCATAAACAGTACTCAGCTTCCAGAATGATCATGTGCACATTAAGAAAACATTTTTCTCCAAATAAGGTTATATTACGGGTAATGGCAAACTGTTATTTTTTTTGCCAGATTTAACATTCAAAATAAATATTTCCGATACTGCGCAGATCTGAAAGAAAAAAGGGACACTTCCTGGGGTAGACAGGTGAATTAATCAGTCGTGCTGTTTGACTCGTTCTTCACTGACAGCTGAGGCCATCATGAATAAAAAAGGAGAGGCCACAGCACAGATTCTTGGCTTGGTGGACATTTCTTGTTTACTAGTACTTTCTGCTCTTTCTTTAATCTGTTGCCATAAGGATTGAAGCTTCTCCCGAAATAACAGCTCAGGGAGTGCTATCACCCATGGTCTTGCACAGTAGGGCTGGAACCCTAGTGGCTTCAACTAAAGTCAATGCAGGCACACTCCAGCTGCATGAAAAGTCCAGCAGAACAAGCTGAGACCTGGGGCGTGATGATTTCGGAGTCAACAGTGAATCTCAGAATAATAGTGGCTGTTGGGTGAAGTATGAAGTCCTTTGTCTTCAAGAATTGTCCATGACTCTTTAGATCTAGAACCCCAGTATATCTTAGCGACAGAAACAATACCCCATCCATCCATCCATTTTCCAACCCGCTTACCCATACCATATCCCCTACTAAACTAGTAAATAGGGAATATTACTGATCAAACAACAATTAGATGCAATGCATAAAAAGACTCTTCAAGGCTACTAATACAACCAAATACATGGTTCTTTGTAAGCTATTTTACATATGTACTTTTGGAAGTACATACATTCAAATATTCTCATACTGGTTGACACCTATTTCCACATACGGCACTGTGAATAAACCTTCACTGCAATCCAAATAAAACCGATCATATCTTAATGCACAGCCCTCTCTTTGGTACAGGCCTGAGATATAATTCCACAGCATAAACAGGAAGGTAAATATAAAAAAAACAGAGAAAAGCTTGTAAACCACAGGAAAGCTACACATATAAGTTTTTTCCCTACCTTCTCCTCAGTAATAGCTGAATATATGTCAAATAATTTGGCTTGGATATGGAAGTGACACCTGCATGTCGCCCAAGTGACCAAACGAGAAGGGTCCTTACATTGCTGGGATATATTTAGGTTCAACTGGGAATTATTTCAACAAGAATGAATATAGAAAAAAACAGTTCAGCACTCTGACATGCAAAATGCAGAGGGACAGTCAAGAAGAGAAAATGAGTGTTTATTTATAGCAGGTATCCAAGAACAGGCCATCGGTATCACTGGACCCATGTTAGCAGCATCCATTCAAATGTGAAACACTTTTAAAGAGCCTTATCTCAATTTTAAATTCATGCATCACCTACAGTAAAACAATGCATAGCATATATGGCATTTTAAAAAGAATCCATCTCTATATGAATTTTCAACACAATTTCTTTGAAGCATGATGCTGTTTGATACTCAGCGTCTCAAGTGTGTGAAAGAAGCCAGGAGAGGGGGCATCTCGTCGCTGCTGGGCATAGCGAACAGGCGGATGTCATTGCCGAATGGTTACATTTAGGAAAACGGCGTGTCAAATAACGACACGGAATACTGTAAAAGGAGGGTGATAAGACAAAAAAAGACTGCTAAATAAGCAAAACACACCCAGTGGTACATCTTCACCAGCATGCCCACACACCAATCTAAATGGGGACCTTCCATTCATTTCTATGGGAAGAACCCTAGTCCCAATCACAACACCGTTAACCCCTACCCAGCCCTAACCTTAACCATAAGTAACCAACCCAAATACAAGACTTTTGGAAATTTTACTTTTTTGATTGCATTCACAGATTTTTTTATATAAAATTGAGGTTATCCGAATGGGGACCTGAAAAATCATCCCCAAAAGTAAGATAGTTTCAGGTTTTACCACACTTTGGGGACATTTTGGTCATACATCACATCACTAAAACAGCCGATTCGTTCATGGTCTCAACAATGGTTAGCCACCAGGAGAATAACTGCAATGAGCAGAAAATGAAAAGCAACATTTCAACAGTCTTTTAAATTACATATTAAAACAATTCTGAGCAATATTCAAGGTATGGATTACTCTGCTTTCTAGTAACGGAAATTACTGTGTCAATCCTCTCACCATGTCTACAGCAGATTTTTCTTAAAATATTTGTGATTCTGCATTGATTTCATGTCAACGAGGTCCTGTTGTGTAATGCAAGTTAAAATATTCTTTGTTCCATAAAAATGCATCTAATTCATGATCTAACTCAGCTCATCGTTCAGCTTTTTCACATTGTTTACAACTGTTACCATTCAATTTTACAAAAACACGCCTCCATTAACTGAGATGACGGGAGTGAACATTGTTTTATCAACAATGGACCATTCAGCAACTAGTTATGGCAAGCTTAATGTAACCCCTTTGTTAAAAAAAAAGTCAAAATATTCCTATTGTTTGCCCTGACAGCCATGTAGTCAATCTAAAAGTGGGGTGCAGAATAAATGAATGTGGATTGAAATGGCACATTCAAGGGCTCCATTCAATGAGGTGTGTTCCTGCAGACCTATATTACCACTGAGATTTGGATCCCATACCTGGAATGCAGGGTGTGCCGTCAGTTTAATGAAAGTGGATCAGAGGGATGTTTTCGCTTTTGTGGAAAAAAAAAAAACGATTGAGTTCTTAATGGCTGTGGTCTAAAGAACTCCCGCCATGACATTACACCTTGAAACAGGACTGATACAAAACACAATGGTGGCAGAGGTGTGCTTCCATGGAAAATGTAGGATTTACTGACACATTCCAGCCGAACTGGACACCTCCTCAGTCTGTCACAAACAAGAACGAAATAAACTGATGCTATGAACAATTTAGGTCCAGAAATATTAATCTGCCTGTTCAAACACAGGAAAATTCTCCAAAGGCCACTTATAATAGACATTTTCAGATAAGGGGTATAATAAACTTCTAGTTTAAGAGAAGAAAAAATCCCTTAAGAATTCTAGTCTTTAAACAGAAGTGTATATTTCATCTTATACTAATATTTGCATTCAATAGACAGTTTTAGACAGTTTCCAGCATATGGCATATATCTCGTTCATATGTATGACAAGGCATTCTGTGAGAAGTTTCAAGATAAATAGCGTTTTAAAAAGAGAAAGTCTGTGCACCTTAGCTGACCACACAGACTTCCTAACAGCGACTTTCACAATGCACACAGGTCAGTGCATTTACATTTACAGGTTTTGCTACACATGCTTAGCCAGAGTGACTTACATAAGTGCTCCAAAGTGTCCATCAGTGAATGACACAGTGCACAGACGAAGCCAAAGGAGGTGTGAAGGTGTGCCAGCGTGCACTACAGCCCATAGGAGCCAACTAGCAAGGGAAAGCTCTGCGTCCTACCTCTCGTTCTCCATGGCCCGGAAAGCTGGAAGAATGTTCCGGAAGCTACTGTTGCGGTCCAGTTTGGGCTGGCTTTTAGTGCGTTTGATGGAGCCCTTCAGTCTGCGGCTGAGGAACCCCTATGGAGGTTGGGAAAAGCAGAGAAAATGGCTTAAACATCAGCGTTTGTTACTGGAGCCTGAGAGATCCACACAGGTGGGAACATCAGGGAAGGACCTCACCTGTACCAATTCCCTCCCTCACACCTGTGTTAACTTGAGCACGCATGCCGAATTATCAGACATCCCACCTCTCCTGGAGCTTCCGGGTGTCTCCTGCAAATTCACAGCAGCTCCCGGACGCCCGCAAATGACACACAATGTCCCGGGAATCCCAGTCCGCTAGTCAGCGGTGGTAAAATCGCCCGCCTGCCCGCCCTCACCACAGTGGCCAATATGCACTCGGTATCGGGCCTGTGGCGGTGACGTCATTGCGCAAGGCATCGTGGGCCTTATTTCTTACAGTCCCCTGCAAATCCAGCCAAGCAGTAGTCAGCACCCCCACCCTCCCGGATGCACCTCATCTGCCTCCCTGAAGTAAATTTTCCTAAGGTGGGAAGTCGGAATTACAACTGATGCCTCACTCAACAAAAAGCACAGCAGCTAAACCAGCGGCATCGGGGTTAATCACCCCAGTGACCAGTTCACCATGGAAACCGCTGTGTGGCATCCGCATATTTGCGGTTAGAGACTGATGAGAGAGGCTGTGACTCTGCTGCTTTAGAGGAGTGCTGGGGGCTTGTTTAGCACTGGGGCACGTTTGCTGGCTGAGATTCTCCCTTTCTTATGTAAAAGTGGGCCCAGATTACTACCAGCACTACTACCAGCAGGCCTGGACGTGTCTGCAAGACACTGGAAGAAAACAAGCCGGGCTTGCAGAAGAGGTGGGGGCATGAAGGAGGCTGTTTGCAAACTCAACCCAGCCTGCTGTTTCTGTGTGATTTTGCAGGGTGTGCAGGTTTAAGTGAACCCTGACAATTAACTGGTGAGGTGATCCAGGTGTTCACCAAAACATGCTAGACCACAGCCTTCCAGGACCGGAATTGCCCACCCATGGTCTAGTAGATCAAAAAGCAGCAGAGTGTCTAAAAACTGAAAGTATGCCCTTATACAACTACGTGGTTATACAAGGGCAAAAGAAAAGTGAAGCGGCAAGCAGAAAGACTTCAGTATAAATGTGAAAAGTCAACCAGCGTGGACATGCTGCACCTAAAAGCTTAATTTGGAACAAGATTAATACAAATCCAGCCATATGTATTTTCCAACTTTATCCAGACTTGGGTGATTCAATCCTCAGAAGATATGGAATGTACAGAAAGCAAACTCACACACACATACCACATGAGCCCTAATTTATGTTTAATAAATGGAGGCTTGTACTCTTCCCATTGGCAAAATTCCCTAAATAAGACATTTTTCTTTCTTGTTCTTTAAACAAATGAATTATCAAATATGATTGTTCCTATTATTTTGTGACACTGTGGGTTATTGGCTAAAGTAACTTGATATTTCATCGTGACAAATGTCGTGTTGGCTGAGCCCCGTCTATGTCAGTAACCGAGTCGGGGAGCCTGTGTGGTAAGATTTCTAGAATATGAGCAGCATAGCGCTTTACTTGGGCATAAATCACTACTGCTACATTCAAATACAGAATTTCATCTCCATCTTACTGGCAACTGGCTAGAGGAATGAAGAGCAGGCGCATTTGATAAGACTCATTACATTAGACAAGCGTACAGTATTGCTCTGGTAAACAACATCTACACTGAGTATTATTCCCAGAAAGATAAATATTAATGTCCTGCTGATGTGCTTAATGGCAGGCAAACATGCACATTTTTCTTTGCTTTTCGTTCCTGCTTGGCAGGAGCCCACCTTCATGCTACGGAACAGAAAGTGACACGCCATGCACCCCCATGACTAATCGCTAGTGACCTTTCCCTGTTCTGAGGAGCCACAGATTACGGGAGGGGCTTCTTGCCTTCTGCTGCCCGGCAGCCTCTGGCTATCCATTAGCGGCACTGCTACCTTTTACATTAAATAGACATACACTCTACAGTCCACGTGTGCATATCTTACCAGGAACTCTCCATTCATTTCTATGGGCAGAACCCTAATCCCAAATAAGACAACCTTAACTCCTACCCATCCCTAACCTTAACCACAAGTAACCAAAGAAAATACAAGACATTTGGTATTTTTACTTTGTTGATTGCATTCACAGATTTTTATAGAATTAAGGTTATCCTTGTGGGGACCGAAAAAATGTGAAAGGTTACAAATTTGTAACTCATTGGGGGGAAATCTGGTACCCATAATGTAATAATTACAAACACACAGATGCACCCACACACACACACACACAAACATTTTTCAAGTCCACCTTGGCCTCCCCAGGTTTTGATCAACCCTCTGAGTCTTCCTCATCTTCCTGAGTCTTCCTCATCTTAATCCAACTTGAGTTATCTATGGCTTTCGATGTCATGCATCATTTGACACCTTGTTCTGTGCTGGGTGATCTTGGAATGGCCATTGCTGCACTAACATGCCCATATCACCCAGTGCTATGGGTCTACGGATCTTTCAGGGATCCCGCACTCGTCCATTTGCCTTTCCTCTTAATTTTGATCTAGTGTCGCTAACCATTTCCAATAGCAAGAACCTGTGTTATAGATCTTCTTCAGATACCCAAGAAGATATACAGCAGATTGACAATGGAGCACCTGTAATAGTATAGTATATAAATATATAAATATCAAAGACCTAGTGAGTAATAGGGCTTCCTTTTCCATCATAGCAGCCTCAATCTCTTCGGATACTGTCATAAACATCTTGAACTGTGTGAGGTGGGGTATTGGAGCATTTCATGTTCATGAATGTGTTTAGTAGAGGGTGTGGAAGCATTATCTTGGAATACCAGAGCATCAATAGGGAACAGTGTTTGAACTATATGGTGCCCTGGGTTCTGTAACATGATCTCAGATACCTTGGCTATGATATGACCATGCAGTGCTATCATCATACTGGATGACTTCCACAAGATGGCTACTCATAAAAACGGACATTGTGGGTTGAAGGCATTCTTTGGCTTCCTCCAAATGTAAACACACCTAGACACAGAAAAACGTGACAGGTGACTTACAAAATAGCTTTTCAGTTACTCAGAGGTCCAGGTTTTGTGCTCCTTACTGATCATGTAAGTATTTTGTAATAAAAGTGAATTGAATACAAGTAATTTCCAAATGACAGTCTCACTTAAATTATAGCTTTGTTCACTATTTAGAGTTTTTGTTGAGAGTCAGTCACAGAGGTACTGATTCAGAATTGTGGTATTTCTGAAGCCATAGTTTTGTCGTGTGGTGGACAACTATGCTGTTAAGAGTCTATATCTCTCCTTTTCAGTGAGCTTCAATTTGTGAACAATGTTTGTCTTTGTCAGTGCAGCCTGTCCGTGTTTAACAAATGCTGGCATGATTTTTGAGGCTGTTCCCCTTTCAAGTATTTACACATATTTTCTTAGGAAATGTTTTATTCAAAGCAAGTATCAGTGAGAGGGATGGTTCTGACTGTCTCTGGGGCAATTGGGGTAAATTAATTCTGTGAACCACAGGATTTGAACCAGCAACCTCCCAATCATGAGTACCTGCAGCTATTTGGCCTCAACCTAATATAACTCACCTTTGCAGCTCTACTTGTAATTATAGTTCCTTTACTTCAAAGTTAAAGTACTTTTTCATCTTGCGTTTCCATTATTTTGTCCACCCCCTGTATTAGGAATACATTCATAGCATATGGCTCGAGCAGATGTGGCTGAGAAAATTGCCTCAAAATTGCCCTCCTGTACGTGAGCCCTGTGGTGGACTGGTACTCTCTTCAAGCTGTACCCTAACTTCTTTTTTCTTTGGGGGGGACTGGTTCTTACAGTAACCCTGTCACGCACACCGGTCGGACGATCGCCACGAAGACCCGGAAGTAGACGATCGTCCGGGAGATAAACAGGGGAGCACTTCACTCAATCGCCGCTCAGTCATTGCGAAATGACCCGTGCCCTTTCCGACCACCATCGCCGGTACTGTGAGTACGCCAGTCTTTGGTTCTCTTTGATTGTGTGCGCGTTTAGAACGCGGATTCCGGTGGGAATCTCTACTCTTTATTTAAAGAGCGTTCTTATAGTAATCGCATGGTTATCCTACCTCTTCGCGTAGACTCCGCGTCTGGGTTACCATCCATGTGTGTGTGTATATAACAACTAGGAAATGTGGAGGGGTGAAGGGTCAAAAGTGGACTGCTTTCACTAATGAAGCTCTCCCTGCGCATTCCAACTTGAGGATTAATCATAACCCGATTACTTTAGCCCCAAGTGTCATTTTACATCTCCAGCTCCAGTTAAAATAGAATGGCAAAAAGAAAACGTATTAATTATGCTCTGCATAAGTTAGAATAGCATACATTTGTGAGAAGCAGAAGAATAAAATTTAATTAGACTTCTAGAGGTCAACATATCTGTTTTACTGCCGTCTCCCTCTGGATGCCGGTTGCATCAGAATAACCAATTAAAACGGAGCTCGGCTGAATTACAATTACATCACTGGGATAATTTTACCGTTTCGATTTCAGTTTTAGGAATCGGGCATTCGGGTCTGTTCTCCTTCAGGAAGGAGAGGTAGGATGCCTGTTCTCAGGCCCGTTCCCACAAAATGAAAGGAAAACTTTGTGCCTTTCCCATCCCCTCTGCTGACCTCTGCCATCCCGGGACTCTAATTCGTTCTCCCCGGCTATCCGGCTTTCACCTGCCAGACGCTTTCTCTCTGCCCCCACACTATCTCTGATCTGTCTGCACTCCCACTCATCCACAGACTGCTTCCAGTAGCCCCCTCACAGCTCGTTTTACTCTCCACTTCTGAGGCTCTCCCGCTCCCTTGTGCACACCTACAAATGGACAGTGTCTAGCTGCAGCACTCAGACTTTCCTGCCAGCTAAACAGTCAGCTTTCAGCAGCTAGGAATGTTCCTTGTCCATCTCCAATATACCAGTTTTAATACTTAGGTTGTTAGTGTGTGTTCATGGTGGTTATTTATTTTTTTACTATTATTGTATATTGAAAAAAACACTTTTAAATTAAATCTGCTTATAAACTAGAGTCAAGTAATGACTACAGATATGGGAGGTTCACACTGCAATCGGCTCCATTCAGCATAGATATGTAAGAAAATTCAATAATGTGATGGCAATAAAATTATTAGTGAGGTATTAAGTTTGGTAATGCTGGCTCATTCTGCAGTTATTGAACTAAGCTGACTGCAAATCAAAGCCAACTCTGAGACTATAAACCAGCAAAACTTGCAGCCATTCAAACTCAGGGCTAACCTTTCTGCACATCTGGATACATGTGCATTATAATGGCAAAACAGGGCAGGTTTCCTTTTGGAATTTTAATGGAGACAGATTTTCACCTGCACAGTGGTAAGGAACCATGCAACAGCTAATGCAAAGAAACCAGCAAAAAGTATGATTGAGAGCAGGATAACTTCTGAATAGGACTAATCTTGTCAGAACTGAACCCATACACTGACATACAAGACCCAGGGGGAGCACTTGGCAAGGATCAGCCTGAATTCATAGATAAAGTTCTCAGAGGCACAGCTGAGAATGAAGACTGGTCCCCAAATAAGATCCAAGAAGACGCATTTATCCCAGTTCTACATCAATTTAATGGTCTCTGTACCAGATTTTGCAACCCACCTTTCTCTTTTAAGTTATTGTGATTTATTTATTTATTTTTTTTTTAATTTTTAGTCTTTGCTGACATCATGTGTAATTAAAACTTTTACTCGCACTTTTTTGCATTTCACAATTTTTCTGCCACCGGAGTTAAATCCAATGCATATTTCAGATCTCCATGAGACCGGCATTTATTTTAACATCACAGCATCTACAGCACATTACACTGCAGTTCATTCAAACCCCACTGACCTCCAGCTTTCATACTGAGATCTTAATTCTTGTTTTCCCACCCATGGCAATAAAAAGCATTTCAAATTTCTGCTGAGATGGAACATCGACTTTCATCCTTTGAACATTCGTCAAAGATAAAAACAAGGCAGAAGATGCATCTCGTACAAGCCTAAACACGTCTGTCAAAAAAAAAGTTTTCTGGAGTGAAGCACAAGACTTGCAGTTCTCTTTGAATCACAACAGAAATTTCTGGCGGAAATCCATTGGACATTCTAGGCCACTTTCAGAGGTGGGGACTGGTGTACAGAGACCCTGCTGTACAGTTGGTGCTGAGCTTCAGAACCAGCCCCAAACCCCAAAGGAAGGCTAGGCTACCATTCGTGGAATATCTGAAATCAAAGGAGAAGGGTGTACAGGTCTCTGCAATTTATTAACACACCTGGGTATGACTAAATGTTTTAGTGATAAAAATGGAAATTTGCAGTAAAGCCATGTAGCCAATAAATAACAAAGGCGCGCACCTGGCAAATAAAAACATGGATCGTTGCCTTTATTGAGTCGCAGGATGAATAACTTTTGTTACAGTTTTGCACAGATGACAGACGACCCGCGGTCTGTCACAGTTCTTCCTTCTCTTGACAAATGGTTGCAATAGTGACACATTGAGTTCTGGGCGATGTGGAAAACCACAAGGTCCTTGTGGACTTAAATGGGCCCATTTCACAGAATGCTCTGAGACGGAATACACCCCACCTCTCACAAGTCCTGACGGTTTCAAGAATCAACATTTGCTGGAATGATCAATTTTGCGCAAGTCGTGGTTAAAACCCTACAAATGCGAGAATCTTTTAAATCGCAACAGGAACTTAAGTGTCGGCCCCTATAGTATAGATCAAGCCACATGTGGATAAAAATACCATGTTCACATTAACTCAAGTTTTTCCTGTATGGATGGAATATATATAGATATAGGTGTGTGTGTATATATATGTAAATATGTGTGTATATATATGTATGTGTATAGAATATGTACAGAATATGTAGAATGTATATATTATACCTAAATGCCACCGTTGAGAGACAGCGCTAATTCAAGACACTTCTTTGATGTTCTCTGCAGTAACGTCATGACTGATTACAACACTTGAAGAAGGGGATTTGTTAATCCACAGTGATTTTCTTCGTGAGACAATTCGCCTCTCTTGATGTCTCTCCCGTCCCCAGATATCAGGCCAAATTAGTGGAATCTCACTGTTTTGACAGCCATGCAAAAAAACCTCACAACACCACACCAGTGTACAGGCCCTAATATACAAGGAGCACACTAAGCATCTGCATGGTATTGTGGCGTTGGCCTTTTTTCATGGTTGGCATTACAAAGAAAAAATGACATTCATACAGACATCAAAACATATTCATGATTTTGCTACTACTAGACTGCATCTTTTCCCTCCCTGACTAAACAGACTGAAAAGCAAACATTGCATATATTCTTCTGGTGACCATAATTGAAAATGAGCTGTAGATCTGGCACAAGATATACTGCATGTATAAATATTAACATGAGTGCAATCATCAAATGCCTTTACTGCATTTCCAGCTAACTGGCAGATATAAAATGTTCTAAAGATTGTGTTTGCTTTAAACTGTAAGCTAACATGGAATCATCCAGTTAAACACAAACCCTAGTAAGCTTCACCCTACCACAGACATACAAACCATGCACAGTGTCAGGCCCTCACACAGATTAATTCACTGAGACACAGGCACTCGGATACAGTGAGCTCAGGAAAAGATGCATGCATGCACTGAGTCACCAAAAGATCTGATTCTATCATGCTAATAATGCTGGTTTTTCTGAGAAACGGCTCCACCAAGTGGATGTAAAGGGTACAAAAAACTAGCATTAAAGGCAGTCAAAAGAACAGGTATAAAATGTTCCATGGTATAGACTGTGCTTGGCAGCCATTTCTGACCCCATGTTGATTGCAGCAGTAATGTTATGTCTGGTTCAGAAGTTTCCTGTTTTTAAAAATAAACAGACAGCATAATTTTGATTCTCAATGTCTGCCCCATGCCTACAAGAAGCAGCTACACAGAGGTGGGCAGCTGTGCAGAGAGGGTTGTAGCTGGACTGTTGGCATGGGCCAGATGCCCCCCCCCCCCCTCCCAGCAGCTGTGCCCCCCCGTGGACATGCCAGTGCCCCCAGAGCATGTGTTCCACGGCCGTGGACAGAGACACCCCCACAAGAGCCTTGGGGCATTCCACCTGCGACCCACATGCTCAGGCACCTTACCGTGCATTAGTGCATGTTGAACAGAAGCCATGAGTTTATTGCCACATGAGGAAATACTGAGCAGATCAGCAGGTCAGGACAGATGACCCCATGAAAGATGACCCTGTCGAGTGAGTTGAGAAAAGATGTAGCACGATAAAGAATCACATTTAAAAAAAATTCCATTTAAAGTCACTCGAGCAGTTTACATGCAGAACTGCAGCAGTTGGGTCCTTTCCTGTTGCCTGTGATATCTCTTCAGATATCCCCAAACCCTGCCTCCATCATGAATGCCACCAAAACAGTAATTAATGAAATGCATACTGTATAATTTATCACTGCCAAACCCTTTTTTCTAGCCAGAGTTTAAAAAAAAACCCTATAAAATATGCAGAGCCACATAAAAACGTGGCAAGCTCTTGTGAGACGGAACACTGCAGCACTGTAAGCTGAGCCCCGCATTTTAAAGGGCCTCATTAATCGAACGTGACAGTCTCTGAAACGGCGCCGGAACCGGCTGGGAAAGACCGAGGCTCCCGCTTCTGCATGGACTCCACCTGCTGCCAGGTAGGGGACTCCGTCAAGGGGATGAGGGGGTGGCTGGGAAGCAGCTGCTAGCTGAGGAGCACTGCCAAGCCCAGCAGCCCACGGCCAGGCCATTAGTGCAGACAGGTGACGGAGCCCTCCTCCCGAGCTGAGCCACATGCAATGGGGCTCTGCCGATAAATAGAACCCCCTGTGGCACTGGATGGTACCCTTGTTTTTAATGAAGACTGGTCCAGAGAACCATGTTAAGCCCATCAGTACAAACATCCCCAATACATTAGGAAGGACTAGAGAGTGTGTGTGTGTGTGTGTGTGTGTGTGTGTGTGTATGAAAGGGAGAGAGAATTACTCATTTGCATCTGATATATCCTCTACTGCACTTTTCACTGTGACTACCCACCTTTGAATAATTGATTTTGGGTGACAGATAAAGCTCCATGTGACGCACCCCAACCCCAGCTCTGAGAATTACAGATGAGGCAATGCAGGGAGCCTGCCATTATAGCATGAACAGTGGTTGCAGCTGGAAGTAGACAGTCAGGGCGGTCCAAGGTTTTATTTTTTGTCTTCCCCCGACAGCAGAGGTGTCCCAGGTCATTAGTTTCTAACAGGAGGGAGAAGTGATCTCGTCTGTGAGTACAGCTGTATCAGAGAAGCCCTCATAGCCCAGTGTGATGGTGAGCAAATGGTTTTATTGTCTAGCATGAGTGGTCTGTGCATCCTTTTTGTGGTCTGAGACGAAGCATGCATTGTACATTCTGCAAAGGCTTTATCGTGTAGTCCTTTGGCTTCCTCATTGACTGCGTTTGACATGTGCCTGAAATCAGCCACATTGAGACGGCCATCATGCTTAAACCAAATACCAGAGCCCATTGTCACCTGACCAATGTGTCGATGCAAACGTAATCTTAAGAATTAAGCTATGGAGCTGAGAGTTCGGGGCCCACGCCCATCTGCCCTTAGGCAGTCATCCGCTTCATTGAACCGCTGAAGGCTATAAAGTCACCAACAAATGAGCCAGCATGGGCGAAAGGAAATCGGCTTTTGCACAACGGAATGAACTTAACAATGATGTCATATGGTCTCTCTGGCTGCCCAGAGTCATTGTCAGAAATTGCCTTTGCACTTCCTCGAGTTTTAATTAATTCTATTAGTTTATTTCTGGTTGATTGCAATGTATAATTACTGGCTATGCCGTAAACAATGAAGCAGATAAATTGACAGTTTAATTTAAATTAATTTGTGCGGCGAGCTGTCGGTTCAGGTAAAGCACAGGGAAAGCTGCGATGGCGATGCTGTGCTACTGAAGGCCTATAGTAACGCGGAGTAAATATACTATGGCTTTCTGTAATAGTAATACAAAAGAGTTTTTACGGGTCTACAGCTGGATTTATCAATGGTAATGCTTGTCACGTGTCAGGCACTCAAATATTTATCCAGCAAGAACAGAAGAAGAGCAAGTCAGAGAGCAAATGGGTTCTCTGCAATGCACCAACAACAAAGTCACAGGCTGCCAACACAACAGTATTTTCAACTCTATGCCTTTAATTACACCAGTGCATGGAAATTACAAATGATTTTGTTTTACCTAACACGGAGTCCTTGTAGCAATCAATGACCTCCTGACCTGATACAGTGCATGACAAATGAAATTCAGTGCTCTCACAAACATTAAGGATGGTTTGGTTTTATAATTTAGCTGCTATTTGTCGAGCCAAAGATTTGGGCGTAAAATTATGTAGAACTCCAAAGGAACATGGGTAATTCAATGTGACATTTATCTCATGTGCATTAGAGTTTAATTACTTCTTAAACCATAAAGGACAAACAAACCCCAAGGTAATTTCAGAGTGCTGGGGTCTGAGTTTGAGACGCCCAGCAGTCTGAGATTCCAAGCAGTCTGATGGACTCTTTGAAAGAGAGACAGACCTAATGATTCCCCTAGATAGAAAAAGGATTAAAAGAAGTTAAGAGACTAACTCTCAAGAGCTTAAAACAAGCTTCAGTTAATTTAACATCAGTAACTTAATTAATATTCACGCAGAGAGAGACTCTTGAATTCAGGCAGTGTCCAAATGGCAACTTTTGGATTGAAATGGCGACATTCATTCATTCATTCATTCATTCAGGGAGTGCAGAATTATTAGGCAAATGAGTATTTTGTCCACATCATCCTCTTTATGCATGTTGTCTTACTCCAAGCTGTATAGGCTCGAAAGCCTACTACCAATTAAGCATATTAGGTGATGTGCATCTCTGTAA
>JAODKL010000040.1:18493146-18506060 GCA_026780765.1 Petrocephalus schoutedeni | reverse complement strand
CCCCCATCCTGGGTTGTTCCCTGCCTCGTGCCCGTAGCTTCCGGGATAGGCTCCGGACCCCCCGTGACCCTGAACGGGATAAGCGGGTTGGAAAATGGATGGATGGATGGACAAAATACATATACACTATATGGACAAAAGTATTGGGACACCTGGCCATTACACCTGCAGGAACTTTTATGACATCCCACTCTAAATTCACAGGCATCAATATGGAGATGGTCCCTCTTTTCAGCTATACAGTAAAAGCTGATTCTCTTATGGGAAGGCTTTCTACAAGATTTCGGAGTGTCAGTGGGAATTTTTGCCCAATCATCTAGAAGATTATTTGTGAGGTCAGACACTGATGCTGGACATGAAGGCCTGGCTTGCAATCTCCATTCTAGTTCATCCCAAAGGTTTTCAATGGGGTGTCTGGCTCTGTGTCATGGCTCTGTGTGGACCAGTCAAGTTCCTCCACATCAGATTTACCTAACCATGTCTTTATGGACCTTGCTTTGTGCACTGTGTCATGCTGGGACAGAAAAAGGCCTTCCCAAAACTGCCCCCAATAAGTTGGAACCATAGAATTGTCCAAAGGGTCTTGGTATGCTGAAGCATTAAAGGTTCCCTTCATTGAAACTAAGGAGTCTAGCCAAGTCCTGAAAAACAACGCCAACAATTTCCCTCCTCCAACAAACTTTACTGTTGGCGCAATGCAAACAAGCAAGTAACGTTCTAATGGCATCCCCCAAACCCAGACTTGTCCAGACTGTAAGGCAGAGAAACATAATTCATCATTTCACAGAATACATATCGGGGCTCCAGAGTCCCGTGTCTGCATACTTTACACCACTCCATCTGGCGCATAGCATTGCACTTGGTGATGTGAGGATTGCGTTCAGCTGCGCGGCCATGGAAGCCCATTCCATGAAGGTCCTGATGCACAGTTTTTGTGCTGGGATTAATAACAGAGGAAGTTTAGAAGCCGGTGCTGTGGGCCTCCACACATTGTGGTTTACCACTTCATGGCTCAGTTTCTGTTGTTCCTAAACGCTTCCTCTTTGCAATAATACAACTTACAGTTGACTGTGGAATATCTAGCAGGGAAGAAATTTCACAAACTGACTTATTGCAAAGGTGACATTCAATGACAGTACCAGGCTTGAATTCACTGAGCACTTCAGAACGTCCCATTCTTTTACAAATGTTTGTAAACCTGACCGCATGGCTGGGTGCTTGAATTTACACACCTTTGGCAAGGGGTCTGAATGAAGCACCTGAATTAAATGATTAAGAAGTGTGTCTCAACACCTTTGTCCATATAGTGTACATTAAATGTATTATAATAATTATTGTTGTTATTACTAAAAAAATTTCTTCTGACATCAATCAGGACAGGATATTTCACTGTTAGCGCAATGCACACTGACATATGAATGCAGTTCCAGGAGAGAGTTATGTGATCTTTCAGACAAAACACCTCTCAGCCAATAAATAACAGCTCCCAAAATAAAAAGTGGCCTCTTTCCAAGCAGGAATCACTCAAGATTCCAGGTCTAGGATTCTGACTGTGGTTCAGGAAGAACAAGTACGAGACCCATGTACCCAAGTAGGTACAGAACACACTGGTCCAGCACGGACACTCAGATAGATGAGTGCAAAGTTTTTCTCTTGACGAACACTTACAATCAATCTAATCAAAGCAGAAATCTGAAATGGTGCAGGCAACTCTACTGAAATGAGCCGGAATCAAAACTCTAAATGCACTAAACTGCATTTGATCGTGGATGACTGGACCCTGAGCCCATTCAAATCGCAAGCTGAACCCTTCAAGACTCCTGCCACGTGCTACATCTCCCTCTGTGTGTGCCACCCAGAGAGAGAAACCCATTACAAACTCAGCGATACCTTCAGAGTCACCAGATGACAGCATCTGCCGTCAATCACTTTGTCCTCGGGGCCCATTCAATCCAATCGCAAGGTGCAAATGAGGGTTTCAATGGAGATCAACCTTCAAATAAAAGCCTCAGAAGAGCCCTCCCTCGAGCATGAGGCAGTGGGGCTGAGGTCTGCCGGGGCAGTCTTCTCTTAAGGCACCAGCCTGTCAGCTTGTTTGGGTTACACGTTTCTGCGCAAGTCATATAAAAATAACGACCTCATCGTCTGTCCTACTGGTTCTAAATTGCTCTATTAATTATGGCTACAACATTTCCAGTTTCCGTGGACTGCTAAAAAGCATCATTTGTACAACATAATAAAAAGCATTCATAATGTACTTTTGTTATAATGTCACAATATGTGGAGAGATCTTCCACAGCTCTGGAGGTGTGAGGTGTGTGGCCAGTGAGCCAATCACTGAGCTGGGCATGAAACCCACAGCCCCGGTAGGTGTGTGACCAGTGTGCCGATCACTGAGCTGGGCATGAAACCCACAGCCTCGGTAGGTGTGTGGCCAGTGTGTATATATATATATATATATATATATATATATATATAAACGCATACATACTGTATATACTCAGTGACAGCATGAAATGGTTGCCAGAGTCTTATCCTAAGTGTGCCTATTTATGTGGCGCTATTAGTCTCGAGCTCTTCGGTGCATCCCGCCCTATCTTTACCTCCCCAGAGGAGGAAAACAGACAGGCTGAGCTTAAGCCAAGAGAACAGATGATCCTCTGATTGCCATGTCAGCTTGGACGACAGCGTCAGAGCAAGGCTGTCAGTCAAGACCCGTTGCCAGTTACTGGTTATGCTAGAGAAGGAAGCACAGCTTGACGCTAAATGGAGTCAACACATATATAGGATTGCCTTCAATGTTTGCGCTCTAAGAATCAAACATTTGAACACACTGCCCCCTTCTGGACAAAGGCTGATGTTTCTGCTGACATGAGGTCTAAAAACACGTGTTACTTCACGCTCCATGCCTAGTGGCTCATAGACTGTGATTCCATGAAACACCCAGACATAAATCACACTTTTATTATTTATTATTTATTAATTTATTTATTAATTTATTATTTATTAATATTTATTATTAAATATTAAAATGTGATCAGGGTCACATCTAACGGAAAGCTGGCTTTTGTGGGGTGAAACAGATGGGAATGTAGGTAGGCAAATATACTTTATTGTTCTCTGGGTGGAGGGGGGTACTTAAAAAAAACAATGCAGAATGTGACCTAGCGAAGCTTTGAAGCAGAACTAGTCTAAATGCAATACTGGAGCTACTCAAATGCATCCAGTGTCTGCCCTTTTTGACCTCAGAGCTTATATAATAAATGTTACCAGTCAAAATGAGATAACTGAACATCATGCATTTTTTTTCTCAATATTGTGTGCACATTATGTGACCCCCATATTATTAGTCAGGGGCACATCATGTGACCCCTTTACATTCCATCACTTACTACAGCTGCATTTGTAAACAAATCTGAACAACTATTTTGTTTTTCATGACCAATACCTCAGTTGGCCAGAAGAGGGAGTAAACGGCCCAATGACCAAATTGCACTACATGTCATCTTCATATACAGACAAGTGGGTTAACCCACTATTAGCAGGGACACCTTATATAGACATGAGTATTACCTTATAAAATATAGCCAATCAGTTTATCCGAAAGGGCTACATTTTATTTCACATTTTAAAGTTATGCATATTGTAGATATACAAAAACATGTAAGGAATTTTAAGGCAAAATGATGTAGTAATAAAAAAATATGCAATTTTAGTGCTTCAGTTTGAAACCACTGTCCATGGCTTTAACAGTAAAAATGCTTATATGTATGCTCAATGCCTGAGCTTCATAGGTCACATGGCTGTATCATTTTTTATTTTGCTTCTCTTACCCACAGTCCTTTAAGACAAACACTTGTCCCAGACATCCCACCCCCCCCCCCCCCCATAGTAAACACGTCATCACTCTCTCACAAAGAGCGTCTCTGAGTCCTGGGACGATTTTCAGACTGGGGGGCAGCCAGCACTTTCAGCGATAGCAAAGTGTGGTGGTGCGCCCCGCCCTTCGTACCGTGAAAGGCACATTATACGCTAACTGACTCGCACACGCATTCGGCTTGACTGCTCCGCGGTCGGCGTGACCTTTACGAGTCATTATTTCTGTGCATTTATGAACAAGTAATGTCCCTTCAGCTTCAAGGAAGCAGCTGCCAAACTGGAAGGTCAGACAGATCACAGCTTAGCTGCTCAGATTCAAACAAGGGCCCCCACATTAATAAGACGTGCCCTTTACTATGCCAAGAATGCGTCTTCTTCACCAAGCCCTCATGACAAAGCTTCCCAGATCTTGAATCCCTCTGACTGAAGATGAACAGAACTGGAGTTCTGGTTTTGGTATTAACGGCGTGACCCCCCCCCCCTAAAGAAGCCCCCCCCCCCCCCACGTTACTTACTTAACCTGAACTTTGTCAGCATTATACAGTTCTATATCACATTAAAGAATCTGCCAAGCAATTAAATAAAAAGAATTACCATAACTGCAGAATACTAGAGTACATGAATTATATATGTACATTTTCAAATGGGCTGTCACTTAAGTGCATTATTCAATTTAATTCAATTCAATTCAATTTTGTATAGGGCATTTTCACAACATTACATTGTCTCAAAGTGCTTCACATAATCTTTGTCCATAACCCCCAGAAAGTAAGTCAGAGGCGACAGTGGCAAGGAAAAACTCCCTAGAAAGAAGGAACTTTGGGTGGAAGCAGACTCAAGGGGAAGCCCATCCTCCCTGGGCCAGCAAAGGGTGTACAAAATAATAAAATCCCGAATCCCATCCATCCATCCATTTTCTGTAACTGCTTGTCCTATTCAGGGCTGTGGGGGGTCCAGAGCCTGCATGCACAAGGCAAGTCCCAATTTCTGAAGTAAAATTGTCTATTATGGTATCAGCCAGGCCACGTGGACTCTTACGGTCCATTAAAACTTGTTATACATTTTATAACTTACATAGTTGTTCTATTAGTCTACAGTACCTTTACGCTGATTGTCCTGTTTAGTCCTGGTAGTCACGCACAATTTTTACCATGAGAAATGAGTTCTGGAGGTAGGTTTGGGGGGAGGAGAGCCTATATCAACATCAGCGGGAGAAATAAACACAGTGATGCTTTCAAGTAGATCAGCTTCCTGAGGTGTGAAATGACTCAATGCTCATCAAAGGCAGTATATTTGGGTTGAGTTTGTCTAAAAAGACACAGGGAAGTTAGGAGAGCGTTCAGAGCAGATGTCCTTATCTTGTTACCCCTCAGGAGCTGCAGGCTCTCATTTTAACACACATTTCGGCACGGCATGAGGATCAGCAGAGGAGAGATCTGAGTCTCCTTTGGATATATTACACTCATGCATGAAAGGAGGTGTCAAACCGGGATGCTGTGCTGTTCCACACATCTGTCGCAGCAGCCGGGGACCGAGAGTAGGCAGCTACAGAAATACGTGCAAGAAATCCTTACGGAAAGTTACATTTGTCTAATCTCGATTCTTGCACTGCAGACGTTGTTGCGGGCAGAGTGTGTCGAACAGCATAGCGCTCCTGCTTAAAGACCAAAGGATAAGAATCCAACACGGACAGGAATCACAACATGGCATGTGTGTGAATTCCAAAGAACGGCAAACATTTCAAAACAAATACGACATCACGGGGAAGAGTGAGCCCTGACCATTACAGCTCAAAAACCCTTCCATTTCCCAGTTGTCCCTTGTCAGAAACTAAAAACATTCACTTAACTGTACCACATGTCTTCCCATGATACCCTTCTTTATTGGTCTCTGCAGTTACTTAAAAATAGTTACTGTTATTTTCATTGTCTATAGAAACCAGCATAAACAAATTCAGAAAGAAACTTCCACATCAACTCAAGTACAAACAGCTAAGTGGGAAAAATAAACAGGAGAAGTCAATTAATTCAGAGCCAAAAATCTGTTGTTTATTTTAGACATGTTCGTTTTTTTGTCTCCAGCTCCCACAGCGGAAAGCTGGCTGTCATTGTGTGAACAGGGACTTGTGTGAACTTTGCAGCGAGAGCCCGGAGTCTGAACGAGGCGCCGGAATCCTCATCTTTCCTAGAGACCCTGCAAAGCACTTCCATCTCTGTAATTAGACAGTACTCCTGCTGTCCAGGGATAGGGGCAGCTCCCCTAATGAAAGGATCTCTGGTCACCCAGCAGTAAAAGGAGGCATGTAGTTCTGAGCCATTTTTTTCCCAACTTTGTTTTGCAGTAACAAACACTTGGGGGGAGAGGGCTGACTACAAAGCTATAAACACTTCCAGAGTTGGCATCTAGTACCCTCCAAATTCCTTCACACTGTAGGAGGCAACAACAACTGAGGGCTAATCAAGGGCCTTGACACACACACTGAAATCCTTCCAATAAGGTCCAAATTTCCGGTTTTTCCCAATGTAGTGATTCCACTTAGAGATAGAAAATGACCAATCAGGTACCACATGGCTGTTCCCTGGTCTCCGTGTTGGGGTATGTCAGACAGTATTAAACCTCCTGGGACCCAAAGCACCTTCTTAAGTCAGGCTCAAAGCCCTTATCAAACACCACAACACAATGAGGGAGCTATGAGGGAAACCTGCGTCATGGAAAGCAACAAAGTGAACACATGCCTTTATCACATTAAACAGATCAAGCAAAGGCCTCTGGGCGAGAGCAGCGAGCGAACAAGCAGGGAACCTCGACGGTAATTAAGCGTGCCAACATGGGGAGCCAGCAATGGCAGCGAGGTGAGCTTGTGCAAGCCCTTTCCCAACCCCGCCAGCACACACCCAGCGACGCGTGCCATGCTGGGTGTGTCCGTGCATGTGACAGCCTCATCCATCACGTCCCGCTTTGTCTGCTGTGGGTATCCTATCTCTCCACTCCCATCTGACAGGGTAATTCAGCCCAGGCTGGCTGGGGGGGGGGGGGGGGGGGGGGTAGTTGGTGAGTAAAGTGATAACAGCACATCCTTTCAACTCCTCCTCCACCATTGTGATAGTGTGATTCTGAGGGAGAGTGGTCTCCTGATGATGCACACACGCATAGATGAGATATCTATATCTTTGCAGGGGTTCTCCATTCATTTCCATGAGCAGAACCCTAATCCTACCTAAGACAACCTTAATCTTAACCAGCCCTAACCTTAACCGTAAGTAACCAAGCAAGACTTTCGGTAAACAAGACTTTCAAGCAAGACTTAGTTTTTTGATTGCCTTCAGAGATTTTATATAAAATTGTGTTTCCTGTTGTGGGGACCAAAAACTGCCCCACAATGTGAAAATAACAGGTTTTTGTGACAATGGTAGGACACTTGGTCTCCATTCTCTTCCCACCAGGGATGAGAAATGCTTGACGCATCTTCTTATGTCATGCGGGTACTTATCCAAACTTATCACAATGAGGCAACTTCCTGACCAGAGTGTAAGAACAGACACCCCCTTATCCTGCTGAAGGACAGAGAAGGAACACTGAGACAGCCCCTTATTCTACAAAAGGATACAAACAGCTTAAATTTAAGGGATTTCCCCTCGGTAAATAAGGGGCTGTTCATTCTCTGCTGTCCTTCTGGGGCAGTTCCAGGCAGGAAAGGCATCCTTGCATCTATGAACACTTTCAAACCGTGCAAATCACTTGGATCAATACAACAAGGAGCTCCAGGGGAAAGTACCTTTTAGAAAAACAGTAGCTTGAACAAGATTCTAACGCAATATATGTGAAAACAGTCAAAACTCACAAATAGTTTCTTAATGGGGTATGGGAAAAAACATTATTCTACAATGTGCAGTGAAAACGATGGATGAATACCCCCCCCCCCCCACTATAACAGATGAGCCTAGAGCCTCTCCCAGTCAGGGGGCAGCCTGGATGGGGCACCAGTCCATCCCAGGGTATGCAGTCATAATCACAGATTAAGGGCAATTTATAGATTCCAGATCACCTAACAATTACAGAGAGAACATGTAAACATGCTGCCTGAGACTATGAGATGATGATGAGGCTAAAAAGACACTAAAAAGTGCAGATGTTCTCTGGAGATCCCCCCCCCCCCCACATGCCTTCTTCAGATCCAGCACATGGCCAAGGAGCAGCAGACCATGGCCAAGGAGCTGGCTACCTTGCACGGCACTCTCTGACTCACCAGTATCTCAATGAGGGACTCTGGCACCACTAACTGAATCTAAAGGAGCAGGATCAGCATGTGTACCATTGCTCCTGCCAGCCTAATAGCTCCATGATGCATTAATGCTATGTGGGGGGTTAATATTACATTACTTATCTGCTTAGTAAAGGTCTGCATCCAGACTACCTTACAGCACTCACAGTCTTTCCTATTAAACACTTAGCAGTGCATCCAAGCAGCTGGAATTTTCCAGAACTCATCCTGGTCCCGGCCAGAGTTACAGTGCATCCAGGGTCCTGTCCTCTAAGTGGCCCTGTGCAAGACAGCCCAATAGCGACGCACTAGTAACCTAACTGGATTATACTACAGCACATTTTCACTAATGTACTGTGGCACCGGAGGGGAGTGTATGGGGTTATCACAGTACACAGTACACAGGCGCCTTGGCTGGGACAAAACTGCTAAAAGACACCCGAGCAGGATTCCCAACCTGTGGACAGGCCCTTTCCTAGAATGCCACTCAGTGGACAACAAAACGAAAAGCTCAGGGAGAGAGATAAGATTGACTTATGAAACTCTGCTGATAAAAATCTAACTTTACAGGGAGTTGTACAAAAGAAGAAGGGGACTCTATACTGACAACCCGTATGTATCAAATGAGATTCTGATAATGCATTTTGAAAAGCACCCCCCTAAATAGAAGCTGGAACACAAGCAGTCCTCATTAGGAGCAGTCATTGAGTCAGGGTGGGGCTTGTTTGCAGGCCACAGTTCAAAAGGGGGACTTCAATTTACATTCATCATGCCTCCACCGACCCTGAAAGTAATCCTGAGAAAGGCCGGGAGAAATTGGAGGCGGTGGGTTGACAGAGATTAAGTCAGAAAGAAAGAGTTAAAAAAAAGCAAGAGAGATGGGGGACAACACTGTGAGAACTTACATCATCCGGGGAAATTTACGAAGGCTTAGAAAAGCGAGTCTCAAAATTAGTTAAATTTATGCCCATGCTCCAAATTCCAGCCCCTGAAACTCAACAGCTTTCCATGCATCACTGACAAATATCCTGAGCCATCTGATGTGAAGAAAGGAGGAAAGAAAATCAGTATGATGGGGTCACGTTGCAGACAAAAGATTTATGAAACAACTGGGGAAAAAAAACGAAACACCAACTCAAAATTGCAACCATTGGCTGTTTAACCAATTATTTTTGCCTACATCCGAGGAATAAAAGGCTGAAAAGTCAGATACACATCCAGCATGACTACACTCTATCGTAGGGTACACACCAGGCAGGGCATCGCTCTATCGTAGGGTACACACCAGGTAGGACATCGCTCTATCGTAGGGTACACACCAGGCAGGACACCGCTCTATTGTAGGGTACACACCAGGCAGGGCAACACCCTGTCAAAATATGTTCAATGGCTAAAGGCAATTTATGACTGCAAAATCATAGCACCAGCATGTATTTAGTATAAGAGAGAAAAGCTATGACATGACCTTAGTGAACGTGCAAAATGTATCAGAATCTAAACCTGGAGTCCTGGCTATGAGAATGAATTTCACGACCCACAGAACCACTTTGTGAAAGTAAATGGGACCTTTCCTTGAACTGTACTGTTAAGATGGTGAGGATTTCATCAAGGACGGAAACTTAGAATGTGGATAACTGCCTTGCTGATTGTGGAGAATGAACAGTTCTCCTCAAGAAAAGAATGAATTGGTTGGATTCTATAGTTTGGCTCTCTGGAGTTTTCAGGCTTGATTGCTTGAAACGGCTGGTGTTGTTCGCCAAGGGTGATGTGACCTTTATAATGTGTGAAGGGTCCTACTTGAGATGCCTCACTGAAAACATATCACACCTTAGAAAACACTGCATGAAGCCTGAGGACTAGTGGTTGACTGATATTGGTTTTTCATGGCCGATATTGATACTGATTATCACTAGTATAACCAATATTTGGAACCAATAGCATTTGCCTTTATGTGGTTTCTTTGCATCCACCTGCAATGAGAATTTGGGGATATAAAGTCCGCTATTAGAGTAAGACTGCTCTATTTAAAACAAATGTTACTTTTTAAATTAATGGCAAATGATTCATTATACAATATAAAACAAAAAGCATGTATATACTTTTTACAGGTTAAGTATTCATAACAGTTGCAGCAAGAATAATACATTAAAAATAAAGCATCTAATTAAACTTATATGCCTGGACAAATCAAATCAATACATGCTTTAATGCCATTAATACCTTTTGCTTAATAACATGAGAGTTTGGTAACACATTAGCAGTAAGAGACTCCACGTTGTTGTCAGCTAATGTTATACGTAACATGTGAGAATCCCATAGGGATGAGTAATGTAAGTACTGTAGTGTAAAGTAAGATAAGCAGCACATAAGAAGCTCAAATAAGCTCCTGTTGCACCATTAGCTGCTGCCGCTACATAACGCTATTAACACTTTGTCATTACAGGTAACATGTGAGAATCCCATAGGGCTGAGTAATGTAAGTACTGTAGTGTAAAGTAAGATAAGCAGCACGGAAGCTCAAATAAGCTCCTGTAGCAACATTAGATCTCGCCGCTACATAATGCTATTAACACTTTGTCATTACATGTAACATTGCTGGCTCATACGGCAGAGTACTGCATTCACTAAGGAAAAAATCCAGTCTGTTTTTCTGAATTAACGAGACACCTTACATAAAAACATGCTTGGATGTTGATTTTTTCTTTAGTGAATGCATGACGCTTCCATAGGCTCACGTTATTACTACAACAAGGGTCATTATTATTAGGGACATTTTCAGCAGTGTAACTGGGAAAGCGGGCAGGCTTTTCATTATGGAAATCACAAGAGCTCAGTGGTGTTTTGTAACTTCAGTGTGTAGAACTGTAATGTTTTATTTTGGGGAAGCATCAGCTGCTCTAGCTTCCAATCTGAGCAACAGTCCACGCTCAACTGAAACTCCTCTCCTCGTCTCCTCCTTGGGGCTTCACGCTGAACTTTTTATTTGCAACAGAAAGTCACTAGATGATGTCATGTTAATTTGCATATTTATGGCGTCACGTGCAGCCAACAGCCATCACATTGTGTTCACTTTTCTCCTACTCTGTACCCAAGACTCATATAGGCTACTGTATTTTAATGCAGCTCAAAGTATTTCATTTATTATTATCTATTATATTTGTTTATTTATATTGTTGCTAGTTGCTTTTTGAAAGCTAAGTTGGCAATACTACTCATGTAAGTGACAGCAAGGCTTCAGCGTTGATTGGCTATTGCTCGTGTGACACAGCCAATCAGAGGTTGTTGTGGGTGGAACATTAAATGAAGCAGCAGGATGAGAGCAAAGAGCTCAGAAGAAGAGACAGTAGCGGAGGTACAGTAGCGTACCTTGTAATTCCTTAATATTAGTGAGCGTCAAAATAAAAAGCAGATACCAAAAATCGGCAAAATGCCTTATATCGGCCAGGCTGATAATCGGTTGACCCCTACTGACGATATCAACTCGTTACTGATGGTTGCACTCAAACACTCAAAAAATCAAACAATGGGAAATTCCATAAAGAGAACATGACCCAAAAGAGAGAAACTGAAAAGGGAATTTTTTGGCTATCTATTCTAAGTACTGTAATGTTCAGCAGAGACACAAACAGAATGTCACAAAATGCACAAAGGGGTCGATCGCTGCACTCAAGTAAGAGACTTAAGAGATAAAAATGTTAAAATCACGCTAAATCAGTGATAATGTGCATTTGGTTTTGGATGTATCCACTTTCTCTTGTGAAGCAGTCTTCGCTTTTTTGTGCACGCATTTGTATGTCTGGTGAATAACAATTTTTGGTTTATAAAGAAACAAACCTTACACCCACCCTGTGGAATTTCCACCCACATACTGTTTCACAGCTAATCCAACTCCAAACTGTCTTTAGTAAAGCCTAAGCATTGTTAAGTAATGTCTGACCACTGACTGATTGGTAAGAACACTTGAAGGTGTTGACTGCTCTAGAAAACATACATGCAGTAGGTCAGGACACCTTAAGGTGCCAGCTCCCTGTGCTGACTCACATACCAGATAATACTACTTTAAAAGAGTCCCCCCAGCCTCCCGAGAGGTAAACACATAGGCCCTCACTGGAGAGCGTGTCTGGAGGGAAAACACAGCATGACTTGAAAGTGATACGAGAGGCATTTGAGTTACTGAGGAAAACCAAATTACGAAGGTTGGAAAATAGCAAACCTGACACACCTGTTATTGCCCTGGGACAGAAAAGGAAGTCGGGTCACAGGAGAAATACCAAAAGTAGTAAATACACTGCACAGCAGACAGAACTGGGAGGAGACTGAACTTAGCATTACAGCATGTGGAGAAAACAGTGTGGGGGCCCAGAGCGACAGCATGTGTTTCTGCTGCATAATATATGTGTCACCTGAGCCCCTCACCTCACAGGTGTGCTATGGTTTATGCAGGGGAGGAGGTGTTATGTGGGTGTGCATGGTATCCATGGTAAACCGGTAACCCTAAACTCGGTATGGATCACTGCAAATATCTGCTCTACTATGCCGCATTACAAATCCTAACTGGATTAAGAACCCCGAGAAGAAGCAACGCCCTAACCACCCTCTCAGACCTTCTCCATGCCTGTTTGTTTCCAGGACCCTAAAGTCACTATCCCAACCCCTCTTAGACATCTTAGTTTTGTTAGCATCTCTTTTCCCGCAAGTTCAACATGACT
This sequence comes from Petrocephalus schoutedeni, assembly GCA_026780765.1. Taxonomy (NCBI): domain Eukaryota; kingdom Metazoa; phylum Chordata; class Actinopteri; order Osteoglossiformes; family Mormyridae; genus Petrocephalus; species Petrocephalus schoutedeni. Next base: position 18,493,211 of record JAODKL010000040.1, on the reverse strand, counting down.
CTGACAGCCTATGAGATGCAGGCTTAATAGAAACCGTGTCTTCAAATGTCGGGTTCATTGAGGCA
>JAODKL010000040.1:18473316-18493046 GCA_026780765.1 Petrocephalus schoutedeni | reverse complement strand
TTCAACATGACTCTGACAGCCTATGAGATGCAGGCTTAATAGAAACCGTGTCTTCAAATGTCGGGTTCATTGAGGCAAAGACATCCCAGCATGTCTTCTGCCTCTGAGCCGTTGAAATGGGGTTGACAGCCACGTGTCTGATAGAGGCAGGTTGTGTCCTGCTTACGAAGTTTCCCGCTGTCTTAGTCTAGGACGTACTCATGTTACCCAGCTGCTTCTAATCCGAAGAAGACGAAGGCCTGTATTTAAAGTGACGTCAGATCCCAGGCATGTCAGCACTGGCCCTAGTCAGCAAGGCCCCAAAACCTGCCTGTCCACCCTTAGTAGCTGGATAGTCTGCCATCATACATTTTCATATACTTAGAGTTTTTAATTCAGTTCACTTTGGATAGTCACACACAGAGCCACATACAATCAGAGGTTTAGCGTTTACATTAATATAGCTGAAATACAAGAAATATAGTTTGTTGTGAATGATGTTCATTAGTATTATAGCCAATATCTACTGCCCACTACATGGGCGTAAATCCTGAGGGGGACAGATGGGACATGTCCCCCCCCCATCCGAGGGTTGTCCCCCCCCAAATAACCATAAATTTTTCACTGCGGGGACATATCTCTATAAGTACAATTTGACTGTATTATATGCGTCCCCTTCAAAAATTGCTCATGATAAATTTTATACTTATTGTCCCCCCCTACTGTTAAATGAAATTTACGCCCATGGCCCACTATAATCTGAATAAAAATGCACTCTTACGCAGACCATGCCTTCTGTTGAATAGTATTTTGATGGTATTCTCTGGGTATACATTTCTGGGAGCCGAGTTTCGGGGTCAGTTTAGTATGACTTCCAACCCATTAACTGCTATACTCTGGGTTTGGCGACAAACTATCTTTAATGCCTTGAAATGTGGTTTTGGTAAAAGCAGAATTATCAGAGGTGTGGGGCACCCCACATGCTCCTGATGTGCTATCCAGAGACAATCGCAAAGGCTGAGGTGAGGTCCTGTCTCTTCTGATCCCAATGCATGCTGGACTGCATGGGGAGGCTAAAGTGGACCCATATTCATCTTTCAGGACCTGCAGAGTGACAAGGAGGCAGGGCCCTAGAATGAAAAGCATCTGCTAGATGTCAAAATAACCTGATCACAGAGCCCTCAGGTACCCAAGTACACTAATGCGATGCACATGCCCAGAATGTTCATCAGATATAGCACGCACCTCAATCCACTGCAACTTACATAGCTTGCAATACGTTACTAAGTCCACGTAATGGGATGAAATGCATTTTATTGAACGAAATGAGTGTCCTTCTTGTGAAATCCGAAGTCTCCTCAATGGCATCCCATTTGTGAATTTACAGTAACACTATCTTCCTGTGCTGTGTGGCGTTCAAAGGCCTAGAACAAACAAACAAACAAAAACATCTCCTAATGAGGCGCTCAGCATGATGGAGATCTGTGTGCTTCATGATAACACAGTGACTCACCATTACATCCAGGGCTCACTAGGTGGGGGCCTAGCGTTACAGGTACCGGGACGAGCTCCAGCAGTGAGAGGCCGCAGGTCTGTCTACTTTTTAAATGAGATGGCTTGGCTCCAGGCTGGCGGCGCGTGTTACGAGCCTGGTGATGGCAACATAATGCATTCCTGATACTCGGCCCTCAGCGCTAACGAGCCCCACACTTTTATCATGCTTTGTTCTTTGACGTGAAAAGTGCCCCGAGCAAAGCTAACACCTGCTTTTCCTGCAGCCGCTGTTTCTCCAGCCATAATGCATTAGTTCTTAAGCTAAATGGAGTCAAGCTTTTCATGCCTCGTCCATTTCTAACACCAACAATCAACTAATTCTATTGGCCCGTACTGGCTCTACAGTAACTATGAATAAGGGCATACAATTAAACACATATATGTGTTCCTTAGAAATATTTAGAACCAATAAGGCAGGCTACTGTTTAATTCTTTGCTACATGTCAGAATCTGTGGCAAGGTGATCCCACAATCCTAGCAGTAAACACAGTAAACACAGCAAACGTGGATATGTTAACCTTCCGTTTACTTTCGCAAACAGCAGAATTCTCTGCCTTCCTCAAAGTTTCCTCTTATGTAAATTGTATAAATTAACATAAATTAACTTTAATTGTCAGCCTTGAGAATTTTGTTTACATGAACATCACAATCACTGTACTCAAAGGACAATGACAGTCTTTTTGTGACTCAAACTGGCACTTTCTCTCTATTTACATACACATCTGTACAACGTAATTTAATGAGTCTAAACATGGCAATTAACATATTGAAGGTAAAATTACCATGCACTGTGCTGTTGTGCACAGTCAGGAGACAGGTGGGAAGTTTCTTGGTGTTGCTGTTCAACATTAAGAATGACCGCAAAAAAAAAAATTGTTTAAGTTTAAAGAACATTTAAAGCAATGCTTGTTTGCAGATTGCAGAAAGTGCAGGTGAGTTATGAATTATAACTCATGACCAGGAGGCTGGGGGGGGCTTTATCACATCTGATTCAGGTAAGCTGACAGCAAATAGCACTGCAGGTACAGGGAAAGGCTGCTGGACCAGTACTGTACCACATGCACCAGGTGACCTTCCAGCATTTGAAGTATCGTTCCCTAAGTAATATCAAAACACCCAACAGTATCACAGCTTAAAGACACCAGACACGTTGATTTACTTATAGTTAAATTAAAACTAGAGCTTGTTATCAGTGCCCATCGCATAAAATCCAGAAGAACATCTGGACCAATAAACACCTCAAGATCGGAACTGGTTACACTCCAGCCAGCAGAGAGCACACCACCCAGCACTGTGATACCTCTGCTGGTTTCTAATCCCTAAGCACTCTTTCTTTGCATGTCGTCTTTGATTCGAACAGTTGTCTCCTTCAGTCCATGCTATCTCTGCACGTGTTGTACAGCTCTCAGCAATGCTAACTTGCACTTGTACCTGAACATTCATTGGAAGCTCAGCCCGGTCGTGAATACGCTTAGTCTGCTCTTTGACAGATGTATGCCTGTGACGTAGTTTCTGCCTCACATGTACATCGCTTGGGATAAAAGCAACTGCAAATAATTGAAAGTGCGACGTAAATTGCTAGCCGTGCAACTAATATTTCACCGTATGTAGTGTTGACACTAGGCTAAAAAAAAAGGGGGGAAGCGGGCAGTTTGATACTCGCTGTGGTCCTAACATTACGTGTCTAGGTCGTGAGGAAGACCAGACTTGCTCAGCTTCCAAATACACAGAACCTGGCGACCGCCTGAACAGCAAATACACCCTGAGAGTTTGCAGGCCGAGGAGCCCAGATGGGCGTCGTGTTTGAACCAGAAACTTTTGCAAAGCGTGTTGTGAAGGCAGAGCCCCATCTGTCTGTCAGTCACCGACTCATTGCAGGAGGCTTTCCTTAAAGTCCCTTTGGCTACCGGGCAGTGAGGCAGGGGCCTGCGGCAGGCGTTCTGCCTCCATGTGGGTGGCAGCTCAGGAACGGGGCTTGAGATATGGGGGGCTGGGCCCATAAAACGTGTGACTTCAAAAGATTCTCCCAGGAAAAAGTACTGATGCAAATGCAACAAGCAGTTTTTTTACTTACTCGTTATGCAATTTTAAATCTACCTGGTAGAATCAGTCACTGATGTTGTTAGAAATATTTTTTAAACAAAGAAACGTGCGCTTGTTGCCAACTTCTTTCTTATAACTAGAGCGCGTTCCAAAACCGCATGGCTTAACTTAACAGTCTACAATTTTGCCTCTTTAGCCAATAAAAAGTCAAACTAGAAGTTGCATTTTGAAATAGTTTGGACTTAAAAGAAAGTTTGGCTCTAGCAAGCAAAGCAGGACAGTGATGTAAGTGGCAGCATCTTTGATGGATGTTTTAGTTTGAAGCTTATGAAAACATTTCAGATGAATCTTGGAACCCCCATGTGTTCTCCTCAGACTATATAAATTAAACAAAAATTAACAAGAAGTGTTCTACAATAAACATTCAGCTGCACACACAGATGCTCTAGAGAACAGAGGCTACATTATTTTAAACCCTTCTGTTCATGTTCAATCCTAGAGGCCAAGGTCTCTAACATGAAAGTGTAGAGCAAAAGTATACCTCTCTGAAGAAAAAAAAACATTTTCTTGTTCAATTCAGTGTGTCTGTTGTCTTAATTCAACAACAAGTGAATTCTGATCCACAAAAAAATCATGAATCATCAAGTGGCCCTCAAAGGAGATAATATTGCTCTCAGCCCAAGCAGATCCTGAAGCATAAATCGATGAGGCCTATCTGTGTTAACTAAGCACACAACATCAGGGACACAGAGAGCAATCAATTCCCTTTAGTACTCATTAGGAAAATAAATTTTCCTGCCACTGTTCAAAGAAAAACATTAATATAGCTGCAAATTCTGGAATAATCATATCACTTTCCTGATCATGTCACTTTCCTGGCCCTACGTGTATCAATAAACCAAATCCCTGGTTTAATAATGGTACTTCACAACTTACATAAGTGAGACCACCATTTGTTCTGTAGTCGCCACAAGAGATATGGTGACCATCACACTGGCTCTTCCGCAGCTGGTCTGACCTTCTGCATTCTCCCCTTGCTCTGAAATAGCACCCATTCCCATCGTTTCATTAATGATCACTGCAGCACCAAGCATCTTGTAATTAACTCTCGAATCCCCTAGGGATGTGACTCGGGTGAGAGGCAATTAATGGATACAGAACAAAGGAAAGGACAAGTGTAATTATTGTCAGCATTACAAAATCTCATTCTGTTCAACAGTATTGTTGATGCCAAAAGATGCAAAATCTTTGAAGAAATCTGATTTACTGACTAATAAAATGTTACAGAACTCTGACTTTTTTCAGCTAATTAAATAAGCTGTATTTGCATGTGTGTATCTGTGCCTTGTCAGGTCTGGTTCCACGAAAGATGACTTTATAAAAATACAGCGAAGTTTATTTCCTGATGGTACAATTTATTCTCCAGATTTAACAGCACCCAGCCTTGGCTAAGTCATACTCTAAAGTGCTAGACTTGCAGACATTACATCTTAGGACACTGCAGCTGTTGGTCTGAAAACAGAACTTACCAAACCAAAGAGATATTTTCTACAAATAATTAAAAAAAAGAAAAAAAGGTTATTAAGCAGCCATTCCTAAAATCATACAATTGCCCCAACAAAGCCAGTAAAAAGCAATAGCCATTTTGGAGTTTTATGTTTTTGTTAAAATCATATTTTATCATAATCATATTCTTCCTACTTTTGTGATCAGCAGTAAGAGTAAAGCAGATAATGTTCCCCTAAGTTTCTTCTTATTCCATAAATTAACATAAATTAACTGTCAGGCTTGAGAATTCTGCTTATATAAACTTGACAGTAACCACACTCAAAGGACAATTACGGAGTGGTGCACCCTATTGCTTAAACATCCCCAGTGTTTCCATTGGGAAAGGAGGACATTCCACCTGAGCTAGCAGCTGGTATGCAGGAAGAGCCACAAAGCAGCAGGACTTTACCACCAGGAATGGAATTCCTGATGCAGAGACCGACATTTACTCTGCGGTTATTAAATCAGCTTGTTTCCCAGTGCGAAACCAATAAGAGATATTTAAGTCAGGGGAGCCACTGTTTTTCAATAAAGTCAGTTACAGTATGCCTGCCAAATAAACAAAGTTATTCAAATAAGATAAAATATTCAATTACAGAATTCACTACAATCTGCAATTTTAAGACATTAGTTTCAGTTTAGGCTCTCTTACATGCCAGTTTAATAAATTGTATTTCAAACAGTTATTAACAAAATATATAAGTTGAAATAATCAATCATTAATAAGTAAAGAAGATGAATAAATGAATGGATGAATGATTCAGTAATTCTCTGCATTCAGAAACTATATTCATAAAATGTTTTTTCCCTTTATTTAGGTAAATGTTATTTCCATTTGCAAGTATACTAATTGTTGTTCATAAAGCATTTTTAATTTCTGTGCAAATCTAGTGAAAATAGGACTTCTTATTCCCCAGTAAGAGTCAGTCCTTAGTAAAAGTTCTATTAGAGACTGGCTTGTTTCCTCAGAGCCAGGACAGTACAGCAAGCCTCCTTCTGGCCCAATCACGCTGCACATACAGCCCCGCCACTGCAGAGCCACTGCTGTGTGTTTGTGGATTTTAGCAAACCTGTACCCCAGGGTTCCAGTTGTCATAGGATCCACATGGATGCCATCCCCCTGTGGGAAAAAGTACAAAAGAGATCCCCCTTGGAAAGATACCATCCCCACTAACCATCCATCTTTTCTTAGGCTAACATGACACGCCGTACCAAATATTTATAATCGAAACCTTTTTCACTCAGACGAGTGAAAGGTGACTAATTGTCTTACCACAGCACACAACAACTGCATTTAACCCATATGTAACATTGTGACATGGCAGGGGGCAGCTGTTTCAGTACCCTGGGAGCTCAGGGCACTGCAGTGGTACTGGCAGGTATGGCAGGTAGGACAACCTTTTCATGACTAGCCACTGTGCCACCACTGCCCCTCAAACAAATCTATGCTATTTATGTAAAAGCTGCCCAAGTAGCCGCAACACGGCTTTCTGTGCTATCTCACCCATCAGAAGGGAAATACCGAATGGTGCCAGTGGCTATGAAAAAGCTCAGCAACTATCTAGTACTTAACAAGTACCAATTCGTCCTCCTTGGCAAACACATTAACATACAGAGGTATAAACTGAGGCCCCACAACGTGTTGACCCAGGAGGGTTACCCCCCCATTTAGGAAAAGGAATCACCCAACCAGCTCACAATAGAAAGGAAGCTCACCGTCACTTTAGAATTAACGATTCAGTGACATCCAGTGTCATATTGCGTCATACGGGGAGGCAACCACTGTAAAAATTAGTCCTTCAATTAATCAGCAGCATTCTGGAAAGTGATGTGTAGAATGTATATTTAGATAGAAGAGACAGCTGAAAATAATTGGTGCACAGCATACAGCCTACAGCATTAGTTAGAACCAAGGACTGACACACAGAAACACTGAGGATACTTGCTTTGAGGATTTCTGCATCAGTGCCATAACCAAGGGTATTACACTGATGGAATGAAATGGGTAGCAGTCACTATGGCGTGATTGACTAGAAATCCACAGGGGGCGCACTACAGCGATCAGAGCAGCCACATAGACTGCTTGGCACACATGGGCTGCTCAGTCAGGCATGAGGCTGTGGTCACCACCAAATGCACACACAGCTCCTCCACACTTGGCCAAGGCCATACAGCATACAGCGCCTGGACAATATATCAGGGTCATCGGCCTCTAGTGGGACAGATACCCACCAGCTGCTGCCCCGAGGCTATTTTAGGGCAATGGGAAGCCCTGAGGCAGTTACCGTTTATGCTATTATTATTATTATTATTATTATTATTTTGTACTGCCTCAAAGCAGCTACTAGAGAAGTAGTAATATGTAGTTCATAATAGAAGGACATCTACAGCAGTTAATTTTGAACCCGTATATATTATAAAGATTTAAGTGAAACATTATCTACATTAAATTATGTGTTTAACAGCATTTTAAAATCAAATAAAAGAAATAAGGGAATAAATAGGAGAAATAATGCACATCAGAACAACATTAAAAAAATGCCTAAACTAAAGGCAGCTCAGATGCATCTCTATCATTCACCATGAACTTGAATGACTCTTCACTTAGACGACACACTAATCTCACGCTTACCCTGACCAGCAGCAATCAAGCCCGTGCTGGACTGATGTCTCAGACAGTTTAGTGATTGTCTTCACACACGCATCTTCAGACAGCCCTGATGTTCCACGGTAAGTGGAATTGAAATGTACGGAAACCTCATGCTGGCGAAGTAACGGCGCACTCTGCAAGTGCTGTGAAGCACCTCCGAGCCACATGCGGGGCAGCCTACCTGGGCACCTCCCAGACGCCTCCTCCCCCCGGCACAGGAGCGCGTCGCCTTCGCAAATGGCAACCCTGGCCCGGGCGAGCCGGAGAGCGCCCACCACTGAAGCCGCCCCGCTCAGTCCGGGCCGGCGGTCACCAGGTCGATCCTCCGCGCGCAGAGAGCCAAGAGCAACAAGTTGTACGGCTCTGCAGTCTCCCTTCCTCTCTTTCGCCCTCCCTCCTCCCGTGCACCATTCATTCAAGTTAAGGGTAGCCACAGGAATTCCAGCCCTCTATGGACCTGACCCAAGCGAGCTGTGTCCCTCCCCCCGGGGGAAAAAAAGCTAAGGAAAAAGCATGCTGGCAAAAAAAGCCAGTGTTGTTCTTTTGTGTGGGGTAGTTTAGGAGCTTGGCTATGGCATGCTCTCTCACCCCCCACCCCCCAGGCACTCTCTCTCTCCCTGGGAGAGACCCTCTACCCCCCTTGGGCAGATGAAGAATAAGGCTCCCGCGGTGTGGAATTCCAAAGAGAACGCCGGCCAATCAGAACACAGGCTGCGGTGAGGGAAGAGCACACAGCTGTGACTCCACCCCCTGGAGAAATCCTACACAGGACAGACTTGGGGGGGGGGGGGTCTTCTGAGGATTTCAGAGATTTGGGAACAAATGAAGCCATCTCAGGTTCCAGTATTCACCTCAACCATGGACTTAAGCGCCACCCTGGCCTGTGCCATGGGCACTTCCATTGCATGCTGTCCTGCCCCACCAAGTTATAATCAAGCAGCCATGATCAAACTAAAATGACCTAAAACTAAGACTCTGTTTTCTGGCAGATTCCAGCCATGTATGCTTCCCCGGGCTAATAAAGCTTTAGAAATTGGTCAGGCAGCAGTGGTCTGAGAAGTGAGAGACAGGCTGAATGCGAATCCTTTGTACATCAAGTGCCGACAGGCCATGTCCACAGACTCATTTGAAAGCCACCCACAGCAGCTCACTGATTTCTCATACAACAAACTCTTCTATTCAAGCCGGGGTACAAGTCACATACGTGCCGCATGCACGCACACACCCTACGGCCGCCGCCGGAGGGAGGCCTCAAGGTCCATGCCAAGGGCCCCCTGCACAAGTAAAGCAAAATAATACATGGCCTGATGCCCCTGTGCTTGTTCATCGCAGAGCTCGGGAGAGTAGAGCAAATTCAACAACAGCCATGCACAATTAACTTCCTTATCATACTTACAAGGGGGCGTTGTTATGACAACTGAAATCTAACTGACATTTACCATGTTGGTGTTCCTCTACATCTCTGTTCAATCTTCTCTTCATTTAGCTCCAGCCCACCTATGATTTGGTCTGTAACGTGTAGGTTAGGGACTGTAAATAGCCATTAGTGTGTATGTGCGTGTGCCAGTGTGCGTCCTGCGGCTCCGTATGACAATTTACTGGACAAACGGTCATGAGGTACAGATGGCTACATGAAAAGACCAAAGAGAAGATTCTCAAAGCTCAAAATATTTTAAGAACAGGGGAAAAAGGATATATAGTTAAAAAAACTAGTAAAAGAAAGAAAATCGCCAGCTTGTTTTTAACATTGGGCCATACAAGTTAAGTGTGCTGTCAGTCTGCATCATGACCAAGATCTGGGTGAATGGCCTTTTAAAAACTCAAAGATGCATCACAGGTGCTTCAACATGATACCATAGACGTGTAAACCCTGTGTATACACCAGCACTTTGTCAGTACTCTCAAGTAGATTGTGTAGGATGAAAATTATTAAGGGCACATCATTGATTGACAGAAAGACATTTCTGTCTTTGTCTAGAGGAATTCAACTATGGGTGTTAGACTGCATTCTGGTGCAGCTTAGAAGTGTGGAGAAAAGTTCTTAGCTTACAATGTACAAATGTTAATATGTCGCAAGCTGGTAAATCATAAAGTCTAATGAGTGTGTTTCCAATAAGACTTCATGGTGATCCTACAACAGAATAATCGAAGTAAACCGCAATCACCACTACCCATTGTATTTAACAATCTGATAATAGGATTCATTACATTATCATTAATATCTGTTAGAAAATCCCAGGACCATAGCCTCCAGCTATCTTTGAAATCCCCCCTCAACCTCACAGTGTACTTTTTTACTTGGATGTAATAGCTTTTAGTGCCACCCACGCACTGTGACAAGACCATGTCGATTCAAAGGGAGAGTCTTTCTGCATTCAATCAGATTCAGAGTAGGTTCAGTCCTACAACGAGCCAATGCTGGACTCACCTTCTGTACTCTGCAATGAGCACACACACACACAAACTCAGGTACACTCAGTGACTGGGAAGCATTTCTCCCAAAGTTCCAGTGAGACACACCATTTCTTCCCACTTAATTGGTTCCGTTTAAATAAATTGTCACTTGCACTTGTCAAAACGTTTAAATACTTCATGAGCATCACAAATTGCAACAGTTATGCAATGCTCAAGATTTCCAAACAAATTATTAACAGTCAAACTGCAGCTGCTGTTTCAGAAAACAGCTGCAGAGAATGCATATCATCACTTCTAATGTGTAGAAGTGGAATTACATGTCTTTTTTCAACCAATGGTGAATTGTCACAATAAGTTTACATATGGATGCAAAAAAAACATAATTAAAGGTGTTTGAATGCCAAAAAGAAGTATAATTAACATACACAGGCAAATCATGCCTTTAATTAGAGCAAGGCTCTGGTAGCCAATGTACACAGTATGAAGGTGGTCTCAAGCTTTCATTAAGTTTTATTGGCAAAGGATAAAAGACATAAAATTCTGCATTAAAATTGTTGAGTCTAGACCGGTGTTGCAGCGTGTAATGAGCCACATCATGGTTTGCATTCTGAACTCTGAACTTTCCTGCCCAAGACACAACTTGCTGGTCGGAGAGCGGCCAGCCAGCGGCTCTGACACAGCTGCTGCTTCCCGAGACAAAGTCACTTGTGTCCGGCGTGAGGGATGAGTCAGGGTTCCTCCCGGCCAGCCGAGTCCTGTTCCATAGAGATTCGGGTTTGAAATTCCACAGGATGACTGCAAGCTGGTTCCAACCCCCCACAACCCCGTCTGGTGTACTGGGTTTGCCATTTTATGGAAGCTGAGAGGGCTCACTTTCAGAGACCACCACCCCACAGCCATATGATCTCTCTTAATCAAAATAAGGCTGGCACTCGCTCTGAAATCCCCAGATGAGGCAACACAAGGCATGAAATAAATATAAAATAAATATGAAATAAATCAAACAGACACGGCTGCCGCTGCTGTCTTTTTTTTTGCCCCCCGAAGTTCTGACTTTCCAGCGTTCTGACCTTGTGAGGTCCTCCCTCTCAGCCTTTAATTTTCAGTCTCTCCGGCAGAAGGTTCTGTGGGCTAAATCCATCTGCGGTGACCATGTACCAATCAGTTTTGCTCACTGTTTACACTGACTTCATGGCGCAGTAATATTTTCCCTCCAAAATGATTGTACTTCACTTACTAACCGAAAATAAATCTCGCAGGCAGATTAACAGAGAAACCATCATTTCATTTTGCATCACTGGACAGGCTCTGTCAGGAAAGATGAACTTCCTAAAGAGGATCCTAGTTTAGCCTATCTGCTAAAAGGGTCGGGGAACTAATATCATGCTGTGGTAAATTGTTCTAATGCCTGATGACGTGCAGCTGTCATAAATCCATACAGGTGTTTAATTTAATAGGATGTCAAGCAGCTGCATAGTGATATTTTTTCGGCATATTGACTTTCTTCCACAAAATGAATGTTGTGAGCAGACAGCTGGAGGGTCACGCTTTATTTTCTTCGCAGGCGACCCAGATTTTTTGTGAATAGGTTCATCGGGGGGATGACGTGTCCACTGTAGGCTGATGTAGAAATTGTTTGTCTCGCCCTACTTTCCAGAAGGAAAATTACAGACCAGAACCAAAAAGATTTAACTGCGCCTCCTTGTCTTGCTTCTATACATATTTGCAAAATTACCCACAGAAATAAAAATGCAATCCCTTTAACAGATGCCATTTACACATTGAAAACCAACCCCAACACATCTGAAGTCAGAAACCTCTAAATTGGGTAACCCACAAAAAGGAAACTGCCAGTGTTTAACAGGCAAGCTGCATTCTTATTGTGGGGGGTGGGTGCTCGTTCAAACAGAGAATGAACTGGTCCTTCCTTTGCACAGGAGGAGTGGGTGTGGCCTGAAAGATGACACCAGGGGACGATGAGGGCAGAGCAGTTTGCAGGGAGAATCAGTCATCAAGTAGGAGGGGCTCAGAGAATTCATATGGAAACCAGCCTTATATCAAGCTGGACTGCAATAGGGTGCAAACTCCCAGCTGAGGCTACAGTAACATTCAAAAGACACTTATCCCCCAATGCCCTGGAACAGAGAAAAATCAACACTCCAGTTCAACTAGTTACATGCACCTCTATTCCAGTGTCTGGCAAGATTAAACCAACAGGGACTGTATTTCAGAACTAAACATACAATTTACCAGAAACAAAATGACAATGAGGGGTCAAACCAAGAGGCATGGAGAATAAACGAGAAGGAATAAGGACTAACCCTAAACACAGGGAAAAACAGTAACATGGGATGCTAACAGGGAGCATCAACAAACCACAAGCTGGACCAAACCCACAGCATGAATAATGACCGACACACATATACACAGAGGTCAGAATGAGGGACAGGTGCGAGTCGTAATCAATGAAGTAAACACTAAGGACAAAGGGCGACAAAGAACAGGGGTGGGAAGAACAAGACGGCCAGTGACCCCTGCTGGCCTAACTGGGACATACCTGGGGCATATCCTGCAAGTGCATAAAATTTTGAGGCTTTGCATAGACTTTCATGTCTAAGTTGCTTCAGTAATACCCTGACCATCAAAAATGCATCTAAAAAATACACTGAAGGTCTGATGTATCATGATCTGCTATGAAAATATACTGAATAATAGTCTCATTTGACAGTACCATCATTAATGTAATCCGGAAACATTTCCAGAGCATGAAAAAACTGCTGTGTAACTCCACCTAGCGAAGACTGCCAGTCAGCTCGGAATAATCAATCCTGAACCAATTTGCCAGGACTCCTCCTCTGTCACCGTGGGTGGCTTGGTGCCTGTGAGCTCACAGACAGGACGGATGCTCTGCATTTTTCCTCATATAAAGGTTATTTCGCTCACCGTCAGCTTGCTAGTTTAAACAAGACAATTTTATAAATTGTACCCCCCCAAACTGTTCCCAATGGCACTTTGTCAGGAAAATCCTTTTATCACTGACATAACAATTTAATAATTGCATATAATAATAATTTGTCTCTTTGCAGAGATGTGATATGGCCCAATGAAGGGGCTTGACACCTTGGAGATGATTTGATCTATTGTTTGTTCTTAAAGATGGCTACAGTGTAAGAATGCTGCCAGTGACTAAGCATGGCTCTGTGCGGGCTAGAAGGCAGAAACACGGGTTCTGCGTCGCACAGGGCTGCCATCTTGGGGGCTTGCTAAGTCCAAGTGCAAAGTATGAAGGGCTTAACGCAGTGGAAATATGCCGGGGCGGATAACAGGTGACTCACTTATTATGGGATATGGCAGACTATGTTTCTATGCATGGGAACCGAATGGGGTAATGTCACAAAACAGTGTCCCCCTCTGCATCCCCCTGTACAGCTGGCACCACCTCACACACGACATTGACTAAACGGGTAGGATTTCAGCTATTTTGACATCCAGTATTTGAAAATTCCGATCACCCAAGGTGACCTGTGCATCCTTGACAGCTTATTAAATGTGACTGATTAAAGAGGCCGGCAGTGTACCAGCTAGCTTATTGTCTATACACCGGTAATGACTCTGGTGGAACCAGAGATATTTCAGCTGGCATACTGAATCTTCCAATTGGTATGTTCTTATCTGGTATAGGGGGATCTAATGCCTTAGGTATAATGTATGTATGTGTATAATGTATGTGTATGTGTATGTCCAAGCAGTGTATATTCCTCCCCACCTCCCCTGTCTCGCATCTTTGGATGAAGTTGCAACTCTGCTTTCATTTTCACACGTGCCAGCACATTGTGTTAATGACAATACAAAATGAATTGAATTGAATCTGTTATGCGTTTAAAATTGATTCTCATTTACGAGACGTCAGAATTGCTTATATTTGAACTGCTAGTGTCTTCTAGTCAGACTGTTCTATTTATGTACTCCAGGAATAAACCAATCAGGACTCACTGGATAAAAGGTTCACTGTAAACGTCTGCAGGCAGGATGCAAAGTTCTCTAAAATGCAGGCACAAAAAAAACCATAATAGCAAAGTTGATGGATTCACATGGAGCTTGCTCTTCAGGGATTTAAATCAGATAGATACACGGTGTGGCGTGCAATGAAGTGATGACTGGTAGATGCTAAATTATGCCAGTCCCACGTTTCCGAGGCATAAGAACCCAGGCTGCAGTAACCGTGCTCAGAGATGACTCATGCTAATCACATTCCACCTTGCGGCCCCTCAACACAGCATCGGACACGATCAGGACATGTGCTGGCTAACTGCTTCATGTTGACTGGGCGCCCGGACAATAAATAATACTGTATACTGGGATGTGGGACGTCCTGCTGACTCATACAATCCTTTCTGCATGATGGCAATTACCTTTTACATCACCACGATTCTCTGCCATGCTGTCGATTTAGAGCCAAAATCCAGGACCAATCAAGGAGCAGTTCTGCTGGATTAGTGCATTAGGCACTGATTAACACATTCTCAGTCTCTTAAAATAAGCACTTTTGCACCCACAGATCAATTTTAAATCCCTCCTATAAACGGTTAAAGCTAAATTTGCATTTCTTGAAATGCTCTGTTGACATTCAGGAGCACTACATACGGTAGTAGCAGAAGCCCCTTGAGCCAAGCATGGAGTCACATGAATGACAGCAATGTAAAGCAGGCCTCCAGGCCTCATTCTGTCAGCTCTACCAGTTGCTAGCCTTGGCCAGGTCTGGTCAGACCTGTCAGCTGGAGCCAGTAGCTGGTCAGCAGCTGATTGGGGACAGAATATTCAAAGTTGTTTTCATTTGCTCATAGCAGCAAAAGTGTTCACAGTGTAAGGTTATGAACTATGCAGGTAAAAACAGGCAACCGACTATTTTTTTATAGTCTTGGGAGCAGGGCACAGAAACTGAACTGGGAGAAGCTGGTGACAAGGCAGGATCCTTCTGTCAGTGAGTTAATGGGCTTTAAAATGCCGCTGCTTTTATAAAGTTGTTACAGTTTACACATCGCAAAAATTCAGAAAAAGTTAAAGGGGTCGGGTGAGTCATGCCAGTCTTGACAAATGGGAGACTTGGAGAGAGACACATGTAGAAAGTCCATGACATTATGTTATTTGGCAGAGTGCTACAAAAAAAAAAAACCTGCAAATCTCTAAATCTGAGCTGCCCTGTGGCCAAGTGATCACTAAAGTATGTTTGCAATATGAGGAACATCAAAAATGTGTCAGAATTTAAAACAAGCTTTATTGTATTAAACATTCATCCATCCATTTTCTGTAAGCGGCTATCCAAAGCAGAGCCATGATGAGCCTGGAGACAGTCCAAGGAAGCACAGGACACCAGGCAGGGGACGGCCCAGAAGGCATGGCAGCCCGGTGCTGGGCACATGCTCACACACTACGGGCAGCAATTCACGTTTTTGGGTAAAAGCCAGTAGATCAGGGTATTAATGGGAAAGAATGTACAAACTCCACAACACCGGGAGGGAAGAGCAGGAAGAGGATCCATGATCCTCGAGGAGTGAGGGTGCAGAGGTGCCCAATCAACTACTGTACCTACTGCATGCTTGAAATGCTTGTGACATAGAGCTAGCAATGGACCAGTAAATACTGATTTTTTTTTAAGAAAAACAAAAGCATGATTTGCGCCTATAGCTTCCAGGAGAGGCTCTGTAGCCGTGTACCTCCACATAAAACAAGCAGGCATAGGAAGTGGGTAGACGCATGGATGGATGGATGTATAGTAACATGATCAGAACCATATGAAAATGCATATACACCATAATCTTTCTGTATTTGCTGTGATCTAAGGGATCCAAACATCACAAAGTCTATATTTATGTGAAATTTGACAAAACTGCAGTCAACCACAAAAAAAAGGCTACAGTTATGAAACAGCAATGAACACAAGCTGAAACGATACATGATTCATAGGTCTGTGATTGCCTTATGAGAGATGGATACATAAAATCGCTATTTTACTAAACTGAATGTGGGTAAATAAATACTTGCTACAACTGTCAAGAATCAGTTAAATATTTATAGCACTGCCATTGCATTTTTTTCCATATTTCCTCTTTATGCGTATTAAGACATTAAATTAGTAGGGAGAGATTTCCTGCAAAAATGAATATGTACAAAGTTACAAAGTCTGCTGTAAACACTCGTCTGCCGCAAGCGAATATTTGTGGAAAATTGACACTAAAAAATGTGACAGAACACACTGCACTTGACAATCGCTTGCACATTTAGCTTATGAGTTATGACAGAGATCCAGAAAACGTCAGTTATTTATTTAGGAGATAAAACGCTGTCCATTGGGTACAGTCCTCTGATCTGTACCATCGGCAACTACATACTATGCAGAAACTAGTTCCTGAGGTGAGTTAGTGAAAAAGGAGGCAGTTATTGCTGGTAGGCAGACCAGCAGAAGCAGACAACCAGCTTGCGGGGGGTGGATATTCCCCTATAATAGCCCTCCTTTTACATAATAAAAGCCCTTTACATAAAATCAACAAAATTTTTTCAGTCTCCTTTGGCTGCTAATACCTGGATTTCTCTGACCCAGTTCAGTGTATCTGGTCACTATAGTCCACTAGTCCAGTGGTGTTTCTCAAACCAGTCCTTGGGGACCCCCCAGAACGACCACGATTTTGCTCCCTCCCAACTCCCGGGGAATTGGGAGAAAATGTGGAGCGTTTGAGAAGCACTGTTCTTGTCTACTAGTCCCGGTTCCCTCACTGAGCGAGTGGAAAAAGCAGTGTGAGAAGGAGGCAGAGTCTCCCTGACGCCGTCTTCCATACCACACGCAGACACTCGGCAGGAAACTAGACCTCAGACCTCTCTCCATGATCATCGAGCAGTACGCCACGTTCTTCTAAATGAGTACCTTGCACCATGCTAGGCTACAAAATATTTTGTCTACATAAAAAAAACAAAAGTTGGGACATAAAATGCATTTTCGAAGCCTCAGAGTTTAATAAACCATTCTTTGTGCAGGTTGTGTGACTTTGGGAGTAACTCCACACCCATCCCTCTTCCAAACTGGCCGTTCAGAATCGGCAGCTTCCTGTAGACTCACACTAAGACCTAGATGAACAGCAATGGCAGCAAAATATGGGCCCCTCCAGTGGCAAACTCACAAACTCAGAGGGGATGAAACTATCACCGTGGGTGCCCATACTTCCCATAAAGCTACACAGCGAGGGTGTCGCCAAATCGGACCGGCTTCCCCCACCCTGCACGACTCTGCTGCTAAACAGAGATAATGATGGACGCAGCAAGTCTGAATCCATCACACCATGAGCCACTTTCTTCCCCTGAGGACTGGCTTGTCACAGCAATGACATTGGCACATGAGAGAGGTTTTTGGCCCGGCTCTGAATAGGGACTCCACGGTGTGTGTGTGTCATGTATATATGTATTACACTGTGGGTATGTTATTCTGACGTTGTGGGGATCATTTTTTCAGTCCCCACGCGGGGAAACTCAAATTTACAGGCAAATCAGAAAACTACAAATGTCTACGAAAGTCTTGTATTTTGTTTGGTTATTGATGGTTACTGAGGGTTAGGGGTGGGTAGGGGGTAAGGTTGTCATGATTGGGATTAGGGTTTTGCCCATAGAAATGAATGGGCGGTCCCCACAAAAATATCAAAAGCAACGTGTGTGTGTGTGTTTATGTTTAGTGATGTTACTGTTAGTCAGTATAGTTGTCAGTCTATTTTGACAAATATAACTGCAGAAAGAGTTTGGCATCACCAGAATGACCAATGAGGGATACTGTAACTTTGTGGTAAGCTAGAGGATCATTCAACCCTTGCGGACAGGAATCTGGGTGTTTGATCTGATACACATATAATGACCTACATATTTCAATGATTTTACATCGACTATATGCATTTCTGACACTCATTGCTACTGAACAATTGAATTCAGCATCTCAACTTGCACAAAGTAAGAACAGCTTCAAAATTAAAGCTAAAACAGGGTTACGGTGAGCTTTTAGAGTAATGGGTATATTGCAAATGTTTTCTAGGTGAAACAAAATTCAAGAACAATTATAAAATGCAGAAGAAACCAAATTAGAAATTATATTCTAATTTCATATTTGAAATTATACTCCACCTCACAAACCACAAACATGCTGACAGAAGTTAACAGAATGATTTTTTTTACTAGCTGGGAAATGACACAGAACACCGCCAGTGACACGAGTGCAGATACAAGCAAGTTCTGCCTTCTGAAATATTTCAGACACTGACTCATTCTAGTAAACCCCACTATTCCCAATAAAAAAGCCAGCTCAGTCTACTATGGTCTTGGAAAGCTATTCTGTGCCAAGTCCAAAGCATGCAGCCCGTTTCCCAAACTTAGTGGGCTTGAAAGACATACCCGCCTTTAGAAGAGACCATTTGGGCCAATGCAGATACACATTTATCATTCCAAAGTCCTGACCGGTGCAGTAAAAATGTTAAATCTGTAGATAATGCGACTTTCCAGTGACACTTCTCATTCATTCAGTTGCATTATGCTGCAGATTGTAAGCTCCTTCTGCTACTCTCTCCCACCTTTACAGCCAGAGGATTACATGGACTTAATCTACTTTCTGCAGATCCATTTGAATGCTAACCAGTCCAAAAATAAATCAGAACTCAGGATCTTCGCAAACAACAAACATGAGCGAGATAGTGCTGGAGCAGCTGGACCCTGTGCCTGTCTCTGCCTCTCCTTTTGGTCCTCGCTGCCGCTTAGATGCATTACTGCTGAGGATTTTTTTTTAATTAGCAAACCACGTCAATGAGGGCTGAGAGCTCTCCTCCAGCATGCCCACAAAGGCTAAACTGATTATATGTGAGTGGAAAATGACCCAGAGCACTACAGACAGACTCCTCAGCCCAGCGGGGTCCCTCGGACGGTCCTCGCCTTGACACACTAGCTAGGAGTTGCACATCTCACTGCCTTTAAAGCTGCAAGCTTTAGTTTGCAATAATTCTTAATAAAGCAGAAAGAGGAAAGCTCTTGTCCTGCTCTCACCATTGTGAGGGTCTTGCTCCACTATGCCTGGCTCCATAACTTCTCCAAGGTGAGGAGCTGGGGCATGCTCCAGCAGGGGGAGGCGGGAAGCCTGGAGCGAGCCTGGTCACCTGATGGCCGGACGGACGTGTGCTGCCGATGCTCGGGCTGATGTGGTACATCTGGCTTCTCCGCCTGAGCGATGGGGGCTGGAGCTGTAGGCAGGCCCCGCGCCAGCCGTCTCCTCTCGCGGCTCTTAAAGGCACAGAGGCTTTTTTCCCCACCCGGTGGCTGCTGCTGAGCAATCTGCCCCGTGTCATTCAGAAAACCTCAACAAGCGCTCCCTGTAGGGGGCTGGGTTTCCCACACGGTTCACGGCACCTCTGTGCTTGTTGCTTCAAACCAAGGACTTAAGTTTCACAAAATAAACTTTTAACTGGGTAAAATTCCTGCGAGAGGTAATCTGAACAGAAACAGCCCACGAACAGCTAGAACT
>JAODKL010000040.1:18441373-18455286 GCA_026780765.1 Petrocephalus schoutedeni | reverse complement strand
GAGAGAGAGAGATATTTGTTTATCCAGAAGGAAATGTAGGTGTCCAGTAGCTTATACACAGTATACACACACATAGGCACACAGACCTATGGCATTCACACACACATACATACTGCAAAAAATACAAAGGATAATATCAAGAAAAAAAACATAATTGTGTGCAATTACAGTAAAGTTAGATATGAAAGTTAGAAATAAAAGTTAGAAATAAAAATTATGCATACAGATGAAGGCATGGTGTAGAGGGCAGTGTGCTGCACAGGCCTGAACACTTAAGTCCATCACACTCCTCCCCTTCAATGTGACGTTGAAGAGCTGTATGGCCCTAGGGACAAAGGACCTTCTGAGCCTGTCCGTTCTGCATGACAGAGACAGGAGCCTGCTACTGAACATGCTCTTCTGTTTGGAGAAAGTGGTGTGCAGAGGGTGGCGGTCATTGTCCAGTACTGAGAGCAGTCTTCTCAGGGTCCTCTTATCTGCAACTGATGTCAGTGACTCCAGCTCCATGCCCACCACAGAGCTAGCTTTCCTCACCAGCCTGACCAGTCATCCAGCATCCCTCTTCCTAATGCTGCCTCCCCAACATACCACAGCATAGAAAAGGACACCGGCCATGACAGACTGGTAGAACATAAGCAGGAGTTTGCTGCAGACATTGAAGGACCCCAGCCTCCTAAGGAAATAGAGCCTGCCCTGCCCTTTCCTGTAGAGTGCATCAGTATTGGCAGACCAGTCCAGTTTATGGTCAAGGTGTACCCCCAGGAACTTGTATGTACTGACAGTCCCCACATTCACCCCATCGATGGTGACAGACGGCAATGGAGGGGCAGTCCTCCTGAAGTCTGCTACCATTTCCTTTGTTTTGGTGAGGTCGGTCAGCAAGGTGGCCATGTTTAATAATGACGTTTGAGGTGTTTATTTGTGAAGCAGCAAACGCCCACTGGCTGTGCGGTCTGAAATCCCAGTTGGAGTCCTGGCAAACTGGAGAGTCGATACAGTCAGTTATTTTACTTTTTGAACGATTTTCTTTTAAATGCAAAGACATGCGACTTGGGCGGCTGGATTACGTGATAGAACTATCCAGCAGACTTGGAAGCTGCACTCCAGCCTTACGTCTAATCATACTACTGAGAGTCAGCATCACCAGGCTGCGTCTTGGGTGCGGACCGTGCGGCCGGCGGCAGATCGCGGCGTCCGTCTCCTTCCTGAGCCACCTCCAGCGCCGCCTGGGTCCCGGATCACCTGTAACCGCTTACCCAGCGTACAGCAGGTGATGCCTGCATGGTCTCCCACAGCTACCTACGGTTTCCTCCGGGCTCTGAGTTAGGCCGTGTTAGTGATAATCAGCTGAAAAGCTAAAGATGGTTCATTGTCTCCTACGAACTCTAAAAAATTAATTCATATGGATAATATTACTAAAGCATTTGAATAGACCTATAAAATTATAGAATACATTTTAGCAACTCCGATTGCAGTGCTGGTTGATACTGTTTTTATATTTTAAACCGTGTGTCTACTATTGTCAGTATACAATTTTGCTTTCCTGTAGCCATTAGATAGTGCTACTGAATCCGGGCAGAATGGTAGGAACTGTGCCCAGGACGTAAAAGCTTTGCTCAGTTTATTTTGCATGAAGTATAATTTGAATTATAAAACATTTCTCAGGTAATGCGTGTAAAACATTTAATTCTACTTTCAATTATACCGAGTTCCCATATAAAAATGATTACGTTTTAATGCTATTAGTTACTGAAAGGCTTTCAGGATGTGACAAGTAGAATATTACTTTTATATGCAAGGAAAAGTTTTATTACATAATTATGGAATAGTATTTTACTCTTTATAGTTGTTCTTGAAGGTCTGAATGGAGGGTTTGAGGTATTAATGACCTCGGGAGCTGTTCTGGGCTGCGTACAGCAGCTCATTTCCTTTGGCTGTTGCCATTGACCCTTCAGTCTTGGCACCATTTTTCTTCTTTATGATTGCACTTCCTGTTATTTGTTGTATGATAAACTGGAAATGTGACTATTTAAAAAATGAATAGTTATATTAATTTCTCATATCACCGACTATTTCTCATCTTTCTATAAAGCACTTTGTGCATGAAAATGTGCAACGAAAAACAAACTTGACTGAACTGCCAAGCCGTACGCAACCAGTCGCTCATTTCTGAGGTATGCGTGCACATTGACCACAAGATGCACCTTCATGATGAGTAAGGGGCTAAGAAAGCAGCTGCAGCCCAGGGGCCGGCGCTCATCCTTGGAGGCTGTTCTGGCTCTCTGGCCGGCAATCGGCCGCTGGTGCGAGGGCGTCCTGCCAGCTAGGGCGTCCATAACATTACGGTAAGACACGTTAGTGCAGTAGTGCTGTACAGCATATAGCTGCTCAAAGCCACTCTGCAGAAAGAACCAGAGTGGCCAAAGATTCCAAATGCAGCATTTTACTAAATGGCCTGACTGAACTATGCAAGTGCAACTCCAAACTGTGTGCCATCTATGGTCATTCATTTCCTGTCTTTCTGTAAGGAAAAAAAAAAAAAAAAAACAACATTAGCAGTAAGCACAGCACCGGTACATTTTTTGTAGCCTTCAAAGGAGATAAGCTCCTACCAATACTCAAGCTTTTCTTGGGTGATTTGTTTACATAAATACACTGGATTTCTTTAACATAAATTGAGCAGGCCCTTCCTCAAAAGATGCATTTTCCAAAAAGCCAGTTAGGATTATGGAATTCTTTAACTTGTTAGAACTTCTCACACACACACAAGGGGGTAACTCAGAATTTGCGTCTTGCAGCTGATAATGTAACACACAGGTGGAATTTGTTCAGTGAGTCTTACAGGCAAAACAGGCAGAAAACAAGCTTCTGTACCCTTTGAGTGACCTTGAATATCACAATTTGGAGAAGCGATCATTTGCTACTATAAACCAGGAAGCTCTCGGCAGAAAAAAACAAGACTCTCTCAAGGCACCCAAGTGCACCTTCCGACAACCACTTTATTGCCCAATTCGATGTCACTCTGTGAATGTGCTCTTTGGCACCCTCTGCTGGCTCTTGGGACACACAACATTTTCTTTTGCATCAAGCCCCAACATTTCCACATACAATATTACACCTAATTATTGACACTAAAGACAAATGTCCCCAAATGTATTTTTTTACATGATACATTTAACATAATGGCCCATAAGTAACTTTCAAAAACATACTGACGTGTAGTATTTTTATCTTAAAATACAAGCACTTATGGAATGGTTGTTATTAAAACCAATTAATTTTCCATTTACATGCATTCATAAAGAGAAAGAAAATAACATTTGGAATACTGAGATTTAAAACTGCAAACGTGTATGCTAACATGGTGAATTTTCAACAGTGCGTTCAACAGTCTTTCCAATGAAGGTACATAGTCAAATTGCCACCATAAAATACAGCCTGGTTTTAAAAAATGCTTTAAATGGATAATAGAGCAAGTCTGAACCGTTTTTTCTAACAAGCAGAAAGTAGAAAATGGATAGAAATACAAAAAGGTCTTTATATACAAGCTTAGTTTGTTACATGTTTCTTAAAAAAAAGACAGTTAATACTGTTTAACATCCTCTTTGTACTCAATTTAAATACCAGATACATAAAGCATAAACCACATGCTGTTTATGTCTATTAAAATAATAGTCAGGATTTGCATGGAAACAAAATCTGGATATAAAAAAAAAATCTAATACTGAAAAGAGAAAAACCATGAGGCTTTAAAAAAAAAAGATCAGAAAAGGCATAAATTATTTAGATTTTGTTTTACTTTCAATTTACAGTCATACTGTAATTTTCAGCAAAATAAGTGCTTAGAAGGTAATGAATGGGGGAAACTGTATACATTAAACAATGACTAATGTCAAGGCTGGGCGTAAACAATTTTCATCAGTGTGTATAATTATGTATAATTTCTGAAACGTGTTTTAAAAAAACTGCTTTGGTCTTACAAGTACCTTTAAATCAGATTGCATAGATGAACCCAAGTGTCCTTAATAGTGCAACAAAGCAAATAAGGGGTTTTGTGTCATAGCAATGATAAAATGTGTCACAGTGCAGCTTTTTATATAATCATGTACACACTGCAATCCAATCAGAATAACAAGTCACGACACACAAATACCGGAAGAGACAGGTCTGGGTTGTGAGGGTAGAGTGCTTTCACAGAAATGTGTCTAGAATGTGCAGAAACGTGCAGCTCAAGGCTAAAGGAAGAACTTTTTTTCTGTTAGCCCTGTGTGAAATATTTAACCAGAAAACCAGAGGGGTAAAAAAAAAAAAAAAAAACTCGAAAAGAGGATGCAAAAGAAAAAAAGGAAAGCAAAGGAAAGACTACATTGCTTTGGAAATGAATAGGGGAATTATTAAGTATTAACATTTTTTTCCCAAATGAAATATCAATCATTGAAAGAATTTAAAATAAGATAAAGTACTAAGTAAGCTACTGTTATTTATACTCCACAATAAATGACACTAAATTACAAAAACAAAGTATTGCCCTACCTTGAAGTAAACTTCTACCTTGTGTTTTGGTGAGATCTTTATTTATACAGCAAAGGACTCCACATTAGTCTTTCAGACAAGTCACTGTGTCCTTTAAGGACATGACATCATGCAGCCTAACCAAAAGAGACAATAAAACAATAATAATAATAATAATAATAATGATAAATGTAATACTAAACCAAGGCTTCTCCAAACAAAATCCACAGTTGCTTTGGTCTCCCTGCTCCAAGAATAGCTTTTATCACTTCCTGTAATTTGCCACATCAAGATTCACACCCCCGAAAGACTCAGGGTACCAGAACAGAAGCTCCTTTTAGAAAAGGGTCCCGATCAAACCACAACTGAAACAAACATCGGGTTTCGGTAGACTCATGGCAATTGGGTGGTAAATCAGGGGATTACCGCCCACTGGCCTGCCCCTGACAGTAACGGCAAGCGTGGAGGAAGACGCGGCAAAGGCTGCCATTAAGCGCGACTGACATGACTTCCCGAGCTCTTACCTTTACGCTGCATTAATCAACGCCCCAAGCTGCAAAAGAAGCGGCTGAAATCCGCCAAAAAGCAGACGAGTTGACGACGGGCTCCTCAGACCAAACGAGGTGACAGTGTGGGAGGTAGAATGAGAGCACATTAAACGAGCCCTAATGCTGGTTTCCTGCACTGGCGCGTTACAGGGATCCGAGAGGTCACTATGGGAAGGGGTCACCTTGCAGGATGTCCGGTCAGGGGCCACCGTCACTGACCCACCACAATATCGGCTCACCCCTGCATCCCTCGGCCCGGAATGGAGCCGAGGGTCACCATAGTGCAGGTGCATGTGATCTGAGCATGAGGGAGACAAGCTTAACACCAGACAGCCGCAGCAGACCCCTGCTCAAGCCGCACACGCTGCCCCAACATCCAATTCTGTCATTTTAAATGGCAACTTGCTCTTTCTGTACTCGTTCAGCAACCGCAGATGGTTCTCGCTATTGAATTTAAAGAGTTTTCTGAGAGTTTTAATGATATTACAGTCGTGGGTAATATCCAGTAATATTAGTAATATGACTGTTCTGGTGTGGGTCTTACAGGAAGGAAAATGTTCAGAGCGTGCCTCACTCTTTAGGAACGTCATTTCAAAAGGCTCAGTTTGAATCCACCACTTACAAATTGCATTGTTGCTTCATAAGACCATTTCTCAATGGCTTTCAAGGTAATCAAAAGATCAGTCACGGCAATAAGAAATGGGTATGATACATTTATGATACAATTATTATTATTTTTTTAAAAGCAAGCACACTGTCCCATCTGCTTGGGTCTGTTGGAGCAGTTATCGTGGGCGTTTTGCCCATTCACACAGTTTGAGAAATCCCTTGGAGCTTAGGGATTTAGCAGAAATCGCCGCAGTATGGGGTGCTCATTCTGCCCACCAGGGGGCAGCAGCACACTGCATACACTTGCCAACACCTCCTCTAACAGGATATGAAGAGGGGGCAGCAATGATTTCAGTGAATACATTACAGAACGTGCCCAGAGACCTATGGCTCAGAAGTGGTGAAGTTTTAGAAGACAGAAGGAAAAAAGAAAAAAAAAAAAAGCAAAAAACAGTTGGAGAAAAGGCAGGCAATTTATTACCGGAGCCCTTGGGATTTTTAAACCGGTGCCACCCTCTAGCAGCTGTTTCTCCAGCTGGGTCAGTAGGGCGTGGTGCCCTCCCACTCCACCAGGTACTGCACCTTTCCCTCGGGGGTGATTCGGCGGGCCAGCACCTGATACCTCTCTCCGCAGGTGAGCCGTCCGGCCGCCCCAAAGTAGCTGGTGATGGAGGACTTGAGGTGGGACAGGGATGAGTCGTCCTCACTAATGCTCTCGAAGGTGTGGCTGTCGATGGCGCCATCGAGAGGCTCGGGAGCGTCCTCGGACTCCAGAGCGCCCTGGCCCAGCTCGCTCTCGGCCACGGCCTTCCTGGTGGCCAGCATGGCGTAGCTAGTGGTGCGCAGCTTCCTCTTTCTGCTGCCTACATTCTTCCTGTTGGGGGGGGGGGGGGGGGGGGCTGTCAGTGCCACGGCAGATGCAGCAGCCTCGCTCCACCTCACAACACACGCCGGCCAAGGATTCGCTGGCTGGAGCGCGCAGTTCAGGGTGAGAGTCTCGCGCAGCATGCAGCTAAGGTCACGCACGCACGCGCACACACACACACACACCACGCCTTGGCTTTTTCTTCACAACCTTCTATCCCCACATTTCACGCTGAACCCAACAAGCGCCATTGTGCCGTTTGTGCAGCAACCAAACTTGACGGGCATCGAATCTCGGACCCTCGGCATGGAGATTCCAACCGCAATTAAAGGCATGGGAATTACGAGAAACAGAGTAGGAGGAAGGTTGTAGCATTTTGTGCTGCCGTACTGATAACAATGGGCCCACCTGCACACACACACACAAAGAGATTGCTTTCTAATGGCAGAAAGGAAGACTGGATTGGAGCTGCATCTGCTCCGAATTCTGCTAGGCCTTAAGGCATCAGAAAACACAAAACTCGGGAAAATGCAGTGATAAACTTCAGGCCTCTCATTTGAAACATTGTTTTGCCTTTCAAGAATTTCCCTCTCATACCCCCCCCCAGCAGGGGGTGCCAGGAGGGCTTTCATCTAAAACAAGCTCTGAATACCCCTATGTTGGGAGTGCTAATTTGGGAGCTTATCAGAGCCCCCAGGCAGAGACACTTCTGTCATAATACTGGAACATAAAAGCGAATGGGGGGGGGGGTACTTTAAGTGGCCCGTTTGATCTGTGCCTTAGCGATGTTGCGCAGTAGGGATGCTCCCTCGTTGCCATGGGACTATGCCGCCCTCCGCTGGAATCTCGGCATCCACTCACACCCTCCTTATAGGCCGCCCCTCCAGAGCCTGCCGGGATAATGAGCGCGTGGATCTAAAATAAAACCTGAGAGGGGAGAGGTGAAGGAAGCCTGGCTGCCCAAGTCGCATGCTGCCCTTTAAATTCCCACAGGAGGCCGCCATGAGAGGCGGCAAGGCCGCACAATGAGGGGAAATGCCCCCCCCCCACCCCCAAAGTGGGGTCCTCATTACTGGGGAAAGTGGAGAGCTTTTCTGGAGTTCTGCATGTTCCTACATGAATGGCTAAAAAAGCATGAAGCGTTTACAGGAAGCTGGCGCCCAGCTTGGAGTCTGCACATGCTCAGTGTGGCCCTGGCCTTACCCTCTTAACCTCCCCCTCTGTCGTGCCTGGATTTTATACCTCATCTCATTTTCCACCCCGGAATAAAGGGGTCAAACCAGTCTATGGGCTGTAGTCCAGCTGGCATCAGATATATGAGGAGATTTTTATTGCCCCCTTATTTGTCTGCATATCAAAGGCCGGCGACAGTGCTTATGATTCTACTGTCACTGTATACGGCCAAATCATTAAGGAACCAGGAGCGGTGCTAAGGTATGCCAGTAAAAACTGAAGCACGACCCATCAATAATGTTTAACTCGTACTGGAATGGCCACACTGTGCTAAATCTGCCATTCCATTTCCTTTGCATGCCTCATATATGCTAACAGTTATGTAGCACAGTGCTAAGTACAATGGGCTGCCCGTGGCTCTGTGGCTTCACACCTGCAAGACTTGGTAGAATTTTAGCGTGTATCTTTAAGTCTCCTCTTGCAGCTCAAAGCTGCAAATCTGGAGTCTACCTCGCCCCGTAGTGCATGTAAGTCACTTCCTGCTTTGTGTCCTGGGATAGTGCAATCAGCCCTGAACTAGAAAGGTGGTTCAAAGTTGGATGGAGAAGAATGGCATAAAACAGTATTTTATATAGTGAATTAATTACAGTAATGTTAATGTGTGTACACAGAAAGTGTATATGCACTTTTAAAATTTGGTCAAAACCAGTAATTAGATCATAATTTACATAATAATCTTTACTAGATCTACATTCACCATGTTTGTACTTTTATGAATTTTATGAATAAATGAGAGGAAGTATATTCAAACCACAATTTGAAGATAAGCACTGCTAATAAATACCAAGGCTGATCATGCTAAAAATATCTCTACTGCAAATAAGTATCAGGAATCTGGCTTATCCGTTGGGCTTAGCAAGGCAGCATTCACCGTGGGACACAAGCCTACAAACTGCTGTCTGCATGTCCAACATCGTGACCAAAGAAAAGCCGGGTGTTATATGTAACAGAGCAAAAACCTGCACATATGAGCTCAGAGGTAAAGTCAGGCGTGAATCAGAAAAATGCACAACAACAAATCCAGCAGCTAATCCCGGGCATCTCCCTCCGTTTGCCGTTTATGGTGGAGTCCCTCGTTCATCCATGCTAAACCTCTTTCGCTACCTTTGTACCCCTGAGCGCAGCTTGGAGAAGATCACCTACGACAGCGAATGTCAACAGGTGTCCCTCGCGGGCGGCAGGACGGCTTCTCTCGCCTTCTCCACCAAGGCGTCCCTCGATATGCCTCGATATGCAGCTTCTCAACAGACTGCCCAGTCCCCAGCCCAGTGACATTCAACCGACTTTAATCGGTGTCAACCATGTTGACGTCGGCTCTTGTGTGAGCACGAAGGCGAGGCTCCTCATCACCACTGGAGATCACCAGCAGACACGGGGAAAGACCGTACCGGAAGTCATAGGACGCGCTCGTGGTGGCCGACCCGGAGGTGCTGGCTGCGTCTGTCGAGTCCAGGTCCAAACTGAAAGTCCGGCCAGAGCTAGTGCTGGAAAGACAAAAACAGCAGAGAAAAAAAAGGAGATATGTATCAGACTTGGCCGGTTTTCCGACCATGACAGGTTAAATCCCAGGTCCATTCAGGCCCGTGTTTGAATTCGTCATGCGAGGGCCTCACGCCAAACCCAGCTGGTCTCCCAGGCCGCAAAGCTGCCATGCCCGTGCTCTGCTGGCTTACGCCCGAGCCGTGACAGCACAGCGAGAGAGGACAGCGGGGCACGGCCACGGCTCGCCTTTATCCCGCCATTTGCTGCCCGGCCAAGGGCGTTGGTGTGAGCGGACTTTAGAGGAGCGCGAGTTTGGAGGCAAAAAAACACAAAGGCTAGCAAGACAGAGACAAAGATTCATTCCAACCTGGTGCCTCCGGATAACCGTTCCCCAACTGACCGGCCGTCTTGTTGATTAGGGATTAGCCCTGGCTGGCAGCTATGGCAGGAGATGCGTCCAATGAGGATGGCAGGGAGGGGTGGGGCAGACAGTTACTGCTCATCTCCCCATCACTATCTCAGGCATCACCACCCCCCCCCCCCCCACACACACCTCCACACCACATCCTCAATCTCATTCCTCATGCTTTTTAATTGTCCCCGAAGCCAAACGGGTTCCCCGTTAATTATTTGCCACGGAGCATCTGAACGCCGATAACCTTTACCGTGAGATATAATTAAACTACTTCAATTAGCTCTCTGCTGAAAAACTGTTGACGGAACAAGATTTTATAGTCTTTTCGGAGGGAATAACACACAGACACGCAAATTAACGCGATGGCGCCTGACTTAACGTAAGCGGCTTCCCGAAGACGGACAGGCTCCCACGTCACTAATGTCTGCGCTGCTGTTACTAAGGCATATTACATCCCCAGCCGGATGGAATACAGTGCAGTACCTAAGTGTAAAACCGGAAGCCTGCATATCAATTAACGTTAATTAACAAAAAGACCATCCACCCTAAAACTGCTCATAATGGTCATGGTGGTGGAGTGGCCTGGTGCCTCTCCCAGGATGCACAGGGCACAAGGCTGGGGT
Source organism: Petrocephalus schoutedeni (assembly GCA_026780765.1). Classification (NCBI taxonomy): domain Eukaryota; kingdom Metazoa; phylum Chordata; class Actinopteri; order Osteoglossiformes; family Mormyridae; genus Petrocephalus; species Petrocephalus schoutedeni. Next base: position 18,444,999 of record JAODKL010000040.1, on the reverse strand, counting down.
ATACCCTGGGCAGGGTGTCAATCAATGGCGAAACATGCACAGTGGAAACCTATTTATTTATTTAATGATCCCCCTCTTCCCAGTCACAGCCGTTCAGGAATTCCCACAAAGCAAGGCCTGCTGTCTTTCCCCGCGTGTAGAAAATTGGAATGCTAATCAAGCTGAAGAACCAATCAAAAACGATGCGTCTCCTCTGTCAACAGCTTTGTTTATTTATCCCAGCCCTCATCTGGGAGCCAGGGGGGTCCGGATTCATGGCCGCACATAGCTCTCGACGTTGCACCACTGCCCTTTTGAAATATTCATGGTGGTGGCGACCAGCCGCCCCCCACCAACCTGGGGGCCCTACCTCCGCGCCAGGGAAAGTATAGTCTTTAAAGTGGCTGCGACAAAGGCCAATAACAGCTCTATAAATAAGCGATGAGGTGCCAAGCAGCAGGCTGGGAAGCCTAAGAAGGGTGAATAATAGCTTTAGAACGGCCGAGTGGCCCCAGTAGCTCTGCGGACCCACGACTGCGAATGTCAGTCATGTGACCCAACGGACCCACGCCTTAGATTTCAGGTTGTGTCCCAACAAAGCTACGTCCATGGATTTCAGCCATGTGACCTAACAAAGTTACGTCTGTGGATTTCAGTCATTGTTTGTCCAATTTCTTTACACAGGAAACAAACCAAACACACAAACAGAACGAAAACATGCAAAGTTTCAGTGCCAGCCCAGGTTTGTTAAGTGATACTCCTGGCAAAGAAGTGCATGAAACAGGTCTGAAGGCCATTTCAGCTGCCAGGGAAGAGTTTATTGTTAAGGCAGTTTGCTGGCTGGCAAAGTGTGCAGAGGATTAGGTCAGTTGTCAATGCAGGACGGCATTTCAGATGAGTATTGACTTTTTGTCTTCCATTCTCAGCTTGGCAGATGCTGTCTGACATGAAGCACTATGCGTTCATGACCTCTGCAGCCTTATTCTAAAGCACCTGCTGTGCCTTCAAACAGTCTGAAAATGTACAACTGCTCCACTAATTAATGTAGGTACGGTGGATGGCCTGGCCTGCTACCCAGGGTGTACCCCGGCCATGCACCTGGAACAGGCTTCAGGTCCCCCTAGTGACCCAGAGCAGGATGGTTACATGATTAGATGGATGGATGGATTGGCAACTGCAAAAATGGCAACTGTCAGATACATCAATATCCCAGCAAAAGAAAAAAAACAACAAAAACAGAATTTAAACTGGGACCGTAAAAGGAAAAGGAGTATTAAAATCTCACATTTTCCTTAAAATCACCTTCATTTGAGATGCTAATTGTCTGTTGTTACACAGGCAGCATATAAAGGATCTCTGCTCATTATAATACATAGATATGAAACTTCATGACCTGAAAGTTTAAAAAACAAACAAAAAAAAACCTGAAGTACGCAGTATTACCTGCACACTTAAAGATACTAAATGTCTAAAAATTGCTGCCAGTTACAGCCTCCCTGGAACTCAATAGCAATTTGCTGGCAATCCACTTTGCCCCGAGAACCTGGAGTCGCTGCAATTAAAGCAAAAAAGTTACCTCTTTAGGCTCTGCAGCTCATCGAGCGTGAAGTCAAAGATGCTGGCCATGTGGTGGTTGGAGCTCCACGAGGACGTCAGGTCGTTCTTCAGAGACAGGGAGACAGAGAGACGGATGCTAAATTTGATAGTGCTCGGCGGTAAAAGGAACCTACAGGTGTGTCACTGTGCTGACAGCTACTGCTCAGCCCATCTGGGTTCTGATGGTGCTCGTTACAAAAATGGACTGACCCGTAGATTAGAGGGCAGGCAGGAGGAATGCATGTGCACTATAAATCAAATAGAATCAAATACAAACAGTAGCTGGTGGGGCATGATGTCAGCATGGACGAGCCATACGCTTAGGCTTGCAGGTACAGCAGACACATCACACCATGGAGAGCAGACGAGGAGGAGTGGAGAGTAGAGGAGGGGAGGAGAGAATGCCCAGCAGACGGGGAGGAGAGGAGGACAGGAGAGGAGGGAAGGAGGCCTAGCAGATGGAGAGGAGAAGAGAGGAGGGAAGGAGGCCCAGCAGAAGGGGAGGAGAGGAGAAGAGAGGAGGGAAGGAGGCCCAGCAGACGGGGAGGAGAGGAGAAGAGAGGAGGGAAGGAGGCCCAGCAGACGGGGAGGAGGGGAGGAGAGGAGAGGAGAGGAGAGGAGAGGAGGAGGCCCAGCAGACGGGGAGGAGAGGAGGACAGGAGAGGAGAGGAGAGGAGGAGGCCCAGCAGACGGCCAGCCCCCAAGCCGTCCGACCAGCAGACAGCCAGCCCCCAAGCGGCGGCTCACGTTGGGGATGGCGTCCTCAAGCAGCCACTTGGATCTCTTCTTCTTCTTCCTCCTCCTGTTCTGAGGCAGGAACTCTCGCGGCACCGTGCTGTCCAGTGAGGAGGAGAGGGACAGCCTGAGCCTGGTACTTCACCCCGCCACCCCCCGCCCTCGGACCCCCGGCCCACCCACGCACTGCTTCCGTTCACCCGACCCGACCATGTAGGTTAACACCATACCAAGGATGAAGCCATTGCAGGTTAAGGGCCCAACAGAATAGAATCACTTCTGGCATTCATTGGATTCAAACCAGCAACCTTCCAATTGCTGGCACAGACCCATAGCCTCTAAGCCTCCGCTCCGCTCTCCCAGAGGTGCGATGGGTGATTTCTACATTTCGTTTGTCTAAGCTTCACGTACTTGCTGTAATATGCACAATGACTTCCCTATGGGATCAATAAAGTTAATCTAGTCTAATGTGTCACACTCTTACACTGACATCATTACAGCGACACGGACGCTCAGCTGCAGCGGGGCTCTGGCCAGGCAAACGGAGAACCTGACGTGCACAAGATGTCAATCTGACAAGATCAAAGAATATAAAACACCCAAGTCTGTGACACTGCTGAGTGGAAATTGTTTTCTGACACAAACAAGGTAAAAGCATGGTAAACCAGGTGGCAAAGCAGCTTCTCCCCATATTTTATCGGCAGAGAACGGCAGACGGTGGGAGGTGATCATCATCCTGGCTGAGCGCGAGCGTACGCGACCCCCCCCCCTGAAACGCGGCCTTACCTGTTCCTCCCCCGGCTGCTCTTCTGCCCCTCCTGTGCCTCACCGCCAGGCACCCTCTCGGGGAACAGCTTGGAGGGGGGGTTGGGGGGAACCCGCGTCCGCAGACGGAAGATGCATTTCCTTTTTTTGATCTCCTTCCCGCAGAGAAACCTACGAGATTTCAGCCGGCATAAACCCACGTACTGACGCACCACAAGGCTCTGGGACAACAAGGAGCTCTAATAGAGGGGATGTAGGGGCTAGGAATGTGCGCGGTGGCCTGCTATCGCAATGGCACGTCCCTCTGCCTGGGGGGCAGGATTGGCCTTACTTGCTTTTGTAGTTGTTGAGAGCGTCAAGGAGGTGCTGGGTCCTCTCAGACAGCGGAGTACTGGAAAGCTAAAGGGGGGCAAAAAAGGGAAAAAAAAAACAACCTTAGAGGGATGGAGGCAGACGGCTTGTCAGCAGACGCAGGGCTGCAGGCACCTCGATGTCACGCACGTTGCTCTCCGCTACTCTGGGCCTCCTAGCCCGGCCCCGGCGGCCATTAA
>JAODKL010000040.1:18425135-18441273 GCA_026780765.1 Petrocephalus schoutedeni | reverse complement strand
GGCTGCAGGCACCTCGATGTCACGCACGTTGCTCTCCGCTACTCTGGGCCTCCTAGCCCGGCCCCGGCGGCCATTAAATCAGGCCACTCTGCTGACACAACTTGATGCGATGAGCTCCAGTCCCCTACTGCCCCCTGAAGGAGCTGACCGTAACGTGACATCCGCAGAGGGGACAAACGGACAGGAAGAGGGGCTGCAGCTTGCGTGACTCTCATTGTAAATGCGAAAAACTGCCCACTCAGATCAGGATGTATATTACAGTGCAGTGCGGCGAAGGCAGACAGGCCAATAGAGACTTAAATTAAATTTAAGCTTAAATTCTAGAATCAATAGAAAAGGGAACATAAGTATGTTATAACAGGTGATTTGGTTCCCTTAAAATTGTTCCCGAGTTTGATTTTCATTTGTAGGTTTTAACGGTAATTCATCAATGACCAGCGCCAACCTTGCCCAGCTGGAAATGCTCCCAGTTGTTGGAGACGAAGTTCAGGATCTCCTCCAACTCAAAGTACTTCTTCTTACTCTGGACGCCCAGGTTGTAGAGGGCGAGGTGTACCACGTCCACCCTGGGGAAATCAGGAGGGTTGCCATCAGAGGACCGGCCAAATGGAAGCGGCCTTCCGGAAAGCTCCACGGCGGCCTCATGTCAGACGTTTATTAAATGAAGCCTTTTCTGGGCCTTGATGAGCTCCAAGCCACCCCCCCACCCCCCCAGAGGTAACACTGGTGTTTACTCGGTATGCCTCAAAATACTCCCTGTTTACCGGTGCAGCGAGGAAACACGTTTTCAATTAAATTCTGACAGGTTGGAAGACTGTGATAATGAGCAGCATCAGATTAGTATGATTATTAGCTTTGCACCTGACGCGATACCCGACAACTCCAACCATTTACACTAGACTTCGGGCTGATCAGTAACATTTCTGTACACAAAAAACTATCCAAGCATCGCATGTGCATAAGTTGTTAAATTATGTTTCTTTTCCAGTGTATTCGTATATTTCACACTTTATCATCTCATTATTAGTGCTGGAGGAAAGAGCCTGGGATCAAATAATAATGTGATCATTCCTGTAAAGGCCCACATGGCAGAAAGGATTTACAAGCAACAAACTGAAGAGAGATTCCCATTTATCTGTACCTTAGACAGAGCTGAGAAAATAATATGAATGAACCATGATCTCCCGTTGACCAGTCAGGGTCCAGGCCATTGTGGCACATGACAGAGAGGTTCTGGTCACATGGACACAGATTACACAGAGGAGGCCGCTCACCATCTTAGGGCCAGGCGCTTGATGTACTCCACCCCCTTATTGCACACGGCACAGATGAACAAGTAAAACCTGAAGATAAACAGAGGGAAATGGAGGGAAAAAAAGAAAATTAGGTGAGAGAGCATTTAGGAGCTTTGAAATGCTTACCAACACAATTTCCTGCTCTAAGTCATCATAACCCCCGTACGACGCCTTTTATAAAAACCTGTCACGAATTGCAAAGACCCTCCTTCACTAAAACTCCACCTCGACATAAATCCTTTCAGAGATGCCCCCCGAGGGCATTCTCAGCAATTAGGCAAAAAGTAACACTTTGTCTCTCATGTCGGTTTCCTCAGAGTGAAAACACTTCACTTTTGGGTTCTTCTTAGAAGCAAAAAAAAAAAAAAAAAAAAAACTTCACTTCAGCTGTCCAGAGAAAACGCTAAACAAAGCTATCCAGATAAGACAGAATAGCCACTAAAGCTAGTTTAGTTTGAACAGGTGGCATGGAAAATGCATGGATAGCAGTTTAGCTACAGGAAAAACGCACAGAAATAAAAGGTAACCGAGGCTGTGGGCGATGTCGATCCCTCAGAGGCATCCGAATGGTTCTGGCTGCCTGTCCACTGCCCCTAGCCTCCTCACTCACGTACCTGTCTCCAAACATCATGGACTCCTGCAGGCACTGAATGCAGGCCTCATGGAACCACTGCTGACACCTGAAGCACTGCAGCATCTTCAGGTACCACCTGGGCAGAGTACAGAGCCAGGATCAGACACACCAGAGAGGGGGAGATGCTGTTTAATTCCTACTACTGGACGTATAAGGTTGTGGGTTTGAAGCCCCAGTCTGTCAGATATCCTTGTTAAATAATATCTGACCCTTTTTAACATTTGATCGCTGTGTCATAACAAATGCAAACAACTCCTCAAATTCCACATCCAGCCATCACATCCTTGGAAGCGCCTCACCATGCTGGGGTGTAGATGCACTAACTGGTCTGCAGAGTCCATAACCATATGATCCACATAACATAGTTGAGAGGGAACTGAAAAACGCGACTAGCAAATAAGTGAAATATGCGAACGCGGTGCATCCGCGGCAGCCCTTCGGTGTGCGTGGGGCTGCCTTAGCACGTCGATGCTGCAGAGCCTTTGCGCTATCAAAGACACGCACAGCGGATCAGCAGGAGAGCAGCGGGCCGGAACAGAGCCGAGTGGTGGGGGGGATCTCCTGGGCTGAGGGCAGCGCCTCTGTGCCTTTGTTACACTGGCAATATTTAATTTGCCGTTTATTTTTCTTAATTAACTGAAACATTTTCCTTTTTTGTTAACAAATAATAAGGCCAATTTGCTACATTTAGTAAATCATGTGCAAAATGAACAGCTTTTTAAAATAAAATGTGCAACACTTTACTTAAAGAGTGCTCCATGACGGCTACATGACACCAACAGAAGCCCTTCATGACAGTCGACATAACTGTCATAAGCATTTAGAAAGGTCTGCCACCGCTTATTTTTTTCTTTTATTTTCAAATAAACTATTTTTTGTAGCAATTCCATTGTGTGCCTCAAAGTTGAAAGGTGGTAATATATTGTTTCAGGGACACAACGCAAACACCAGAAACAAGAAACACAGACAAAGGCGGAGATGTAAGCGGCAGGTCTGCAGGCGCACGCCCGCGCCCCAGGAGTGGGCAGGTGCCCAGTAGAAAGCACACTTACTCCCCAGGTCCCCCGCAGTAGCAGTAACACTGCTGATGATTCGTCCTGTGCAGCGAGTCCCACTCCAGCTCATCTGGGTTATAGGTCAACACCTGCTTCATCGCCTGGAGGGCTTTGGCTATGGGGCCCTTTTTCAGAGCGCCCCCTTTCTGCAGGGCAAGAGAACACTCCACTTCACAATGAGATCCCTATCACAAGTCTCTGTGCACTCACCCTAATAGCCGTGGCCAATTATGTTATTAAATACACCTTAAGTAGCCAGAATCTACCCCATAAAAACTGTTTACTATGTACTATTTGTCATACTGAGGGGAAAAAAAAACCCTTGAGACTTGTTGAAGTGTCTCCTGTGCAGAGTGGGATATTTTTATACAGTCGTGCTGACCATGAACACTCACCCGCACAGCCAAGGCAAAGATGCACTTCCTGCAGAACCAAGGTGACGAGTCTAGAGGGCTGTCTACCTGTGGTAGATGGCACTGCTGGTGGTATCCTGGCAGAAGTGGAGACTGCGTTAGTGGCGGTCACTCAAACCCACGTCCCCAGTCTAGCTGCCACTCCAGCCTTATAAAAATTAATTACACCCACACATGTCACCCAGGCTCATTTTTCTTTATTTATCCCCCAGTCTGCTGGAAGTATCCAGCTGAGAATGATGAATGTGACTTTACTCACCTCTCTGCTAAGAGTACCGACTTCCATATTGCAAATAGGGAGTTACCTTTGTTAATTGGCCAGGTTTACCGATTTCTCAAGCACGCGCTAAAAGTCTCCCTAGCGAAACTTGCAGGCAATCCACATTTAACAAACCCAGGGCCTGTCAAAGTCAGCCGCAGCGTGCATCCGACACAGAACACGCACTCCTTCACTGTGGCGTGGCATTTTCCACAGAGAGTGCCCCATGAAATGGGGATGCACAGTCATGAAAGCCACTTCAGGGATTCTGCTTTTTAATAAGGTCACAGGTGCCACTGAGGAGCCCCCATGGCTCTATAAGGAGAGGGTGCTTGTCTCGCCCGGCATTTTGCCATCTCACACTGGACATTAACCCGAAGCCAAAACACAGAAATCAACCTACCTATGCCACACTTGCCACAGATGAGGATCTTGTTGTCAGACATCAGCGCCATCCCACAGCACACGTAGCATTTGGGTTCCTCCCCAGGAACACCGGCTGAGCGACGGGCAGGAATGGAGAAGGTTCATGTTAGATTTACACAAAGACCACCGGGTGCCTCAGGCCCAACTCTCGACCCACCTGCTATTGTGCCATCCTGACGTAGCCTGCACGCAGCTCAAACACCCCCCACCTCCCCTCCACTCTGACCATATACACATATTATGCTTAAAACATTTTGTTCGGTTCAGAAGATTATCCAACCTATTGAACTTCCATCATTTTAGGGGCATTTCCTCCATAACACCACAAATCAAAGAGCATGGATGAACGAAGCAAGTCCTCCAGGAAAGAGTCCCCTTTGGCCTAGTAATATTCCACACCTTATTTGTCTTCAGGCGAAAAAGCAAAACAAACGTTTTTTTCTTCATGTTGACCTTTTCTAAATTCATTTTTAAATGAAAACATGATTTCTCCAGCTTGATGATATCCATAAATAAAAAAACAGACAGTACCTGCCAAGCAATAATCACAAACATCAATTTTTAATTTAGGTGTCCAAGCCGCTGTGAACCAGCTCCCCTAACTGTGTGCAGAATCTTGCCTGTCTCTCATGTCTCCATAAACCATGTCTAATTTTCACGTGAAGAAACAAACTATGCTGGTGCCGATAGCCATAACAATCCATAAAGCTTTCTAATAACACACAGAGGCACACTTTTAGTGCTCATGCCAGCTGATGTATACACTCAATCAGGCATTTGGGGAGTTTTTTTCCTGGCTATTTCCCAGCCATCCATTCTGGTAACTGCTTATTTAAAGAGCGTTAAAACTGTCTACAGCAAGGGTGTCCACACTTTCTCGGTTTGCGAGCTACTTTTAAAGTGACCAGGTCAAAATGATCTACCAACATTAAAAATGCCAAATATATATATATATATATATATATATATATGCGCTCAGTACACTCCGTACTACTATACTATACAGTATATGCTGGCGAACCTTGCTCACTGCATGAACCATTACAGTACAATACAATTCAATTCATTTATGGTGGTCGAATATCACATGGTGGAAAAAAAGTCCTCCTCCCATCCCACATGGAACTGGTAAGTTTTTGGTTTCTTACCCGGTCTGGCTCCCCCACTAATTTTTTTATCTCTCTTTTAAGAGATAAATTGGAAGGCTAGCTGGGTCACTTTGCTCGCTGGAGTTTTGCATTAGCTCGCAATACAGTCACGTTTTCTGCCTGGTGACCCGTGTGATCCAAGATACATTAGAAGAGAAAGAAGATCTAAGTAGATGTTATGGCAACCTACTGTAACAAAGTTTTAAATAAGCAACCGCAAACTGACCGCCCTTTATGTCTATCAAGTGGCATCTAAAAAATGTTTTTGAATGTCGCGCAATCAACGTATTGGGTATCTCTGGTCTACAGCCCTTCTCAGGAAGCATGCGTGTGTTGGTGTACATTGGCACGCACTATGGGAAATGCATTCACCACATTAACATAAATTGATTGTGTAAGGAGTGTCAGCCATGGCCTGACAGCAAAAATATCATACTTAGCAAGCACACTGCAAGAAACTGAATCTAAAGACCGAAAACAAGATTCAGCACCACTGATGCTAGGATCCCTAAAAAGCCAGAATCTTGACATTGCAGACTGGCAGAGAGTTAACTTCATCATTTTGACCTCTTTGAAAAAAATACCAAAAATTAATCCTCATACAAACAATTCAAGTGTGTTTTACAATCCATGTGTCAAATAAATTTAGCATAACTAGACTAATCGAGCAAATAAAATTCATGGTTACACTTTACTAAAGGGTGCTGTATATCAGCTACATGGCACCAACAGAAGCCCTTCAGGACAGCTGACATAACTTGTCATAAGCATTTATAAAGGTTTGTTCCAACTTTTGTGGCTGTTCATAAATACTGACATAGGGAACTTGACACAGGGGTTCCTTATGTCAGCACTGATGACAGCCACAACAGCTGGAACAAACCTTTATAAATGCCCATGTTGGTGTCATGTAGAGGACTTACAGCACCATTAAGTAAATTGCTACCAAATTCACTTTTAGAATTTCTAAACATTTTGCTATTACACATAACTACATAAACAGAAATATATACACTGGATCAGACATCACCAGTAGGTAAGAAACGTTTTACCAACAAGATACAAAAAAAAGTCACTACTGGCTTATCTGAAAGCAAGAGGACCAATAATATATTTATATGCATCTTGCATACCAGTATTTAAATAAGCAGTACCCAAAGGTTTTATACGTTCATATTAAGGGGAGAGGATTGAGTGGACCAGAATAAGCCAGTAAGAGGTGGTGAAGGAGGTGATCTGGTGCAGTACAGCTGGAGTAATGAGTTTCATATTTTAATATTACGCAATTTATTTCATTTAATTTTCCTTGGAAATTCCATGGAATCCCGTTCCTGCCCCTGAGAAGTTATTATTATATTACTTTCTTATTGTACGGGATCTTATGGTGCTTCCACCTGCAAAACCTAAGTCAGCTTGAAATGCAGGACAAGCCACTACAAAAAATACATGATAAATTGTAACCATGGAGTCGTGTGAAGCCATCCACCTTATACCAGCCCATCCCCATTAGGGTCTTTGGGGGGGGCGAAGGGCACAAGTTAGAGGTACACTGCGGGCGCAGTGCTGGTTCGCAGTGGCGCACAAACACGCTCACAGCACAGCCTCCGGGGTACCCTGAGGAAGCATGCACACGGCACGCAAAAGCGCGCATACACTCGCACACAGTAAACAAACACGCAAAAGGCACTCGCGTACAGCAGGCAGGGATCCAAACTGCCAGGACAGGCAGGCGGAGGTGACACTGCTAAGCATGAGCCGTAGTGACACCTCTGTTGTGTGAATCCTGCAAAAGCAATTACATGACATCACCATCAAGGTGAGGACATGATAATCTGGCAACCATTTGTTCCAAAAAACTGCACAAATAAAGCTGAACTCTTCAAGAATAACATGTTTCATATTATTTCACAGGTGACACATTTGTTGGCAAAACACTCAACAACTTACTGCAAGCTTCATTAAAACTTAATTTAGTTGAAATGCCTTTGAACTATTCTGATGTCACACACAAGAGGAAGGAACAACCTGCAAAAGTACTCCCAATAATATCTGAACAGGTCAATCGCAACCAGGCCTGAAACTTAATTATACTACTTCAATTGGGAAACAAAAACAATAAATCAGGGAAGGAAAAATTCTCAAGAGTGAAAGAAAGTGTTCAATAAAGAAAACAAATATCCATGGCCTCACCACAATGTCACTCACCATGCTGAATGTCCTTCCACAGAACCCAGAACTTGGAGTTGTCTTCAAAGGTGACAAAGCAGCTCTGTTTGGAAGCACTTACCTGTAGTGAGGAAGTAAGTAAGCGTGGTTCAGCATACTCTGACAGCCAATATTACCAGCGAGAGTAACACGGCAGCCACACACCTTAAAGCAATGGGCCACAGAGTCATTTTCATCGGGTCACCGACTGGGGTTTTAAATAAAATTGCTCGGAAATATTATTTTTGTAATGTCAGACTCTTGTGGTCACGAATGATGCACAATGTTGCCCCGGAAATATTGTTTTCTGTTGTTGTACTACCAGCCCTAACATATTTTGACATGAATGAATGTATGCATGAATGAATGAATGGGTGGGTGGATGGATGGATAAATACAAATAATTTGGGTTCTGAGGCTAAACCAGCTGAGAACTACTTCCTTAAAGAAACTACCACAATAAAACAGAATAGGATAATACAGCTAAAGCATTCCTATTGTTCCCTGTGAAGCTGCAATGCCAGTTATGTACTGTAGGAGGCGGTATGACGGCATAGAGGCTAGCCTTCCATGCACTAGGACAGGGGTTTGCAATCTTATCTGCAAAGGGCCAGTGTGCATCTAGGTTTTTGGGATAACCTTTAGGTCAGCTGTTCAAACCCAGGTGCGAGGACTCGCCTGCCAATCAGTCCTCTAATTAGTAACCTAATTAGGGAGCTGCAGCGAAAACCTGTATGCACAACGGCTCTTTGCGGATAAGATTGCCCACCCCTGCACTAGAAGAAGGTCAGTATGGGTCAAAACTGTTTAAAAACATGCCCAAGAAAGCACAAGGGTGAAAAATTGCAGAAAAGAAAACCAAGGACTGTACCCAATTCTCCACAAGTGTTTCACATTTGTTTATACCATTTTTCCGCCATCACTTCAGATTCGGTTAATAATATTTGCCTGATTTACAATTTCATGTATTTTACAGTTGTCAAAAACAAGTGATAAATCAGAAGTGGCAAACCAATTCCTTACGTTTTTCAGTAACAAAATACTACATTGTGGATAGTTAGCAGTACAACATTAAACATCGACTTGAACACATGGGGTCTGTTGGTGGCTCACTCTCACGATCTTGCCCAGGTAGTACAGGCCGTCGGACCACCGGCACAGGACATACTGCCCCTCCGTCAGGCTCTTCTCCAGCTCCATGCAGTCCCGGGCCCTGCTCTGGGCCAGCTGCTTAGGCTCCAGTGGCTCGTGCCCAGCAGAGCGGTAGATATCCCTGTAGGAGGACTCCAACATATCGATGTCCATTCGCACCTTCACTTCCTGTCGCAGAAAAAAAAAGGATTCAGTATGACGGAGCTTAACCATGGAGCCCTATCCAGTCTCCTGCAGCACCAAAGCATGAAATTTACATACCGGAAAGTACAGTCAGTAGGAAACCAAAAAACAAAACAGAAAGGGTGTTTTTTTCTAATCCAGCTATGACTAACTGTCCATGGAGGAGCACATTGGCACTTCACAAAACAAAAAAAAATTATATGTTGCATGTTATTTCTGAGCAATTGGACATTACTGAGTCTGGAATCGAGTGTTAAAGAGAAACTGTTAGTGTGTAATTGTTAGTTACAAAGGAAACATCTTATGAGAAACAATCTGTTATAGACAGTGGGAGCCAGACTCTCAGCTATTGTATGCAAAGCAAGACAGGTGTGAAATTAAAGGCAGGATGTGTAGGACATTTCTATTCTTTCATTAAAAAAAAACGGATCACCAGTTGAATCAGGTCTTCACAAGCTGTGACCACAATCTAACTGTAGGCAGGAGCCAACTTTGCAAGAGTAACGGTAAATTACTCAGATGGAAAGCAAGTGTAGCCACTGGGAGGCAGGGGCCAGAGCAGACGCCCTTGGCCCTGCGGAGCCCGGTACTAATGTGTGTGTGTGTCTGTGTCGGTCTGTCTATGTGTGTGCGTATGTCTGTGTGTCTGTGTGTGTGTCTGTCTGTCTATGTGTGTGTGTCTGTCTGTCTATGTGTGTGCGTATGTCTGTGTGCATCTGTATGTCTGTGTGTGTGTCCGTCTGTGTGCGTCTGTCTGTGTGCGTGTCTATCTATGGCTCCGTGTGTGTGTGTGTGCGCGTGTGTAGCTGCAGCCTGACAGCCGCGATCCTAAAAGGTGCGCGAATTTCGGAAGCTCCGCCCGATAGCGCCCCGGGCAGCCTCCCTCACGCAGACCCGGCAAAGCACATCTACCTGTAAAGCTCACTGTAACTGCCTTAGAATTACGCCCCCCTTGTGCCGCGTTCGCACGCCTGTCCGAGTCCAAAGATGAAGCCGTGACGCCGCAAAGTCCCCTTTAGTTACGGTCACGGGTCAGGTTGTATTAGTAATGCCATTAGCGGCAGTTCCTCTCCGCTTAGAAGCGCTGGCACCGGAGAACCGGGCAGCCGAACAAGCGGAGGAGGAACAAACTTTTCCCTGACTTTAAGTGAAACATTTCGGCGGGGCTGAGCAGACTTCCAGCGCGGAAACGCGAGTCCGGCGAGCCGGCGCTCATGGCATCGGTACGGCCAGCAGAAGGGGGGCGGCGGGAGCCGGGGAGCCGCTCCGGTTCCCGGTGACCGGCAGCCCGCTGCGCGGCTCGCCGGCGTGCCGGCAGTCTGCTGGGCGCCTCGGCAGCGAGCGCAGCTGCACCCGGCCGGCCGCGACCCTCCGAAAAGGGCCACCGGGCCGCGACGCCCAGTCCGTCAGGCGCACGCAACAGGAGCGAAGGGGGTCCCGGGAGCGCCGCGCCGAGCGCAGTCCCCCTCCGGAGCGGGGCGGCCCGCCCGCCCGGCGCCACACGCCGGCCGTTTGTCACTCAACTTACCGCTTGGGTTCGCCTCTCATACGCAGGGAAAGAGCCGCGAAGATCGCCGCTAGTCCCGCCGCATGCTGTCCCGCCGACGGTGCTGGTAGCTAGCTGGCCGGCGCTGCACAGGCAAACTTTCAGACTGTGCAAGTCGCCATTTTTTTGCTTTTTCCCGCGAATCATTTACGTTTTGCTTATGTAATTAACTTCGCCCCCATCATCACCAGCATCATCGGCGGCATCATCATCGTCCAGGAAGTCGCGGCTTTCTCGGAGCCCCCGGCCGGCACGATCGTGCATCACAGCAGACTGCTGATAAATAAATACTTACATGCATATTTCTAATCACAGGTGCTTCGCTGTGATTGATGTGTCCTATTCCAACGGCGCTTTTTGTCAAGCTTGCTTATTTCGAGAAAGGATTTTATAATGAAGTCTAATAAGCTGATTAAAATTCATCTTCAAAATTGAAAACTAGAGTTATTGATAAGACAACGTGTATTAATTGTGTGCGTTTTAGTAGTTTCGACTACTTTTAATGCTTAGTCACATTTCCATATATATCCCAGCCTGTGATTTATGCTTAATATAATTTTTGTACTTGTTTTTTGTCATTTATGTGTATTCATATATATGGCATTCATATGTATATATGTGTGTGAGTAACTTACTATATTCCGTTTTGCTAAAATGAGTGTCATGGTGCCTCACGAATGAATGTAACGTGGCATCCGCTACAGTAGCTTAGCTTTCTCTGAGCACTGCAGAGTCAGCGCATCCAAAGGAGATCGCACTGGGTGCTAACAAGATAAATTTGCTAAAGTTCAAAGTACTGTTATGTGCAATTACTCCCAAAGTCGGGGTTTCTTAGAAGGACGTTCAGGATCGCTCTCCTCTGAACCCCTATGATAGTGACAAAGGTAGTCATTATGAATTAGACAAAGGCAGACTAATATGGAAAAAACTGTAATACTAAAACTTAAAACTATTCAAGTTAGTGCACAATTGCTGTGTTCATTCACTGTTATTCTGCAGACAAACCCCACTTGTGGAAAATAACAGTTTAACATCCCTCAGAATCTACCGTGAAAGTCTTTTCGTACGTTTTTTTTTTCTCTCTCTCTTTAAGAGCAATCAAAATTACAGAGGCAGCAAGTTATTTTCTTTTCCTGTTCCTTTACAGAATCTTGCTGAACTCCAGTACAGCACCAGGTTAAATATGTGGTGTTTAACTGGCCTCGTCATGGCCCTAGTGTAAGCCTGTAATGTAAGTCTAAGTATAATGAGAGTTCTAGTCTGAGTTCCTTCTCATCCCCTGTCCTGTTCTGGATTTATCTTGTGTCCTACAGTACATGGCACCAGATGACCTCAAGGCTAACAGGTTGAAAATGGATTGATGTATAAACCTTCTTTGCCATTGTTGCACTCGTCTTAACCTGTGTGCAATATTTCCATGAATCCTGAAGGTACGTAAAACCCTGTAAGCTGGTTATGCAGGTTTTTCCCTTTGTTTTTATTTGCAGATTATAGCTGTGTGCAAGATGGAATGCATTATGCAATATTACAGACGCATTCTGTGTGATTTGCTTTGTTTGGGAAGACCAGCCTGAGCAAAACTAGTACGTGGCTCATTATTTTGATAGCTTTTTCAATGGAACTCTTTTCTGGGTATCTGGTGGGCTGGCGAACAAAATACCTGAAAGTCAGTCAGTTTAGACAGCTACTGCCTCTCTGACATCCCTGTTCCTTCTGCTTTCCTAAATCTGGCTGTGTCTATTATTTTTTTTCAGCTGAGGTCTTTGTTAATTTATACTATTCCTATTGAGTTTTTACAGCACAGTTTACATCACATAAAACTGAATGCCGTAGATGGGGTCTAGTTATTGTAAGAGAACTTAAAAAGGTCCACTTTGCCTTTTGAAACAAACATACAGAATAAATGTGGATTTGAATGAATTTTGACTATGTAATCATTTGGCCAAGCTACCTGTTCGATGACTTTGACTGATGGTAAAGTAGCAAGAAATTGACAAAATAATGAACAGTGACTATACTGTTCATTGAAGGGGCGAAAATATTTTGAACAATTTAATTTAGTCATCAAACCTTGAGAGAAACTTGTTTATCGGGGATAAATAATCAAGTGACTGAATAATGCATTTGGTTTAATTTAATGCAGTCTGCAGTGTGCAATTCACTCAGTTAACAGCTCAGTCAAAGCAAGAAGGTTAATGTGTTGGGATGTCAGGTGGAACAAAACCTAGCATGCCTTTTAATCTCATGGGGACTGAGTTTCCGACTCAGCCCACAATCCTAAATCTGAGTAGGATGCAGTGTCCTCCTGGCCTCCTCCACCCCAGTTCTTACCCTAATTTGCACTCAGCAATTGAATTGTTTTTTTTTTTTCTTTTAAGATTAGCATAGACTTAATTTGAGCAGCCTTGTCTGAGTGTCTCTGCTGAAGCGTCTGCTACCACAAACCCTAATTTGAGCCCCATTTTACTGTAGTAAAAGGCAGATGCCCTTTTTGGTTGACAGGTGCAGTATCAGAGCACAGATAATGTTTTTCTCACTTTGATAAAAATGACAAATAAAAAACTCCAATTACAGATAAAAACCAATAGTCATAATAGCTATCATCAACCATAGCAAAATTTCTTACGAAGATCAAATAAGACCAATTATATGATCCATTATAAGTAGGGGTCATAATTATAAGGGATTAAATATTGCAAAACAGATGGGGGGTCAAGGCATAATTAGCCTGCTAGGATGTTTTAAGTGCAGTGCTAAGGTCAGTTGTTGTAGATTTTGCCCTTTGTATTGCCAGCTTTCAACCTCAAACGTCGCCTTTTTAAGCACATCTGGTCTTGCTGTCCTCAGACCACACGGTATGTGACTTCTCAGCTGAGGTGGTGATCTCTTTTCCAAGGACCATATGGTGGCTGTGTTATTGCAGTGCTTAACATGGGAAAAGGAGCAGAGGCTTGTACCATAATATACATTTGGAAGAAGTATGGAAGAATAAAAGGATATATTACTGAGTAACTGTAGGTGGATTTAAAAACATACAAAGTGGGATTGATTTCATGGTGGTTTTGTAGATAGTATTGTGGGGGTAGGTGTTTGAATCCTGCCCTAGCTCTGTAATTGCATGTTTACATTGTTTTCCATTTGGCTACCAGTTGCCTACATTTCCTACTTCCTAGGATAGTCTACAGACTTAAAGTAACCTTTCTGCCTCATAGAACTAAACTTCTGTACTTTTTATGGTAGGTGGGTCTGGCATGCTGTAAGAAACTGTACTCAAACCTCGTGATGTTTTGTTATTGACGGGTGCCTATAGAGTGACTACAGCAGAACTGGATGTTATAAGCTCAGCCAGTCCACGAGTTTTGTAAATAAAAATAGGACAGAGCATCCAGCATCATTGGATTTAATGAATGCTATAGATATTTGTATGATTACACTAGTGGTGGCCGGTTGATAAAAAAAAAAAAATTGAGGAGCTAAGAAGGTAATAAATTTTACAATATTATACATTTTTCACTAGAAGAGAGAAATGTGTTTTTAAATGACAATAAAGAATTGTCATGAGTTCTTTCACAGTTTCTTGTTTTATAATCTAAAACCTCAAGCATCCTCCAGCTCCATGGCCCAGCCGCGTCTGCGCTGTACATTTTATGGTACGGTTAGTTTTGCATGTGACAAAGTATAGTAACTCTTGCTTTAAAGTATACCCCTGAAACTTTCCTGTGACTGGACAATATGGTTATTTCCAACCCCCTGAAGTGGATGTCAGCTCCCTTTGATATTTAATCTCAGTGCAAGTTCAAACATCCCTTGGAAAGCCCATGACTAATTTCAGCCCTGTGTGGTAGGAGCAGGACCTACCTAAAATTCTGGACCCTGTCAAAATGTCACCTTGCCCCCCATACCAACTTTTATGTATAATTTTCCATATTCAAAGGCCCCTGTCAAGTGCAGGGCCCCTACCAGGTATGCCTGGCCCTCAGACACCCTGATTAGGAAGTACTGCTCTCTGGGACATTTGTTTTTATTGGACCTAGTACCTGATTTAAGAGAGTTACACTTGCCTTTCCCTATAGCATTATTTCCCCTATTAGGCCTGGCATGATACAGGGATTCCCTATTAATCCTCTGCTCCCTTTTCATTACCTGGAGCCTTTTATCTATGCAAGCCTGCAAAATGTTTACATCTCAGGTTACCCACAAGTGAATGAATGGCATTACAATTATTAGCACAAATGACTGCTTCATGCTCCACTGGTGAAGATGGCGGCTTATAGCTGTGTGCTTAGAGGAGCCTTACTCAGCAGGCATGGAAATACTCTGTGCCTGTCCCATCCTTAGACACACTGATTAGTACCTCCGCACCTTCGAATGCTCTGGCAGGAGCTGCTGGAGATTAACAACAAAGCAAGGCTGTATCAGGGCAGAGCATGCTCCCATCTGAAGGTAACTGCCATTCTGATGCTGTGTGGGGTGGGTGACTTTCACAAAGTAGAAAGATGGGAAATCTGCTTTGTGCGTGGAACCATTATGATGGGGATGGTGCAGCAGATGGTGACGACGCCAGCTTTTTGCTATTACATGGACCTGCTCCTGAGACCTGTATCACATTAATTAAGACACCCAACACTCTATAAAATCTAAAATGACTACTACTGCCATCATGGAGAAATCATGATGTAACATTTCATTCTTAAGTGGCGATTACTCTTCTACGGGCTGAAGGGACTCTGAGCCTACATCATACCTAGAGGGATGGTGACCATAAAAATTTAACTAATTTCTAAAAGGACAATGCACATTTTTGATTCATTAACCAATTAACCTACCAGGATGGTGTGCTACAGCTGCCTTCAGCTGGCTTTAATTCTGCAAGGCCTTGCTTAAAGACTGGGCCCTGGAGCCTGGACATTTCCAGCAGCTGAAGATACAGAGGTCTTTGTTTTTACTTTAATGGAGGTTAATTGCTTTCCTGATCACTAGACTAACTTCACCCCAGTCCCAAAGGGAAATCTATAACAACTGAGGGCTTTAATCAACTAACAGCATTTTTTGTTTCTGAAAAAGTAAGTTGATGAGTCTTCATAAATTATTTTATATACACAAATTTTTCCATTTAAAATTCCATTTAAAATAGATCTTATACAGACTATGGTCCTTTCTGCTTTTATTTTTGTTAAAATAGAATAAGACTTTTTGGTTTGGTATTTTTCATTTATTTTACGAAAATAATGATCATATTAGGAATTCTCCATGACAATGAAAGCAACAATAATGTAATTAAATTACTGATAATTGCTATGAAACTGATACAACATATAGATAAAAAATTTGTGAAAAAGTATTACTCTACAAACGTATAAATTATTCAAAAGTGTCAGATGGTTCTCCAGAATTTTGTGGGCAGTATGTTTCCATCTCCTGGGGGAGTGATTCTAATGAAGCCAATAATCTGAAGCTTGGAGGGGCGTCTCGGACTGCCTGGGTGAGCTCAGGAGGTGGTGTCCACGATGCACTTGATGAACAGCGTGTCGTCCTTGCAGTAGCCATGCCGCGGGGAACGCAGCTTGCCCAGGGCACAGAAGGATGGACAGCCACTGGCAACGTTCATCTCAGTGACGGGCCGCTGGAAGGAGCAGGAGGAGAGGTCCGGCCTGAAGGCGTCGATCACGTGCTCCTTCTGGTCCTGATCCATCAGGAAGAAGGTCACCTGAAATATATATCAATCTGACAGGGTTACCCTTGGATAAGCAGAAGGCGGCCCACTGGCTGCCTAAAGGATAAGCAGAAGGTGGCCCATTGGCTGCCTAAAGGATAAGCAGAAG
>JAODKL010000040.1:18405353-18416216 GCA_026780765.1 Petrocephalus schoutedeni | reverse complement strand
AAATCACTGGAGTAGGTACTGTATGGGACCGAGCATTGCAAAGGAATGTCATCTCATATCAGTTATCTACTTCATTATTCCCCTGAACTTTTTGTGTATTTTTTTAAAAGCAGAATGACTCAAAAGAGAAAAGAAAACAGACAAATTATTTGTCATGTCAAATCAAAATGCTTTCCCACTAAAACCAATTAGCTGTTTTCATTTCCCAGAAGTATGACTACTGATTTTCCCTTGGGTTACAAAATCCAGTAATAGCTTTCTCATTTTCCTGCACTGGACCATCCAGACAACATCTACATCTGTATCAGCAGGCCAAAACATTCCAATTTTAAGAGTTTTACTTGGTATGTTAAGCGTTAAGTGGACAGTGGGCTGCTATCTGATCGACAATGCATCTCACCTGAAGCTTTGCAGGGCTCATTGTATGGGAGCAGCTGGGACAAGTGGACATGTTGTTGGGACAGCCCTTCTCCAGGTGACTGGCCAGCTTCTTCCTCTCCACCAAGTGACCGCAGCCAATGTTGCAAGGGATCAAAGCATAGTCACACTGACTCTGGTGATCCTGGATGCGCAGTAAGATGCAACGACAGCAAATACTTATATCAAAGTTGACGTAATGTATTGTTTTAGTGATTACGAAAATGCAGGACATAGGGTTTCTCTCAAAGGTAATTTTTCCCAGCCCATTTAAGGATAGATGTTACGTAGTCCTCTTCTCCAGCATTACAATAGTTTCTTTTTTCTTCCAGGGATCTGAGCCTTGCTTTCAGTTAAACATTCGCTTCCTTCACAACTAAGGCATTTCTTGGTTTCAGTTTTGGTAAAACCAGTGTACATTTCACAATTAAAAAAGATTTTGGGCTTATATTTATATCTCTATTTTAGCTATTCACCCAAGCATTTAAGTTAAGTTTATATTCAGATTGTACACCTTTCATTGAATATTCACCTATTAAATCAGGAAATCTACAGTCATCTACAAGTTCATTCAGGTATAACGGCAATAACTCTCAGTGTCTGACAAATGAGAAATAATTTCAAAAATGATACCTCATAGTTCTTCAGTATGCCCCTCCAGACACAACCTTGGTTGGCACAATGGACCTTCAGCTCTGAAATCTCCTTGTTAATAGCTGCATCGTTGAAGAACTGCATCATTGAAAAAGGGAGAAAACTTTAGGGAGTTTTGGGTAATAATTTAGGAAAATCCCACCATGCAATATACATGCAATCAAATATCATTTTTGAGAAAAACACAGTGAGAACTGAGATCCTGTTTAATATTTAACTTTCCTGCTTGTGTTAAGAGGTGTCACACCACTCATTCAATTAGATTCAACTTTATTTTCGATTTACAATTTCACAAGAAAGTCCAAAATAGTGCAAAAAAACAGCTAGTCAATATGTATATACATGTCTGATAAATATTTAGTGGTATGTACGTTTACGTGTTTACGCGGCATAAAAATGCAAGTCAAAACTGTGTCTAGAGAGTAAAAAATGGAGAAGTATTTTGTCTCATGGTGTACACTCCGATGGCATTCCATACACTTTCTCCTCTATTGTGCGTGGGAACTGTTGGGCTGGAACAAAAGTTTACACGCTTGTGCTATGCGGCGCTCTCTTTAGCGGAGCCTCTCTACATTCCCATTGGTTGCCGCCGAACCACGTCATAGCTCATTACCCTAAAGTTGACTGGGCTTCGACTTCGTCTTGATTAATTAGTACCTCAATACGGTCAAATTAATACCGGCACATTATTTCACTGATTATGTTAATTAAGTGAGCTGGTGGTGGAATTTAAGAAATCCATGTAAATTACATTTACAGCATCTGGCAGACTCTCTTAGCCACAGCAACTTACATAAGTGCTTAAAGACTCCATTAGTAAATACTTTCTGATACTGGTTCAGTAAGGCCCAGGCTAAGAATAGTATGTTTAAGACTCTGTCAGGAATTATATTCAGTATAATACCAGAAGTGCTAATCGAAGTACATCTGAAAGAAGTTGATCTTTGGTCTTTAGTCATCATTTGAAGGCACCCAGTGACTCAGCTGTTCGGACATCTAGGGGGGGTTAATTCCACCACATTTGTGCCAAAAAAAACTTAGATGTGTGTCTTTCTGGTGCCTTGAGAGATGGTGGGACTAGTTGGGCAGTGCTGGAGGTTTCGGAGAGATTATAATGTTAAATGCAATGCCATTGGCTAGCAAGGGCTCACAGGGATAATTCACCTCTTCTAGCCCTCGTCTTACATTATGTAGAAAATGCTGACGTTACGACATTGTGACAACTTTTTGAGCTACCGAATGATATATACGTCACCCAAAACGCGGTAACTTTCCCATTTTTATCTCCTGAAGTGCCTATTGTTTTACATTGTTTATTATTCGAATGGTTTAAAATATGTATAAAACACGGTAATCCACACAAAACTCACAAGCAACTTTAAGCGGACGATTCTGGAAACACATAGAAATGAAAGACTGATGGCTTGATCTGAGTTAGGAAACGTCACAATTTATTTCAGAATGCGGACCACGTAGTGGTCACGCTGGTTCGAGTGTCCGATTCTGGACATTTAGCTTCAGTTCAGTGCTTGAGAAAGGAGTCAGAAAATGTCAGAAGTGGGATTTGAACCCATGCCTCCAGGGGAGACTGCGACCTGAACGCAGCGCCTTAGACTGCTCGGCCATCCTGACTACCTCCTAAAAGATAGTGAAGGGGACTGTGACCTGAACGCAGCGCCTTAGACTGCTCGGCCATCCTAAGGGATAAGGAAGGCGACTGTGACCTGAACGCAGCGCCTTAGACCACTTGGCCATCCTGACTACCTCCTAAGGGATAGGGAAGGGGACTGTGACCTGAACACAGCGCCTTAGACCGCTCGGCCATCCTAAGGGATAGGGAAGGGGACTGCGACCTGAACACAGCACCTTAAACCGCTCGGCCATTCTGACTACCTCCTAAGGGATAGGGAAGGGGACTGCGACCTGAACACAGGACCTTAGACCGCTCGGCCATCCTAAGGGATAGGGAAGGGGACTGCGACCTGAACGCAGCGCCTTAGACTGCTCGGCCATCCTGACTACCTCCTAAAAGATAGTGAAGGGGACTGTCACCTGAACACAGCACCTCAGACCGCTCGGCCATCCTAAGGGATAGGGAAGGGGACTGCGACCTGAACACAGCACCTTAGACCGCTCGGCCATCCTGACTACCTCCTAAGGGATAGGGAAGGGGACTGCGACCTGTACACAATGCCATATTATCATCATTTGTTTGTGATGTTTTTGCAAGTTACTTATTACATCTTATCTATGGAAGCCAGTTTCCGCCACATACAAAAGAAACAATAGTTGAGATACTAAGTCATAATTACAAGATACTAAGTTGAAATTATGATATACTAAATCATAATTATGAAACGGTAAGTCGAAATTGTGAGATACTATGTCAGAATTATGAGATACTTAATCGAAATTATGGTATACCAAGTCATGAGATGCTATGTCATAATTATGAGATGCTAAGTTGAAATCTCATAATTTCAATTTAGTATCACATAATTATGACTTAGAATCTGAACTTTTTGAATGGATCTGTATTGATTTTATTGTTATTTAAACAAGATTTTTATTAGGTATATTACTGCTTTTTAATTATGACCATATTAGGGCCCATCCGTGATTCTGGAAGTTGGTCATAAACGTAACAAAAAAAAAAAAAGTGTTCTTGTGCTACTGTTCATTTGTATATACAGTATTCTAATGTCATATTATGATTTTTTTCCCCTTGCAAATATACACTAGTCTTGAATATATCCTTTTACTGCCTAAGTCGTTTGCACAGCACTGTGCGTCTCATATCTCTCCACCTATTTACCATGCTTCACAGCAGTTCCGCCTTAACAGCCAAGTCTGAGTTTTTCTTTTAAATACTGATATGGAGAAAGTAGTCGGAGTACCATTAGATGCACTCCAGAGGTGCACAGGAATTACTCACTTCCAGAGGAAGTAAGCAGAGTTGCAGCTTGTGCCAAAACAGTTGCAAAGCCGAGGCACAGTGGTTCCCCGCAGCCTCTCCATTTCCCCAATCAGCGTCATTAACGTGTTAAATCTTCTTCTACGCTCTTGCCAGCTGAGGCTCTTGCTCCATACCACTTCTTCAGTCACATCCTTTTCATGGTTCACTTCTTCAGTGACAGTCGCTCAGGACCGTTCCCAATTAGACTGCTTGGAACTAACATACGTCACTGTATGGTCAGCCATCCAGCCCAGTGCCTGGTGCTTCCTGTGCTGCCTGGAACCATGTACTGGACAAGCATTGCAAATGGAAAAGGAGATGGATGTTTGTTTTCCCAATAAGGTTTAATCTGGGGTTCAATGCTAACACGCTAAGGTAAGGCAGGACCCGCCATTCAGCTCGCTATAAGAAAGAACATGGAAAAAAGGTCCCCGGGGCCACGGATCTCTCATCACTATTACGTATATAGGCAGAGCTTCATGGAAGTAGCATGCCGTTTAATATCTGTATTGGTCACATTCATTTGGCAGAGACCTGGGAATGGTAAGGGTATCCTATTAAAGAAATTGTACTTAAACCTTTTGAAGGTTTTATTCGAAGGTGCATAAGGGTGATTGATTAGAGTGGATCTGGGCAATAAGGAAGCAAGCCGGCCCATGGGCATTACCAATGAAAACAGGGCACAGAGTCGAGCATTACTGTATGCTTATGCTATGTTATGGGCCGGCTACTTTTTTGCACAGCAACTGTTCAATCAAAATATAAGGTACTTATACGATGTTCATATTTTTGAACATAAGTTCAATCACCAGAATGGATGGATTGAAGGATGAATGTACATTTTACAACCCTAAATGCCACACGGAAAATCTGATGACATCAGAATAAATCTTCATCAGCAAGCATCTAGAGTGCTTCCGGTTAAGTATCATAATGACGCCCTGGAGAATCCCAGGATTAGTCGACAGTATCAGAATAGGGTGACTACAGTATATCTGGAGGGGAGTTGAGCTTCATAATGTAAGGGCAAAAATATTTTTTTTCCCAACAGTCTTTAACAGGTCAAGGCCAGA
Organism: Petrocephalus schoutedeni; assembly: GCA_026780765.1. Lineage (NCBI taxonomy): Eukaryota > Metazoa > Chordata > Actinopteri > Osteoglossiformes > Mormyridae > Petrocephalus > Petrocephalus schoutedeni. The sequence continues at coordinate 18,411,116 of JAODKL010000040.1, read as the reverse complement.
ATAATAACAGCTGCTTCAACTGGGCCTTTAAACAGCTGATAAGGCAGAAGCAGCCCCAAGATCACTCTCCAGCAGCAATCAAGTCCAGTACAAGACCTGAGAACACGCACAGCACCGCTGCATATCTAATTCAGCTCTCTCGTCTGATACTGAACCTAACATCCACATCACAACCAGGCAAGCACTGCACCATTACTGCTTTTTTAGATTCTTAAACCTTCTGAAACCAAATACCTCCTGATCGCCTCTGTAGGCGAGTAGCAACGCGAGGCAGAGATGGGCTGCAACATCATTCTGAAAACGATGTTTGTTCTAAACAAACATCACCCCAGTTTACAGATTACAGCAACAGCAAAACTACCTGGAAAAGCAACATTACAAAAATTTTCTTCACCTAACTGGGTCATTTTGCAGACATCAGGGATACTGCTTGTACTCACATTGTCAGGTGTCAGAATGCTGTTTTCTAAGCTTGAATCCTCTTCTTTGCACCTCTTACACACCAAGTTCTTGTTATTCCTGTGAACACAATCAAATGAAGCATTGTCATTGATTTATTTACCTAATTGATTCCCGTTCCCTAATCACCTAACATACTTCAGCTTAACACTGCAACTTGGAGGTTGCCTGATATTATTGGAGCACGTTATCGCAGCCAGCTGACAGATCGCCGGCACACGTGATTCCCCGATGGCTCCGATCCCTCTCCCGTGGAGAGCATGGTCACGGTCCTTACCTCACCAGCCAGGTGACACATGCCTGGCAGTAGCGATGGCCGCACATCGTCTGGCGAGCTTTATTCAGCACGTTGTTGCAGTTGCTACACAGGTACTTGTCTTGAGGGACGTCGTCGCAGATGCTCTGTGGGAAGCCCGATGGGTATTCATTTTCACCTGGCGCGGACAGTACACCGTCCAGGTCCCCCGGAGGTCGCTCTGCCATTGATTTCCTTAAAGCTGCTGTCAGCAACCGACGACCCAAGTCATAAAGCCGAGCGATCTTAGACATAAAACTATGCGCAACGTTATTCGTGTATACGTTCCTTGATATGTGAACGATCCACCTACGTGCTTGCGTGCACTGAGGTCATTTTACAATAGGAAGGTCATTCTCACTGACAGCTTCTCGGAAAATCACCTAGGATTTCCCCCCCATCGGCTGCGGAAATTGCGTATAAAGCGCTACATGTGCTTGATCGATACCGACGGGCCGCGGAACCAAGGCCAGCCGGTTCATCGCCCATATGACGGCGCCCTAAATCAAACAAAAGAATGATGACAATTTTATATTTCGGAGTTTTGACGGCATACTTTTAAAAACCGCCGACCATTTTCACGGATATGAATAATGTTCGGAGAATGCGTTAGAAAAAGTTCCGCCACACAGTTAAAAAGTGGCTATAAGGAGCTTTTAGCTTCCTTTTCAGTTTTAACAACCGCATTTTAACGTAGCCTTAACACAGCACAGCGGATAACAGAGGTGTTTCTGGAGACATTTTCACATGACTATAGTTTCCATTTCTCTGACTGCGGAGCAGAGCGCTGGAAAGTCCCATTTACTTCCAGAATGAGGTCACCTCTGGCTACGTATGGCGGGGAACGCCCCTTCCAGGCGCGCCTCACTGGCTCCCCCCGCAGTTACTGTATGCTCCCACGCCGCCCCTGTGTGGAAGAGCAGTTTGCATGGGTACCTGTATAAAAAATAAATTACTCAGTTTTTAAGTTTGTTCAGTTCTTCCTTCGGTTCTGATGCAAAATAATAATAAATAAATGGACCCCGCAGGTGACAAAAGTACACACATTACCACCTTGCAGAATATTCAGCAGAACTTCCTTCTCTAATTGAATGAATTTAGTGCATGTAAAGGCATGGGGATTATAAAGGGGCAGCTGTCATGTGCTGCATGCCTGAGCCTCCTGTCTCTTCCCTAGCATGGCCTTGATGAGCCACACCTGGTGCGTGTTACCCCCGTTAGTACTTGTATTTAAATACCTGTTTGTCTTGTCAGCACCAGTCGGGTCATTGACGTTGAACCCTCTTGCGGCCTGTGCGCGGCCTCGTCGCTAGTCCTCGCAGTTTTGATCCCTCGCAGCCCTATTTGTTTCCAGACTCTGTTCATTTAGTTCAATTAACCCCCTTTTGTTTTGCCACAATGCCTGCCCTCGAGTCCTTCAAGTCACGACAACAACCTTCCCAATCTTCATTAGACATGAACTCGCATTAACCCTGCACGCGTCAGGAGTCTCCCCCTGCCCAGGCAGAGCTGCACCCCTCAGGCCGCTCCTGTGGGGGCTGAAGGCGCCTGGCCAGGCCGGCACTGGCCACTAGCAGTGGGCTCCATCTGCTTGCTGTTGCTTGTCCGCCCTCTCCCTCCCGCTTTCACTCACTCGATCCTTTTCTCTGTCAAGAACAGTACTTGAGTTTATGCACTTGAGAATAATGAGCATGACCTCCTTGTTTAATTACTTTTGAATTCCATAGCCACTCTGTCCTGATTGGGTTGGATAACTTAAAAAAACAATATAAGCAATCTTAAATATGCTATCTTTTGAGGATGTATGACCCATAAGCAGGGAAAAGGGGACTTATATATAATTTAGATATCATTCGTAAGCAGTGAAAGTTCACCCGGAGATAGGTGGGAGAGAGCAGTCGGTGTCGAGTGGCCGTCCAGCGGAGAGATGCCGCCTGCAGGCGCATTTATAGCTGCAGAGCAGCTGATGGCTGTCGCTGCCACGCAGAGCGAATCGGTACCATTAGCGCAACTGACATAAGGCGAAGTGACGGACAGAAAGCGAGCTGCGAGGTGCAGACAGCAAGATACCGGCCTATTTATAACTGACATGTTTGTACTACATATTTAAAACGTAAAGGCATTAAAATTTCATGATTTGGGGAAGCAGACAGGGAGCTTCACGGTGAGGTGCAGGGCCTAGCTGGAATGTGACGGGTCAGCCCAGTGGAATGTTTCCAGTTGGACGGTGCCGCGGAACGTACATCACAGTGGCATGTTTCGGATCATTTTGTCGGATCGGGAGTTACGGTGCACCTGCCTGACACAGCATGGCTTACTGGCTAGTGATTCCTTTGTGCATCGATGCCTGTCAGTGACAGCCCCCTGTGCAGATCCAGCAGCCCTTCCATAATTTTGTGGCATCTCTCCAGACCAAGCTATCAAAGCATAGCCGCAAACCCAACAAGGTCTCTTCACTGGTGATTTACCGGAGTACTAAGCGAAATAAGATTTCTCATTTGATTATGGGTCATAGGGTTAGGGATTGTGTTTGATTCTGCCCCTGATGGCTCATATTAAAGGACATTTTAAAATGATAGTCACAGTTAAACCCACAAAAACATTCCTGAAATGACTCCATTTCATATACAAATTTCATGTTTTGATTTCTGATATTTTGACAGTTTTCACATGGCAATTTTAGTAACACCGCCCCCATGTTATATATAAAGAGCATCCATGAAATCATTCGGACATTCATTACCAACCATCCAGCTGCTTAATTTAAGCAGGGTCATGGAGCCTACATTAGCATACAGGAGAATGAACACATTGCTACAGAAGCAGTGCGTGAAGAACAGTTAGCAACGTGTTGCTCTGGGAAGTACCTACATGAGAGCAAAATGTCTGTGGTGCCCGTTTCGCTTCCTGTTTATTGAATCCTTGCCTTTGTGTATTCTCTTGACATATCCAGTTTTGTGCTCATATACCACATTGTTCTATAGATGGACACATAGATATAAAGGCAATTTTCACATTTGATTTTAAAGAAGGTCACATTTATCGTGCTACTTTGTTATGGAAAGCTGCACATGCTCAGATCAGCTGCTACTGATACCTTATGGATTTGGGCCCAGATTCATTACTCATCAGGCAATAGTTTCTACTCAAATGACTCTTATCAAAAGCCCTGACCCGCTTCAGCTGTTTGAATTTTAATATTTGCTCCCCAGATTGGAGCCCTGAGCTCAGAATTGGTGTTTCATTGATCCATTCAGCCCTCCTTCAGCTACATATCCAGTAAAGCAATGTTTCTCAACCCAGTCTTGCAAGGAACTTGGAGGGAACAAGAATGTGAGCCGTCTGAGGGCCCCTGAAGACTGGGCAGAGAAACCCTACAGTAGAGTATTGGGATGTGGGGCATCCTAAGTAGGACTGAGCAGGGGTATACCCTGGACAAGCACCAGGCACCTCCCACCGCAGGGAAACACTGCGGGCAATTTTACACGGCACTTTGCGAGGGTGGGAGTGGAGCAGAGTCCCCGAGGGCAACAGCACAGCACAGGAAAAACATGCAAATTCCACAAGCACGGGGCAGGAGCAGAAGCCGCAGTCTGCACAGTTCCACTGGAGAATTGGTGATGTCTTTAAGATATATTTACATATTAAAATTTTGCGTACGTGTATTTCTGGGAACCACATAGGCGGTATTTTTTCATGCTTGAAGAGTCAAGTCAGAGATGCCATGAAACTAGGGATTGATACGGCAGCGTTGTTATGTGTTTGAATAGTGAGTTCTGCTTTGGCTTTCTGGCTTAGGGCAATGAGCTCTATAAACAAAAACAGCATCCTTGTTTCAACATTCATTTCATTAAAACCGTCTATCCTGTGATTCACATTTGCCTAATAAAGGATCAAGGATCATAATAAAAACGTTCTTCTCGTGTTGTGCCATTTTAGTGTTTGTTAGCAGCAGTCTTCTTTGATTAGGTTTCCAGGAGTTAACGAAGTCTGCTATTTACCTTGTTGATCAAGTTTACCGTAATTTTTGGGGACTAATTCCCTTGAGATTTTAAGAAGATCAAGTTATATAACTGTGAAGCCGCATCTTGAAAAAAAATTCTTTGTTATTTGAATGTATCAAGGCTTTCCCATGTGTAAATGTTAGCTTTCTGGTTTGAAGTTTATTCGACAATTATACTCCTTCTGACTGCCCAGATGTTAGATGATATTATTTTAGGACAACTATACATAAAGAGTTATTATATGACAAATTTGTACACTTCCTGTCATATTTCCCTTAACTGCTGATCCAGCACAGACTCAATGTGAAGTAAACAGCAAAACTGAATTTTGCAAGAGAAGGAAAATATAAAAAATAAGTTATTTCCTGCTCATAATCACATATGTGCTCTTACTTACTGGTTCAGAATTTGACAAATGAGTAGGATTACTACTGTTATAAGAAAGTTGCAAATATTGATTGTGCAACTCAGTTTAACAATGAAAATCAGGATATAATCAGCAGAATGTATTATCATATCTTTACCTACTATGTATTATAGAGATTCTCTGTATGATAGGTTAACTTAAAATAGATATATAATAATAATAATTTTGGCTGGGAATATCTAACGTGGAAGCCTACTCGTTTGGTGATATGTCTATTTTACAACTGCTGATCCTGTGTGATATGTTAGTCCACCACGGCTATTATTTATACATATTACATATGAAAAATGAACATGAAAGTATAGTAAAATGACACAAGCTGTTTTGAACAATGCTAATTAGACAAATACCTTCCACGTGTTTCTTTAAGCAATATGCCAATGCAGCTGAAATAGATAGATAGAGAGAGAGAAGGAGAGAAGGAGAGGGACTAAGTTTAGAAGTGAGTACGGCCTCAGTACTGTACTTCAGCTTTCTGCAATAGACCACATTCCAAATCATTATGCAATATTTATATCAGTACCATTTGTTAGTAAAAGATCAATTTATTGTGATCTCTTGTTGCATTTTCTTTTTTG
>JAODKL010000040.1:18367449-18396693 GCA_026780765.1 Petrocephalus schoutedeni | reverse complement strand
TTAGCTCGCCTGTGTTCCGTCTTCGTAGTCGGTTGTTGTATGTATTTGGGTCCCTTAGCCCCATACATCAGTTCACGTCTCTGTTTTTGTGCTAAACCCTGTATTCCTTTGGGAATAAAAGCCTGTTACCTCCACCGCCTGCAAATATGGGTCGTAAATCCCGCGCCGGACGTGACAACATGGCTATCATTATTAGAATATCTGTGTTAAATTGTTATCTTTTTACTGCAATTCGATGTTCAATTTTACTGAAACTGTATTTTTCACAGGCACAGCAGGTGCTTTCAGCTCTCCCCGCCGCTCCGACTATTGTAGACTTTATTGAGAATTTTTAATTGAACGTTCCTTTCAGTAAATTACTTTGTCTGCAATAGTGTATTCAGTTTCATCTCATTTTGAACGTAAAAATGAACGTAAAATCCAACAAAAGCTGAATCTGATTTGAAGTGCGATTAGCAAAGTCAGAGAAAATGGCAGCTGAATAGTTTTGGCCATAATGCATTCCAAGCATGGACTGTACACGTCAATTTGTTTGTGATTCCTGCCTGATCTGTTGACCTAACTGAAGAACATTTCTTAAAAGTTTTTAAGTTTGAAGTTTTTATGCTATAAGAAAAAAAAAAACACAAGCAGAAAAAACGGCACCGGCTTTGGACGGAGCTGCGTGTAATTCAATACGACTTCACGAGGTGCTCTTCCCTCATGCATTTTGCATTATCCTGCTCTTTGAGAAGTATGTCAGCTTGGTAGTTTGCCATGGCATTTTAAGAGCTGAGAGGGGATGACAGCACTGTATTACACGTTTTCAGAGACTACTAAAATAATACTGCACTTCTCCTGTAGCATTATTCAAAGGTTAAAATGTGCACATAATATAACCCCAAAGGGAAGCAGGATGTCGGCATGACATCTTTAAACATAAGCTATGTTTGAGCCCATGATGACATGGACATTAGTTCAAACTCAAAGTGTTTGTTCTTGAAATCTGATAAATTAAAACTATATATTTTTTTACTGGTGTTAATTCTGTTATAAGAATTCAAGGATTATTCAGGTGAAGAAATAAGTGGTCGTACAGCATTAAAAATGTTAATCTTTAAATCTATTTAAGAACAGATGTTGTGACAGTGAATGAATTATTGGCAAATCCCTCTTTAATCTCCTAGATTCACCTGCCAATTAAAATTCACATAAACACTCCTAAGAATTTCAGTCATTACTGGTTGTGGTCTATGACATGAAGTGCAATTATTAGCTTATTGAGTTGTTGGAAGCAGAGTTACTGTAGTTCAACGGTTACATACAAAGCTTAGCATGTCATTGCTCTGGTCAGAGAGACCAGCTAAAAATTAACTGACATGAAAGGCAGACTGTTCCTTGGATCCATGCTGCTTCTACGGGAAGCCACAGAAACGCTAATGCCAAAGACCCCCCGCTATCATGACATGCTGGACAAAGGCGTGAAAGGCTAAAGGGGGGGGGGGGGTTACTGAAACCAAGACTGAACAGAGGCTGGAAGACAAATGGGAACAGGAGGGGTCAAAAGTGGGAGGAATGGTACAGGGAAGGACACGGGGCAGACAGGACATTAATGACCAGACTGGGGATGACGAGACAAACGGATACATAAATATCAAGACTAACAAGGGGCAACGAACCACAGGCGTGGCACATCAGGGCCACACTAGGGAGAGTCAGGGGCATGCGGTGGGCAGGACGTAACACCCGCACACGACCACTTCCTAACAGCCTATTAAAATACCCTCCTACCACCAAAGGAAAACAACAGAATACTGACTATAATTGCATGAAATATCTGATAAAACTTACTTTATGATGCTTTCAAGAAAGGTATGGATATTAGAAAAAAGAGGACATAAAGTCTTTAATAGTTACTGCTTTCTGCATCTCAGAGACCCTTAATAGATGGTTTTCACATGATGTATTTCTCAGGACTTACGTTTATTTGTTGTATGTTTCCTGACATTTCATTACTTGAATTTAAGATAAACCTGTATGATATCTATATCTTCTAATACGGTGTCTGTTAAATATGAGCCTGAGCAATGAACGCAAATAATTCTTGTGAGCACAGTGATGTTTGCTCTTGCTGTTGGGGGAGCAAAATCAGATGCTATCGGGAGCTAAAATGCAGTGTTAAAGACTGAAAGACTGGGGGGTGGGTGAGCTGCTGGCTCAGGGAGGACACAGCGAATACAGAAGCTGTAGGCCTCGGCTTCTTACCCTTCAGAGAAGATGTGTGGGGAGTCACATTCTAACACAGACTTCCCTCTTGCAGACATGTTCTCCGCTATGGAACTTGGTCTGTCACTTGGGTTAATCTTTTCGTCAGTGTCACTGAAGGAGTTCTCAAGCCGCAAGATGGAAGCTGGGTTGAAATCAAAGAGGCACTTGAGGTGTCTACAGATGAAGGATCAGGAAGGACACAAAGAAGAGATGCCTCAGTAGTGAAATTTAAATTCTTATCCTTTCTTTTTCTGTGTGTTCTGGGCATAACATAAATAATACTATTATCCCAGTGGTCTAAAGACTTGTGCATCTCATGCTACTGTGTGGATTTCACATACTGTACTTGCTTATAAAAGTTCAGTTTCAAAAATATCCATACGTTCCAAAGAGATGACCGTATGTACATCACTGTCACGTCCAGCGCCGCCAAGCGTAGTCAAGTTTCCCTCAGGCGTGGCTCTAACCCAGGCTCACCTGAGCCCTGTTAGACTGACCTCTCCTCCTTCCCTCATGTTGGTCACTGATTACTGCCTGGTGCTCCTCAGTCTGGTCATTGCTGCTTACGAGGGGTTGCTCTGCTACACGCTACCTTGAGTATCGTTCCTGTTCTTCGTCGGCATGACAATCACTAGATCAGCATATATATATGTCTGTCAAATGGTAATTGCCACTTCTATTTTTTTCTGTTTCTGAGGTAAACTAAAGTCAGTTGTTGTAATTAATTTAGTTGTTTATTACTTAATTTTGTGTTTACTGGTCTTGCTGAGATAAAGTTTATGTTGCTCTGCTGTGGTGTTGCTCGAATTGACCCTTTACGGGGGATGATTTGGATTGAAATTGGCATCACCACCGTGAAGAGCCAGAAACAATACTGTGGAATTGCTACATCCTTCAAAGCTCTTTTCATGGTACTGGCTGCACATTGTGCCAGATTAAAGGACTCATCAAGGATTCTTCTAGAGTAACAGAGAAGGTGCAAGTGAATTTAAACTTCAGATTATAGCCACGGTACATTTAAGACAAATATTTGATCTCAATGCTACCAGAAATCTATTGTATCAATTAAAGTGCTTAGTTACACAGAAAAAAAACACAAACTGTTGTATACCAGTGCTTTTAGCATTACAGCTTCCATAGCAGAATAACCTTTATTTAATGTTGGTGGATGTCATATATATTTAGTGAAACTTGATTCAGCTTGCTGGTAAAAGGAAGGTTTGTCACAAAAAAGGTCATTAGCTTATGTAATTCTGTGTTTTATAAATTACAGGGAGTCACAAGCTAGACACTGACTTTGTAGTATTTTGGAACACACTCCTGGGATCCGGAATCCTGTTTCCATAGTCACTGGCAATAACATCGGATTATTTATTATGCCTTTGAAGTCTGGAGAAGCGCCATTATTTTACAGTAAAAAGTGAAAGTAGGTTGATCAGGAGAGAATCGACTTCAGGGCACTGTGAATATTTATGCTTTCGGATTTTTGCTGAAGGCGCAAAATGATCCGCGTACGTGACCAGCAGCCCAAAATTTCTTTGACCGCTGCACAACAAAACTTCTGGGCTTCTGGAAATATTGAGATTTCTCTCCTGAACTCTCCATCCTGAACAAATAAAAGAGCAAAGAGCAAGGTGACAGTTGGGTGATAACTGCTGGGTGACAAGAACAGGACGGGCTGAGCTCAGTGAGGAGGCTGTAAACACTTCCCGGATCACCAGCCTGCTGTGAAACGTGGCTGACCTCTCTCTGAACCTGTCTCCATCAGTTTAACAGCAGAAGCCGCGACGGATGATTTCCCCCGTGGACGCAATCATCCGGGTCCTCAGGGAACAGACTCATCTTCACCATCCCGTAACACAATGTCTGCCATTACGTTAACACCACCCCTGGCTGCCTTGTCTGATAGACAGCATCTGTTTCCTGCTTTCCAGAACAGGTGTGTCTTTTGGACTCCTCTGATGCCAAAACAGTCCAAAAAAAATAAAAAAATGTCAGCTCTTCCTTATGCATGCAATCCCGCGCTGAAGTTAACGGCCTTCCTAGACATTAACGTTTATACTGTGATATGCTGTGTGAGGCCGGCCCTTCCCAACGAGCAACAGAGCAGCCAGTACCGTTAAATGTGCTTTTCCAGGATACGTGGAGACACTAGGAGATGCTAGGTAAATTAATCAGCAGCGGAGGACAGCAGGCCAGGCGGACAGGAATAGATGAGGCTGTTTTATTCTGGTGAGACTCCAGACTCTTAGACCTGCTGCAAATTGTAATGAGTGGCCGACAGAGGCAAGCAGTTGAAAGGCCTGGCATGGGAATAGAGGGGATGAAAGGAATGGGTGCTGATTGGGATGTGGTGGACACGCTGATGTCTGAGGTGAAGAGCACCGGGGCCCAGAGCACAGTGTGGTAATAAACAGTGTAAAAAGTGTAAAGAGACAGAGGTTTCTCCTACAAAACAGGAATGCCTACACCTGCTAAGACATGGCTCTGGAATGTCATTCATAGATAGATAGATAGATAGACAGACAGACAGACAGACAGATATATAGATAGATAGACAGACAGACAGATAGCTAGATAGACAGACAGACAGATATATAGATAGATAGACAGACAGACAGACGGACAGATTGACAGACAGATAGATAGACAAACAGATATATAGATAGCTAGATAGACAGACAGACAGATATATAGATAGATAGCTAGATAGACAGACAGACAGATATATAGATAGACAGACAGATAGACGGACAGATATATAGATAGATAGATACACACTACTACTTTTTGAGTGTGTTACCGTCATTTAATCTTTCTTTGCAGGTAATTGTTGTAATTATGGAATGGAAGTTAACCACCGTTGAAAATCATTTAGAATTTAATATTATTTTAATAGCCACCATAATGGCTATTTAGGAGGTTGGTTGATGACGTATCTTATGTACAAATCACATTCCTGTTGCAGTTCTCACTCTGGACTATGACAGTATATATGGCTGTACATTTTAATGTAATTATTTGTGATAATCAGTAGCTAAACATTTTGAGTATATTTATATTGCTTAATAAAAATGTATCAGCGGTCTGTCTTTTGATCATTGTGTGTTTTCCTGCACTATTCTTGACCGTTACAAGGTCATTGGCTGGCACTGGCTGCCAAAGACCCGCCTTTGCATCTGCACGACACCAAAGAAGGTCAGGGACAGAATTCACATTTTCTTCCTCTGCTCCCTTGCTAAGCAAAATGTCTGATCATTTGAAGTAAGACACCATGTTTCTCTTTGTACCTCCACATCACAGCCTTCTAGGTAGAGTGACCAGTAAACAGCATACCGCCTCATTGAATTATGGACCTGCAAAATGGGAGGCTTACATTCAAGGGAAATCAAAAAAGGCTAATAAGACAACAGATTCATTGATTGATTTGATGCAGCACGGGTGACATCTTGGAACAGGTGGTAGGGCGCCCCCTGTGAACATAGTAAAGGATGGAATAGGAAGATGGGACTTAAAGCATGACAAAGCATTGCACTCATCCCAGCCTTGTTTGGCCGCTGTTGCACATTTGTTCGCTGTCACTTGCAATAAGTATTGCCCGTATCCTGTGCCTCGTCTTGTCAAAAGCAATAAGACAGACTCGCATGTGTTGTCCTGGCGTATTGAAATTGGTCTGGCTGCACTATCAATTAGACTCTTAACAAAAGCAGCAGCTGATTGCATGGACCTCGCCCATGCATGAAATCCCATCTCTGACGCCTCTGTGAAAGTAAATTACTCAGATACTTACTGTGAACTGGATGTCTCAGTATTTAGCAGACATGTGCCTGGCAATTAGCTGCAAAAGGTCAGAGACACTGCAGGACTCATATACAAGTATGGAAACTGGGACTATACACAAGATGGGTACTGATCTGATTTTTATTTATTATTACTATTTTTAATAATAGGTGTGAAATAAGACAAAAGATAAAAATGTAATTAGAAACCTTGGCTGTAGTGATGTTCAGGCTTTATGGCAGGCAATATTTATAAAAGGTCTGTCTAACACTATAGAGCAGTGTTTCCCAACCCAGTCCTCATGGAATACCGGACAGTCCACGTTTTTGCTTCCTCTCAGCTGATATAGAGAATACATTCCTGCCTTTATAGTTTCCCCACGGCAAAGACAGAACAGTTGGGAATGTTACAGGCATTTTGAAAAAAGAACTACATGCTGATTCTTCACATAAGTCAGCATTGAGGGAGAACATGACTCCTCACAACCACGTCAGCTGAAAGATCCCCACCACAGAACGGCCCTCCATATGTCTCTCTCCCCTATTCATCCACAGGTTAGACACTAATTGGGGAGCTTGCTTACTCAGATGCTTGACTTTGACAAGTATAAAGGATGTAAAGGTGGTACAATTTTGCTCATTTGCGATGACATTTCCGCATTATTACTGCCTGGAGACTGTTCTGCAAGGCAAAAGGAAGGCAGTTAGTCGCACATCGTATGATTTACAAGTGCGAATATGTCTCATTTGGCCGAAAGAGAAGACTGCCCAGAGATGAGGTCCCACGGCTCATGTCATGGTCGGTGGTTTTCAGCTGCTCACTAATGTCTAACCTTCTTTCATCCACTGCTAATGCTCACATTAACATCTCGTCAAATCTTATATAAATACGTAGCAATAGCTATCAATACGATAGCTAATGTCTGCTGTCCACCTGCCGCTTTTCTCATCACGTGCTCCTCACGTGGCAGATATCGAGAAGTGCCGGTCTATACTTCACCAGCAGAACGAATGCAACAGCTGAGCAGAAGATTTGATCACTATGCTGAGAATGGCTAAAGCCTTTCAGGGCACCCCCGAAGACAAGTTCATTTATATGCAAATCGAGTTATGCTTTGGTTTCTGCTGTTTTGTGATGGTGCCTCTGCAGCGAGGATATCCAGTCTGCAGGAAAAAAATGGAAGAGAAGAAAAAAGGAAAGAGAGGAAAAGATACTGTAGTATTATCTGATTCAGCAGTCCTCTCATTATGCTTAAAAAAATCCTGAATAGCAGTGAGACTACTGGACAGCTCTCAATGCAAGGACATTCAAGTGCAAACTCTCCTGCTGACTCATGTCCAGAAACAGGAAAAAGAAAGAGCAAAATACCGCAATAACAGGACAATCCTTTATATGCCACGCTGTTTTATATGCTTCAAATCCTTGCTGCGCATCAAACGCTGTCGCCTGTTGTGACAGTCATCTGTCAGTGATGACACTAGTTGCTCTGCTCAAAGTGTCCCGATTGCTTCCAGATTTGCTCTCGTGTGATGTTGCGGAGGTTGGATCTTAGCAGGCAATGTTGTCCAGGCCCAGTTTATTGCACAGTACCTAACAGCTGGGCCATGACTTAGTACCGGGGTGAAGACTGAGCTTTTAGGAGGCAGACAAATATTTGTTTTTGGCTGGATGCAATTTCTTTATCTGCACAGGGGACGGAAATGAATTTTTGGTGAGATGTCATGTGTAGGGCCATGGATATGACTTTGAAAGCACCTGTCTAAGCTTTGTGATTTATGAAAAGAGGGACATGCCAGAAGGTCAAACGCAAAACCAGCGACTTTGGATCAAAAAGGGAAAAGATCTCCCAAGCCCATTCCTTTTAGCACCCACAGTAACACTGCTCACACATATGGGGATGCTCATATATAAAATGTGAATGTTTATTAAATGTCGACAATAACATTAAAAACACATTGTCAAGATTCAGCAACATGATGTCAGTCAGGATTAGGAAGAAAAGCAAACCAAAAAAATCGTTATGATTTATAACCTGCATCTCAGAATTAAGAACATTTTAAAAAAAGGGCCGGTGAGTTGCGCACACCTCCCATTTTCTTCTTGCTTTCTGTCACAATTTAACAGAGAAAATCAAAAATAAAAAGGTGCTTTCTCAAGCATTTACAGAAGTCTGGCGCTCTTGGACATACAGAATAATAATACCAAATGACGTGCACAAGTTCACGCTTCAAGTATTACATGGGATGCGCAAAACGATAGGATGCGATTGCAGTTTCAATGGTGGCCACTAGGGGCTGCTAAGTTCCTTAAAATCGCACTTTGTCCGTTTGTGTTTGAGATAATGAGCTAACTCAGAAAATAAATTTTTATTGATAAGCATTCTGCGCAATTTCTTTCATATTGCACAGCAAACATATACACACATCCATACAAGTGAATGAACATATTGACTGAGGAAGCCTTTACTGCAAACAGCGAAATGAAATATTTTTACTTCAACCACAAGGTCTTATTTTTTCCAACTAGTTTTCTGTCTCCTTACATCTTTAATACTTGAAAATAAAGTCAAGTGAATTTATTAGGCAAATGCCTAATCATGAATGCACCGTAAAGTAGTACTCAAAATACAAGAATGTTATTTTGTTTTTGAATGTGAAATACATTACGGTGTGTTATTTGCCATACCTTTGACGAGAAACGTTTATTAGATTCAATCTGTCAAATATATGTCAAAACATGCCTGTGAAAAAAGCCAACACAGAACGTGTTCGACAGAATGAGTGAGTCACGTAGTTGTCTGCTGACGCCGAAAGGAATGTCAGATCATTGAAACCCTGTCTGTTGCATGTGCTTAACTGTTCCAGAGTCATTTGCTGCTGAAAATGTGGCTGAATGCTAACACACAATTACCCTTTCTTTCTTAAACAACCCAGCTGCATCACATCTGTCCTCTTTACAGTCTGGTTGTGCATTAAATATTGTATGGAAATTAAATTCACATTCTCAAATCCTACGGTAGAGATGAGATGTCACCTGATACAACAAATTGGTTTAATTATGGGGAGTTATGGGCAGTTATGTTGTATCTATGTTTAAAAATAAAATTCTCATGCTTTAAAATATACACATTTTACAGTGAATCTAATAAAATATAATAATAATAATAATAATATATTATTATATATCATACTATATAATAATATATATAATAAAAGCCTTTAATATATAATCATAAATAACTGAATAAAAACTGATAACCTAGAAAAATAATACTGGCACATAATTTTATAGCATTATATATCATTTCAGAAAAGTACTCCACGTTCTCCAGACCCTGGATTTACATTTTCTTAAATTAAATCTGGCCTGACCCCATCATCATGCTTCTGAAGAACTTGGTCAGAACTGAATGTTGGCTAGAACTTCCATGTGCATATGAGCACTAGGGAAAATTTAGACTGGATGATGCACCATATAAACCCAATAACAAGGGTGCTACTTTTGAACCAAAATACACCGCATTTATTTTATCATTCTTGATTATCATTCTACCCACCCCCCCCCCCCCCCCCATTACAACAGAAGGTATTTTAAGGAAACTGTAAAAGAAGCACAAGGGAATTATAACTAAGGAAGAAAAAAACATTAGAGTATTAGAAAGCATCCCATATGAATTGGTGCCAGATTTAAGGACTTTTGTCCTTAAGAACACATACTCAGTGCCAAATCCAAACATTTAATAAGGCTATGCCTCATGGACTCACGGGCTCAAAACAAAAGCCTCCCAAAATAACTTATTACTTGCTATGTACAGTAGAACCACAACAGAATTGCAATGTTGATGGTGTATTTTAGAGGGAATGAAAACAATATGGAAGCAGTGAACTAAAAACAAATTGAAAACGTTGCCTTTTCCACCCTGCCATGACCATATCTCATGGCAGTGTAACCCCCTTCTCTAAACCAGTGTTTGCAGCAGAGTACGGAGTCCTTACTGTTGTGCGATGCTTGATAACCCTGATCTCCTGGTGCCACAAGAAACACGGTTTGCAACTTGGGTCCAGGCACAATGAATAGCTGTCTTGCTACTCCCAATATCCCAAATGCTGTGCTACAAGAGCCCCCATGTTACTTCAAATAATTATCAGTGGGAACAGGACACTTCTTGTGTTACTTCCAATGAAAACTAAAGAGACCCTGTCAAGAGAAAAGCATATCATCGGGGCAGCAGAAGATCAGGTGCATCTGTCTCTGCTCTCTACCAACCATAGAGTAATATTCAGAATAATAAAGCTAAGACACCAAGACAGCAGAGACGGACTGATGCTGGTAAAGTGGATGAGCTAGCAAGCAGTGGGGCGGAGCCACAAATAAGAGTGTGGTTCACAGCCACCAATCAGAAAGCAAAGCCTACCGCTGAGCTAAAGGGGTTGCACCAATATGGGTTAATCTGGAATATTAGTCATAGTTATATTAAATGTCACAAGAATATTATTCTTTACTTTTCAGATCTTCATGATGTTCACTTGGCCTTGCTGGTCTGAAGGACCACATCCCTGGTGAATAGTGTGCCATTCTCAAGAACACAAACATTCCTCATTCCCCAAGGGAGATACATCTCAGATGAATGGAAATAAGGAAAAACAGTGAATAACAAGGATTAACAGCTGTTTTTAAATGTGTGGTCAACATCCATCTAAATCATTGAAGCACGTTCTACTTTTCCATGACGCAGGTGTCTTATTGGACAGGTATGATCTTGTCACACAGAAAGGAAAAAGTGATGAACTCCCAAGTGCACAGGGTGGCTATGCTCAGAAATGGTGGAAACACTATATTACTGCCTCTGGTGATGCAGTCATTTGGCTTCCAGTAAACTAACGTCGTACCCAATATGCTCATTAAAGGCTTTTGTCAGATAAATGTGAGGCTTTGATGCCCCTTGAAACAGCCCCTTTATAGAAGGGTGTTATGGATTGCTTTTATCCATGTTGCTTGTACCAGAATAGTTCTTATCAGAAAACTGGACGGGGTGTGTTAAATTGCCAGTCCCAACCATTAAAGGAGTGTCCCTTTTCAGGTGTGATTGTGGTAAAACCCTACAGAAAGATCTCTCACCATAGCGATACTTGTTAAAAGTGTGTTCTTACAGTAGACTGCAGTGAAGCAAGGTCAGAGCGCTACTTTCATCCACCCCGTTTGAAAGGTGATTCAGTCTAGGAGAGTTATGGTGGGCCAGGTGGTGCAGTGTCACAACATCAATATCAACCATCAAGCATGTACCCAAATAATGGAAAGAAGAAGAAATCAATAAAAGAACAAATGGCCTCTGACCCTGCTAGGCACAGAAATCCAGCTCGGTTGCCCAATTTGAAAACAACTACACATATGTTAGTTAAAGTCTACGGCCACTCGAAAGCAATGACATTGGGGATGGGTGTGACAATGCATTAAATTATTTGTCAGTGTTTAGAGATACAATCATTACAGTAAGGGCAATAGCACTGACCTAACATTCAGCAGCCTGGCGAAACACTGCCTGATGATGAGTTAGCAAGAGTGGAAATGCGTTAGAAGGGCCAACGAGGGTACACAAGAAACAGGGGGAGTACTAAATCATCAAAAATTCCTCGTTATGCCACAATCAAAGTCTCTAACAAAGACAGTCTGCTTGTCAGTGTCTCCCCCAATGGTCGTTTTTTTTTTCCTCTATCCCCCTCCCTCCCGCCTCACTTGTTCTCCTCTCTAGTGGGCCGGATCTTCATCTCGGTGAACTTGAGCGAGTACTGCCAGCCAGTCCAGGAGGACCACTCGATGCCATCGGCGTAAGAGGTGTGCTGGCCCTTCAGGTACTGTCCGTTCAGGTTGGATGTGTGGCAGTTCCGGTACCACCAGGCGCCGTGGTAGAAGGAGGCACAGTTATTCTCCGAATGGTCGTTGTCCTTGTCCTTCGTCGTGAACTTCATGCCATTGTGCTTGAGCAGCGAGTCGCCTGCACGACACACACAGGCACAGAGGACACAGGCAGGGCGCACATATGAGCACAGTGAGGTTACAGTGCCACAGCCCCACATGTCTCTGCGTCTCCTCCATCGCATGACACACACAGGCACAGAGGACACAGGCACGGCGCACATATGAGCACAGTGAGGTTACAGTGCCACAGCCCCACATGTCTCAGCATCTCCTCCATCACGCCCCCCACTGTCTAGCCCTCCTCCCTCCCCCACTGCCCTCCTGCACGTATGGTGCTCTGACACTCAGTCACCTGTAACTGGTTACCAAGAGGCTTCGGCAGAGGCAGCTGTGCAGAACTATAAGGGTTGGGTTATAAAACGGGGAGGTTCCTATGATGCAGCGTTTAATTTTTAAATAAAGCGACGGCGCCCTGTGGAGTTGGTGCCCTGCGGAGTCGGTGCCCTGTGGACAGCGCCCTGCGGAGTCTGCAAGGGTGCGAGGAGTCAGCAGAGAGCAGAGGGATTAGCTGCTAATGTGTCATATTGGCTTTGGCGATGTATGTCTCTTGGTGATACGGTTTCAGCAAGAGGCAAAGTAATTTAATCCCACCCCTGTGCTAACATGACTTTGTTCTGTGTGTGAGAGGTGGGGGTAGGGAATTCTACATTTTTGTCACATTTTTACGGTCCTCGTTCCACTGCATTATTTAAAGTTGATTACTGCAAAAATTAGGCTGAAATAAAAAAGTATTAAAACTTATTAAATCAGCATGATACGGCGAAGTATGATGTGATTTAATAATTCACCTTAGGCATTACATATCACTGAAATTGCAGTATAATATGTGTTTTCTGTCAGCTTAAATACCCCTGGGATTTGTTACCATGTATTTAATCTGGCATTTCAGCAGCATCAGAGAGCTGTGGTGGTGGTAAAAAAGTAATGTATGTGACCACGACAAAGTCACCTAAAGTGACCCCAGAACCACAGCTGGTCATCAGTTCAGCTTCCTTTGAGACACTAGCATGTAACAGTTCCACATTCACTTATCCATTATTCCACTCTAATAGCCATGGGCAGCAATAATATTCAATTTTACAACAACAAGCCCCAGACAGTGGTTATCATCACCGCTCTCCTATTTCCACTCTGAAAACTGCTTCTTAGGTTGCACCAATATTTAACAAAATTTACAAAAATAATTGTTCAGGAATTACAGCAGATTTGTTTATGCTTATCCTTGACACCAAGGTTTGTTATTCTGTGCAAGAATCCAGAACTGCAAAGAAAAAGTCTGACGAGGAAGCAGGACGTATCATGAATGTCAGAGCGCTGAACGCCATGTGCACCTTCCCTGCATGGGAAAGCGGACTGACCCCTTACCTTGCCGATATGAGCTTCCCAGGAGTCATTTGGCCAGGGTTATATTTCAAATGCTCTTCTTCCCTGTGACTTCCTCAGAAGCTGTTACTGTACGTAACAGGAAGCTGCCTTGTTTTGGTCAGGAAGTCAAGCTAAAAGCATCCTGGGAAATACCCAGATGTAACTGATGCCCTATAGTATGGGTATGAATTCTGAATCACTTTAATAATGAATGTATTGAGAGATCATGCACCCATCCCACCCCCCACCCCCCCACGCCCCCCCACTAGGTCCAGCTCCTTCATTAATACACACTGTTGGTTTATTGAGAATTAATCAAAGATGAAAATAAATGTATTCCCTTTTAGCCTCGCTAATGATAAGGTCAAAACATTTCTGCTCGCTAACACAGTGTCATTAAGGAGCTCGTTTGATGTTCTGAAAGCAGCCGCTGAAGGTGTTTAAGGAGGAGATTACGAGGCGGCGTCCCTTTGCTGAATACACATGCAGAGGAGGCTCCCACACGCCGCACATGCTGACGCATTCAGGGCACTTCGCTCAAATCCTCGTTACTCATTTACCAGACCTTATCACTCAAGGTAACTTCCAATGCATGCATTATTCACACTACAGCCGAATATTTAATAAGGCGACGAAGGTCAAAAATCATGCACAACATCAGCGATTCACACCATCCACCCATCCATCCATTTTATCCCAGAGGCCATGGGTGCAAGGAGGCCAGTTGCTCTAACCAATACTCCACATCACACACGCACACACACATCACACATTAATGTGTTTTTTTCTTTACTGCTTTAAAGCATGGTCAACTGAAATACAATTGAATCGAGACACAAAAACTAAGTCCTACCTGAAAATATTACAAACTGATGTTGCATGCACAGCCAGTGATGGACATTAAAATGCGGCTTGTTATTGCCATAGGTGGTAAGGGAGGGGAGATTTCCATGCTAATTTAGGTCGCCCAAAGAAGCCTGTTTGTGTCTTTCTGCATGACCCGACTGTAAACTTCATCACAGTGCCGCGAAAGCAGCTTATGGCTTCATTAGCTGTGCCCTTTGCAGCAAAGGTCAGGAGATTCTGCCTTGCCAACCAACAACGGCAAAGCTACAGTGACCTGGGAGCACTGGGGTGGGCAGACCCCATTAATGTTAAAAAAGAGCTCCATGCTGAGACATGCTCCATGGCAATTTGCCTGAGCCCTTTTGCAGCATGAGGCACCAGGTTCGATAATGCGCAGGATCACGGCTGCGAGTCAGGAAATGGGGCTCTGGCTCTGGATGAACCGTGATGCACCGGATGCCGTAATGCACCGCCTTGCACTTGGAAACAGATTTACACGGTTGTTCAGCTCACAGAGTTTAATGCATAAACAAATGTGCTTCTTTTGCTCCGGAAAAGAACCCTAACACTTGGCAAAAGGCTAGTAGATGATAAAGTTCCCATCCAACAGCGACGCCCACCAGCAGAGAAGCATGTGCTGCTCGGCTGGGGAGGGACAGTATGACATGCAATGGGGCTGTCACAGCTGCCAGGTAGCGCACAGCTAAGAGTGCTGCTTCTCACTTCCACGTTTCCATGGAGATCCGGGGCTTTGAGGCGAGGCGACTCAGAGACCAGAGGATAGAGCAAACTGCGCTACAGATGAGCTTTTAGACATCGTTTAAACCAAACTGCGTCACCTTTTTGTTGAACACTCAATAAATAAATCAGCCTTGCTAAGTGAGTGGTTACGGGGTGGGAGGGAAGAAGAGAGCTGGGCTGCATATAATCTGAGCTTACTGATAATAATAAGGGCTACAAGGAAAAGTGGTGACGGGCAGCAAGATCTGAGAATGCCCTTTTGAGCATAAGGGGCCAAATTGCTGCCTTCCTTTTCACTCTTCGTAAAGTATCATATGTCAGCCAGAGCCTCTTCAAGAGATTTGCCACTAAAACACACATGACCTTTAGAAAAAGAAAGTTCAAAATGAACTGTATTACCTCAAGTGGACATTAAAAAACCCACACCATGGCACATTAAACCATAAAATCAGGGGATAGATTAAGAAGCTTGCTTGCATAAGGTAGCCTCACTGACAGTTAGCTGTGCTTATGCCTACCACACCTGCAAACTTTCATATAAGCATCGCAGTTCCATAATGTGCAATACTATACTGTTTGACAGTATATAGTACATTTAGCCTCGCGTAACTGTAATTGTCAATTAGCCATCTAATAATCTAAGACAGGTGGGGTGAGCATTGAGCAAACTTATGCAGATCTATGTCTGTTTTCTTCATCCATCTCAGAAGAATTTGGGTGTATACTAGACCTGCAGTGCCTGAATAGTCAGAGACAGTCAGGGGGTATCCGTCGTCATCCGGGTCCACTGAGAACAAGCCGACTCCAAAGGTCCCATACTGGGCAAAGGCCGTGCTGTTCTCAAAGTCCTCCAGGTCAATGCGTAGCTCATAGTTGGCCTGGATGGTCAAGGCGTGGATCCGCTTCATACCTTAGTAGGAAAGAAAGACAGTTCAGCAAATGTTCTGAACTTTCAGAAAGTCTACAGTTGATTGCAGTCTAGCAGCATGTTTTGAGCAGAAGAGCCAGGCAGCCTTTGTTTGGTAATTCCTCCGATGGCTTATTACACACTACGGGAAGCGAAAATGGCCACCAGCTTCTTGGATGACAGATATGAGGCAGCATGCTGTTTAGCTGTCAGTGCAAAGTCCAGCGCGACACGCTGAGATTGATATCTTGCGGAGATGTTAATTCCAGCACAGGGAAAAGGCATCTTCCGTACTATTTCCACCAAAATCAAAAAGTGGATGGACGGGAGGCTGTTTTGTGCCTGTAGGGAACTATCTGACTCATTCTTTATGATTTTCCCCCTTTGCAGGCAATGAACTTTTATACATGACTGGCCACTTGAGCAGACAATCGATTTTCGAAACCTTTGCATCTCCTAATCCGAGGGCCAGGCAGCTGTTCTAGACAATAGTGAATTTTCTGGGAGCTGGTTCTTTGTGTGAAAGTATGTTTTACTGAGTGCCACAAAAAACTCCAACCTGTGTCTGGCTGGTGTTTGCATACCTTTGTGAAAGTGAGCAAATCCGAAAATTACTATTAGTATGCAGTTATGTGCACTGCTGATGTGCTTTTTACTCTCTAGTTAACGCTTTGCCTAAATTATGGCCAGTGCACCCCCTCCCCAGTGGCTTCACAATTACCTTCAAGAAAAATCGATTTCAGATTAAGTTAAGCTCTTACAGGCTCAGGTCTGTAAAAAGGACCTAATATCAGAGCTTAATACCATTGGCTACGGACTGAAACAATAGATCCCTACCACTGCCACTGAAAAATAGCATCTGTTCCAGTACTTTCTGGGTAACAAGAAAGGTGTTTACTGATAGCAGTCATAAGTGGGGACGGGCATGACGTGGAACCTGAAGACTTAATAAGCATAAACAGCACTTCAGTGACCTTAAAGCAAAGCCCACAGTGGGTGGTGGAACACAAAAGGTCATAATATTACTGTGCCTGACAGGGGCCGACCCTATACAGTCATTTGTACTTATACATATTCATGACAAGACAGTTTAGCCATCAGGCTTATAGTTTTAGTTGTATTCTAATGAGTGACATTCAAGCTTAAATGCGCTCCATAGAAATGACGCACAACAGAGAAGCTCATACTAGCCTTCAGTATCAAATAATATCAAAAGCGTTTACCCATGTCTGTCTTAAGACAATTTTACAAATGTTTAACAGTCCTTTTGGTTGGCTATTTATACAATCTGAATGCTATATGGAGGATAAAGGAAAACTATGATTAGTGTGCACTTGTTATCTTGAATAAATGAATGAATAAACAAATAAATGAATGAATGAATGAATAAAAATTTTTTTGCTTGCATACTGTACATATACACACATACATACAAATTGACCAAAAAAGGTATAGATCAAAGCTTTAGCTACCTTTACGAATAGCATCTAGCCCTTACCATCAGACTAGAGCTGGGAGGAGACAGGTTAAGGAAGGGCATCACATCATCATTAAAATAACTTCCTGACTACGTTTTCATGCCTATCATTTGGTACCTCTTAGGTTATGAGGAGGAATGTGTTGGACAGTGGTAAATCTTCCCAAATGTGTGTCCTGTCAAAATCTGCAAGGTGAAAAATGTCAACAAAGAACCCTTGAACAACACCCGGGGATCTGCAGGCCTGTCTCATCTCAGGTGAGGTAAACATTCATGACAGGAGTATTAAAAAGACATAGCGAGAGAGGGCAGAACAGCAAAGTGAAAATCACCACTGGCTAAGAAGACGAATAACACATACACAAAAATCTTGATATTAATGAATACTGGGAAATGTTTAAAAGACAGAGGCGGTGTAACCCTACTTAAGAATAGTCGACGAATAGGAGCATTATGCTAATCTCACACAAACATATCAACTGAGAGACACATTACTGGACTATAACCACTCTGCTCACAGGAGCGGACCAGAAGTCCTCCATGGTCCTGCACAAAACTGATAAATAACCACTGGCAGTTTTTGGTTGTGGTCATTGCTACTGATGGTGTTATAGTCTGCTAATGCTTACACTTAATGTAAGCTGGAAAATCCATTTTCACACAGGGACAGAATTTGTTGCATAACTTCTCTCACCAAATAAATGTTATGTATTATATGGTGTTGTTTATTTGTCTTGGATCCTTTTTTAGCTACTATTTTATATTGGCTAAGGATATAATAAGGGTGTAACTTTCCAAGTCGAATACACAAACATGCAGAAAATCCATATTTCTACAGGGCTGAAAGAACAACATGACATATAAATTTCTGCAATATAAGTTTCTGTTTAATATAGGCTGATGTTTACCTCTCGAATACGTGGCGAGGATTTTCCTGCTTGGCTCCCTGTAATAAAGTTTCAGCCACAGAATTAGACATTAAATGTCACTTAAGGGGTGCTTTGTGCATTTATATTTGTTTTGACTCTCGGTTGTTTATTTCTGAACAATACTGTTGATTAATTTCTGGGGAGTTCTGTGGAGAGAAAATGCAACTGAGAGCTTGTGCGTTGCTACCTAAGTAATAATATTATGAAAGTAAGGAAAAAAACAGGAATAACTCCTTCAACTAATTTCAAATGCAGGATAATTACCTTTCTCTTTGCTTTTTAAAATTACCCTTGTGTCTCTCCCAAGCTGGATACATCTGGAATTACTCTATCCATCTGTCAGAAGGCATTTAGGTACCTCCCAAGGAGGCTCTGGGTGAGACAAAGCTGAATCCTGGGGCTCTATGCATTTGGAAAAGGGTGTGTGTTTGGAGTGTCTCTTGCAAACAATACAACATAATGGGACACTTACTCATGCCAAGCTGCTTGGGTTAAGATAGGAAGAATTGAATCCCAGTGTTACTAACAGCCACATTATCAGGAATGACTAGAGGCAGGATAAATGGGGAATTCTGCTGAAGCTCCATGTTTTCAATATGTTTTATGATAAAAAATTGTGAAAATGTCCATCTTTACTGTATTAGCAATGCAGACCAGCATTTGTCTCATTTTCATAAGAAGCTGAACTGTATTATCGATGGAATTGGCAGTGTTGTGCTTCGAATTTTGTTGTGCTGATCACAGTAAGTGCCCAGCAGCTTCATTTCATTTGTTATGAACATTTCAGCGTGACCTAGGCTAAGCTTTACCTATCAATAGCAGCAGAAATGTACAGTATGACATATGGAGGAGTGCTCACTGGAGTATTTTGGGACAAACTACAGGTACTGTACAGCGACAGACAGCCAACCATGAGACTGTACTCTTCACTAAATTCCATCAGAAATCTAAACCAAACTGAAACTGAACCGTGCGAGATGGGGCCTTGGAAGTGAAGAAGAGGTTTATTTAAAATGTGTTCCACTTTCAGGCCTAAGCGAGAACGGGAAGGGAAAAGCAGCACAAATTCGCAAATCCCTTTAAGGCTGGATTTTTTTTTGTACTCCCTCTGCACGACTCTCTCTTTGTGAATGAGATATCTCTTGTTGACATCATGTAAAGCATAAAGGTAAAGCAAGTGAAAATGTTCTACTGACAGTGCCTATAATGCAATTTCTTACGGATAAGAGAGACATCACCCAGCAGCGTGCCGCGTGTTTTGCTTTCGCTTTTCGGCAGTCGCTGCTAATCCCCTTTCAGCTTTTCCGATGAACTCACTTTCATTACAGTGCAGCAGTATGGAAGAAAACCAAGGAGCCACAAAGAGAAGTTTAAAAAACATGATGGCCTTCATCTGAGAGGACTGTGGAGAAATCCCATTAAACTTCACTGTAAATTGGGTAACTGCTATCAAATATGGGCCTCTATTTTCTCAGATTAGCTCATATAACATGCCTGTAAACTCTTCAAATCTCAGTTTCAGCTTCACAGTCTTGAATGAACAACTTAAAAACAATTCTGAGTTTAAGTGACTAGACAGATTAGAATCCTGAGACCAAGTTAATAAATTACAGTATAAGGGATAAGTTCATACAATACTGGATAGGAATGAACAGTAGACAATCCGGTTGCATAGTCTCTTGAAGCTAATAAAAATAACACATTTCCAATGGGCTGTTTAAATACTTTTCACGCTTTCATATCAATCATACTCGGAATAGGAAGCTATTGTACGTTTAGCTTTCTAAAAACTGATACCTCCCTTCCTCTCCTAGCTTATACTGCCTCACCAAAGTCTCAGGTGGTGTGCCTATCTAGTGTGATGTGAGGCTTGCAGGCACAATTTTTAGGCTTCCAAATAGTATTTTTCCTGGGGAGAATATGAGTTTTAGTTTACCATTCTTTAAGTAATTTCTGAATTTCTCAAAACTGGAAACACAATTTTCAAGCCAATCCACCCATTTTCTAAACTGTTTATCCAGGCGAAATCCTCAATTGACTAAGCTGTGTTCCCAGAGCTTGAATTGTTCAGTGGAAAATCAAACAATACACCCAAAACCATTCTTCAAAAAGAAATATTTATATCAAAATAACATCGACTTGCCATAATACGAATAGCTCGAAACTGGACTTTGTTGTAATGGTGCAATACATGGAAACCATAACTTCATGGTTTTAGCATAATTTTGGCCAGTGTTCCTCAAAATGCTTAGTGCTTGGGGTCCCCCAGACGGTCCACAGTTTTGCTCTCAACCAACTCCCTTCTGATGACCAGGCTGAGAAACAACTGATTTAAGCTAACACTTGCAGACTCACTGTGGGGGAAGGGGGGGTCCGTAGCTCCCGGGGTGAACAGTGGACACATTGCACTGAACAGTCAGCTTTACTCAGGACTCCAGGCTCCTGGAGGGCAAGACTTTGTAGTCCGACCTTGTCTCTTTCATTGCTTGTAGTTTTGGTTTTGTCAGCTGCTTATTTGGTGCCACACCATTGGCATTTCAGTTCTCTCTACTCCTACCAGTTAGCCATGCTTTGTGTGAATCTTGTCTAATCTTAACCTTCACTGCTGTTATATATAACCATGTGATAAAATGTAATACATAATATGCAGTGAATTTGTCGACATAGATGTCTGAAATTCAAAAGTGACTGAGCCCTACACAAGAAAACCATATTTCTCAAGGCCTCAGTCCGGATCTCTGATTCTGAGCCAGAAACGAAGTTAACAGAAATTAGATGTTAGCAGGCCCTAAGCTTCCCAGGCAGGCATTTTCAGACATTAAGTTGAATATGGATGTCTTGGTGCTACAGTACAGAGCTATTACATTACAAATTTATCCAACGCATTATTCTTTCATCTATCTTTTACAGCAAGTTCAGAAAAAGAATTGGTGAATGTTCCAGAGAAGCTGACCCATGTGTTAAATACCTTGAGACTAGATTATTTCAATGCTCTGCTATCTGGTATACAAATGCTTCCTTAAGGTGTCTTCATCTGGTACTAAAAAAAGTGACACAATTAGAACCACAGTATTTTATGCATATTATTGCATCAGTCTCTGGACAGGAGAAACGGAGGATTAGGTGCATTTACAGCTTTCCACCGGCTGATCGCAGGTCTCGTGACTTCTCAGCCAATTGGAGTGCATCTCCCCGGGGTGTGGAACATCAGAAGAATAAGTGACCCAGATGTGCTGGTCTCTAAAGACAGTTCAGTTTATTCAGCCTTTAAGTAACTTCAGTTTTCATGTGTGTAATTTAACATGAAGTAGGTTCCTTACATTTAATTTGTTCCCGTTAGTTAGTTTTTGGAAAGGAGGATATTTAGTTTACCGCTTGCGACATAGTCGTAAAGTGATTTGTCTACGCAGAGCTGTATTACCATGTTATATTAAGTTATGCATGTAGCTGGCCACAAGCAGTTGTAGAACATAAATAGCGCCTGAATTTAGCTGCAGTAATGTCGTTTGTTATTTGGTTGTGTTAGTTAATGGTGATTTGTAATGGTGCTCTTGTGTTATGCTTTAATACAGGGGTAGGGAACATGATCCATGTAGAGCCGGTGTGGGTGCGGGTTTTTGGGATGACCTCTTAATCAGCCAATAATAAAGCATTGGTCCCCAGCTCTGGTCCTAGGGACCCACTCTTATTGGCTATGTATAATGTATATGTATATATATATTGTTCTTTTCAGACCACTCACACACACACACACACACCCCTTCCTCCCAATGTAAAGACCAGTACAGACCCAAGCTACAAACCAAAGGAATAGAGAGTAAGCACCAGATGTGCCCTGTCCTGAGAGTGTTCTTATCGACATCCCATGACGACAGAATACTCCCCCTGAACTAGTGGGGAATCTCCGTGGAATCTACAGTCTCCTTGGAATGGTGCTCCACGAAGAATGTAAAATATCACTCTTCACCTTTAAATCTTTAAATGGACATGAACACGTGTGTCTTGGGAATGTACTTGCTCTGCATCCAGCCTGATTACTTTGAGCAAAAAGGGGCAGAAGCCATCCCATAAATAGCTCCTATTTATGTAATGGTCTACCCAGCTTACACTAGAACTCCAGCACTCTCTCTATTAAACCTGAACTATTTGGCTTATGGCTAGCAAAGGATGGATTGTTGCCACAAAGCTATTTGTTAGCTTAGAAGTCTCGTCCTAATTTCTCAAGAGGTAACCCCTCTTAGCTGTTCTGTCCCGCGTTTTGGTGTTGAGCATCTCAGGTCCACCTGGAGGCTGCTTGTTCTCATTGCCTTATAACTTTTATTATGCTACAAGTTCACTCGGCCTAGAGTGCTGTGAAAAGGTATTTTTATGATTTCCTCTATTTTTTGCTCATCCATAACACTGAACTGTTAGTGTTCTTTGAAATTAATTTTATTATAAATTTTTAACCTGATTAAAAACTTAATATTTGGTTCTACCACCTTTGGCAGCAATAACTGCAATTGAATGCATCAGGTAACAGAAGGTCAGTCTTTGGCATAGCTGTGGAGGAATTTTGGCCCACTGTTCTTTACAAAATTGTTTTAATTCAGTCATATTGGAGGATTTTTTGACCATGAACTGCCCATTTAAGGTCATTGTTACTTTGCTTCTGTATAAATGATTGCCTAAATAATTCTTGGGGCCATATGGCCCTGAGCTAAAAAATAATCAGCAGGACCCAAGCCGCCAATCTGGATCAGTTGCTTGAGAATGGATTCATAGTTTAAATTATATTCCCACAAATGAGTTGAGGAACTTTCATTTTGGCGTATTGATTTTTTTAATTCCCTCTGGAAAAATGGAGTACATCATTGTAAAGCACTTTTAGACAAAGTTGCTTGTAAAAAACAGGCTAAACAAAATCTGATTGATTGATAATTTGACTTGCTTTTATGTGTGTGTGTGTAACCCACAAAGGTGTGACTCAATGCCGACACCTACTGACAATTCTGTAGCCAGGCAAACACTGTCTGATTATATACTACTAAAGAAATGGATTGGAATGGATCATACTACACAAAAGCAGTCATGTGTGCCTATTTGTGGGACATGATTTGACACACATAATTTAATAATTTGCTGTTATTGATAAATATGTTTAAAAATATAATATTAAATGGAAGACTGTGTTCCCCAGCCTTATACCCAGTGTTGCCTGAGGAACGCTTCAGGCCCCTAGGGCCGATGTACTAGATTTGAGGTGGGAGGATGGATGGATGCTAATTAACAATAAAATATGAGCCGGAAGTTACACGACAGGTATGCAAAATTATTCATGTTTCGTGTCCTTTGATTTTACGGGATGTGAGGCAATGTATTTTGTATACTCTTCTGTCAAAGTTGTGCTGAGGTGTTGCTAGGCTTTTCTCCATATTTCTCTCCATTCATAATTAATGAGAATTTGCTCCAATCACTGATGCCGCAGGGCTTCTCTCTTCTCTGGCTGTTTCTCGCTATCGAGACGACTCCCGCAATCCACAGCAGGCAGGAAACCAGGGCGGGTGTACGAACAGCCGGTCTGGCCGTGATGTCGGGTCACGGTGCGGCACGAGGGCTCACGGAGTGCCGAACGCCACCACAAACTTAGCAAATAAAGGCATTGCGCACACATGAAACATGACTTCACATCGGGTGGGGAAATGTAGAAGATGATGGAGTGTGTGTCAGAGGAAAGGTCTGCCTAATAAAGCCGAGTGGAAGCAGAGGTGGGCTTTGCATCGCATGCCCCTCTATGATCTGTCAGAGATCCAAAACGCTTTGATATAAAAAGCCAAAGTATTACTCAGCTCTGAAAATGTTTTTAGATTAAATAGTGCAGATGTGTTTTAGAAAAAAAGAGGTAGAAATGGTTTCCTGTAAAATCTTGCGTGATCGCACCAAAGGTAAGTCTTACATGTAGGAGCTGGGGTTAAGCTTCCGACGGCTTGCTTTTCCCTCCTTTATATACTCTTTTCTACTAAAGCAATTCAGGTTAAGTACCTCACTCAGGGGTACTACCTCAGTGGCCCTCCTGGGATTTAAACTAGAACCTTCTGGATATATGTTCATGCTTTCAGCCACTAAGCTGCCTGTTGCCCTTTCAGCTGGTCTAACATTTTTTATGGATGACCAAAGATGAACAAGTGTTTGAAACTTGAACCTGAAGCAAAGAGTAAAAAGAAATAACCTCATTATAACAGAACTCTTATTTCTTTCGTTTTCTGTGTAAAACAACCCTTGTGCTATCAATAATCCCAATGCAATGTTCCTGGGGGAATTTACTCAATATCAGGGCAATCTTTTTCATTATTCATACCCAGAGGTCTCATCACAGAAATAGGAATGTTCAGTTTGGACATCAGGTCTTCTGGCCCCTAGTGGTAGATGAGGAAATGGCAATTGGGTGGAGCAGCGGCAGAAGGGTGCAGTTTTTTTTTCCCGTGAGACACTAATAAACAAGCATGACTGGCACAGGTCATGTGAGATTATATAGAGATAACTGGGCATATGCTTTCATAGAGGCGCAAATGCTGTCTGATGCAGGTTCTAATATGACTCACAAGAAATGTTCAAACAAAAAACAGGCACTGTGTATCCAGCCTTTCTCCCTTAATGCTGGATAATGCGTTCTTCCTCTGTATAAAAACAAATAACAATGTCTCATCAAGCAAGTATGCTACCGTACAGTTCTGAACTCCTAGATTTTTCCTTCATCCACTGGGTCATGGATGTATGGGATAAAACAGCAGGTATCTCCCTGAAACCTCTGCCTTTCTAGCCCCCGCCACAGATAAGCTAAATCGGATGACTCAAGATTTGGACTTTGCCCAGTACAGAGTAAAAATCAATCCTTAAAGGGAAACACCATACCAATATTTCAGGAAGGTAATTCTGGTTGTCATCGGATGATTTCTGATAATGGCATCCTTAAAAATGTAAACACACAAACAAGGTTGTAAATAATTATTCATCACTTGGTTCATTACAGGAGTAATACTGACATTTACCTTTTCTGTCAGGATCGGTACCAGTCTGGCCCTCTCCCATGTGTTATGTCCCCATTTGGCCAGCAGGTGTCGCTGGCCATACTGCACCGTTCTCTGTCTTGCAGCCCTAAGTCTTTAGTGTGTCTAGCTACTCATTGGGCCTCCATGTGGCTTAATGGGTTAAGTGGTTGGCCACTGTTCCCAACTCCCCTTTCTTGGTTGTGGGCTGAAGGCTGGCCAGAGGCAGTTAATTGACCTCTCTGTGACTATTAATTGCAATTTACCCCACCTGTTCCTTGTTGCCCCCTGCCCTTAATGATCAGTTGATTTGTCCCCCACCTTGGCTTTGTTAGCTGTATATTTAAGTGACTGTTCTTGATCTGTTACTTGCAGGTTCATTGTGGCTGTTTCTCTGTGTAGCTGTGTGTTTGCTAGCTATATTCATTCCCTGTTAGTTATTGACGTTTTCCTGTTTTCATCCTCGCTTTCAGCACCGTATCTCCTGGTGTTGCTCCCTGCCTTGATTTATGTTTTTCCAGTTTTGGTTTGACCCCTCTTGGTCCGTTTCTTTTCTGGTTCTCCCTTTTTGCTTGTTTAGTTAAATAAACCCTGATTTACTGGAGTTGCTATGTGGATCATCCATCTTCTGTCAAGTTGTGCTGTAACACTTCTCATACAGCAGAAAGTTTTGTTAATAATCAAGGAAACTCGCTATCAAATTAAAGACCATCTACTCTGAGGCAGCATTCTGACCACAAGCAGGCGACCTTTACCTTCCAAATACCTGCCCGTAGTATGCATTACATTTTAAAGTCATTCTAAGATAAAACAAAACTTGTCTTTGGGATACAGGAAAAAGTTTTACAAAAACAAATGATGATGGTAACAAACAGCAAAACCTGGGGAAAATGAGTTTGTTCTGCTATTTCACAGGATAATTGTTTATAGAGTCTAATTTCAATTCATGTATGCTACTTACTTTTCATTCCAAATGTTAATAATAATTGCAATTCTTTTTGCTTTTTCATTTTCTTTTGTTCTGATGCCAGGTTATGCCCTGTACAGCTGACAGTGCGAACTGAATCAAATATCAAATGTACCACAGTAAAAAAGCACCTAGCACCAACCTCTCACTTCCAGTCGGTACTATTCCTATATAACCATAGCTCATATTCTCATTTCCATCACTGTTTTCCAGGAGCCAGTTTGAGCAGCAGCCCTCAACACATCAACAGAGGTGAATCTCCATATTTCATTTAGAGTCACGTTCCAACGCAGTGAAAGCCTCTCAGCTCCATCCGTTTGTCTGTTCTATCACCATAAAAACTGTACGTCTATCTGCCAAGTGGATTCTGCCACTATTGATTCTGTCTCTATCCTCTGAGGACACCATAAAGGTGTCTGATTACTTAAAAACAGCTGCATTACTGGCTCTGCTATTAGACTGTGTGAAAATATGTTGCAAGTTGTTGCGATTTCCTTTGTGATTCTCTTCTGTTCCTCTAACGGTGTCTCTCTTGCGATGGTGGCTTTGCCGCCCCAGGCACAGAGTCCTGCTGGCCCTGTCTGGCCCCGTCTAGCCTTGTATCTCATTGTCTGATGGGGTCGAGGTGAGGGCCAACGTCCCCTGACAAGTTCAGCATTAGTTTGTGGATGTGTCATGCTTCTCAGCTGGGACACAGTGTTAGGGATTTGAGTGTACAGTGTTCCATCTGCTATTTCACATCAAAGTGTATCTCGGTCAAAGAGATGTGATTAGACTTGTCAATTACATGGACCCTTTCTGATATCTGTAGCAGGCTGCATTGGTATAAAGAGATTGAAACACATTTCTAATTCAGGCTGTGCGTGTCATGTGACTAAATTCGTTCTTTAAAAAGAAATATTTGCAGCTTGCTCCATGTGACACATTACATCCTCAGCCACATAGCCTGCTAACAGACACTACATTTTGCAGTAGCTAGAATCCATAAATCAGGTAAATGAGTCGAGGAATGATTTTTACCCACTAAATTGCTGTTGAAGCGTGCCCCAAGAGGCACTGCTTTGCAGGATTTGCTATATACTTTGTTCCCTACTTTCAGTTTGTGCTAAACTTTTAATGTCTTCTTGCTCAGTCGGGCATTTCTTTTATTTTTCTCAGCCATTTATCAAAGAAATAAAACATTTCAACGTACATAAGATTTACTTTCAGTCCATCAGCACGCATAATGTCAGAATAATTACACAAGATGTCAATCAAAGCTATATGGATGGGACTAAAGTTTAAAACCGCACTTTGATATTCCATTGGCAGAAAAATAGAAAGGGATTTGTGAATCATTGTGCACATTGTGCAGCATTCATCCCAATTTTGTCAACCAAAATTATATTATGATTATTTAGAGTACTTACTAATTAGGAGAATATAAGTGAATGCATGTTGGGATGTTGGGTCCAAATCCCAGCTGATAAGGTTACCTAGTTTTGAGTCCATATCAGCTCTCAGTATGGTAACTATAACCTATAGTATGTATATGCTTACCTGCATATACTGTGCAACATTTGCACTTTATTGCCGTAGTTTATTCCCAGGACTGAAAGCATATTTTACACAATGTGATGCTGAAAATATACAGCATTAACAGTATATAAGGTAAAGCTAGAGCCAAAATAACTAGATTTGCTTTTGCAGTGTTATTGCAATGAGAAGGGTGCTTATTATGACTCCGGAGTCAAGGAGAGAGAAGGGTCAACAACTGTAGGCTAGACGTTTCGCTCATTACCTTACTTTACCTTACGTGTGGCATCAGGTGCAAATGTTAATTAAAATGTTAAAACTTGTCTGACTGTGGTTCCCAAGGGTTTCCAGACCCCTGGCTTGGGAGGACATTGATGTTATGTGAGCTGAGTAAGATTTTGAAATATTTTTAGACACATATGCTAAATAAAGAGTTTATGTAACAAGATAAAGGTGGCAGAAGGCAAGTGACCTTGGGATTAGTTGTTCATGTTTTGTGGACTTTTGAAGCTGTTCTTTCTGGACTGCCTGCCCTGGAGAACATGTCAGTGACATTGTGGTCCCACCCAGGAGAGTGTTGGATATATAATCACAGCAGCTCGGTTAGGGTTGCTGAAAGCGCAGAGTCCCCTGGCAAAGAAGGGGCTCAGCTCCTCTGCTGAACTGTTCCCTCTCTCAGAAGGCTGAGAAATCACCATGGTGCAGAACAGTATCAGTAATTCTCCCCCTAAAACAATCAAAACAAGCATTAATAAGATGCATTCCAAACTTAAGGGATGCCGATGTTTCATTAATTAAACACTGCAAAAGCACAGCATGGTGCAGACAGATACATCTCTTCAGTCTGTTAAAATTGGATAGATATTTATAGCTCACAATAAGAAACTGGTGTTGTCAGGCACACTTTCAGAATAATTAGAGTAAGATCACTGACCAATCCAGCTCAAATTTAACTTCTGAAATGTGAAATCCATGTAAACCTACTTTTATAATAGTCTGACCATAGCAGCTTTCAGGCCATACTCATTCTTGGAGGAAGTGGGTACTGTAGAATCCCGAGTTTACTTCAAAATCAAAGACACTCGCCAAAATCCACGTTTTGTGCACAACATTACATTTTTAGTGCACTTGCATCCCTTTTGTGTGTAAATATTTTTCCTGGCCTGACAGAAGTACCACAGGGAACGCTGAGATCCAACTAAACAGAAGTGTGCTAAGTGTCACTACGACACATCGACACGGTGGAGGCCCGGTGCTTCAAGTGTGCTATGAGATTTACAAAGCACTCCCTACCACGTTTGTGAATTTTTGGAAGCAAATAAAAACAATGTATGCTCTATATAAGCCTGGAGATATGGTGGTACAGCGGCACGCCTCACACCTCTGGGACCTGTGTTCGAATCCGGCCCAGTTCCATGTGTGTGGAGTTTGCATGTTCTCCCCGTGCCGTTGTGGGGTTTCCTCCGGGT